>JAPMOQ010008328.1:0-53547 GCA_026543055.1 Argiope trifasciata
TTCCTTTATCCCAAAGACATCATGACCTAATAGACTTTTCATATCGCTTTTGATGGAATAGGGATTAATTCGTGAATTTTTCAGACAAGATTCCGAGGTTTTACCATCTGTTGCGTCGAATTTTCTTCAATTTAAGAATTGTTAATATGCAGAAATTAGAGTACACAGGAGTCGATGTTACGCGAGGAAAGTTGTAATATTTTCTTGTATTCGAAACCGACAATTGCTCATATAGCTTCTTCAATGACATTTTTTTATTTTCCTGTAGTTATGGACGAAAAATTGCCTGTGGTATCAATAATTCTATGGGTAATTTGTAATTTTTCTTTAAAAATTTTAATTGCATTAGAATGTTTACAGATCGGAATGCTTAGAAGGCCTATACCACGAGAGAACCTGGATTTCAAACACGTGATATCACATTAAAAATTTGTTTAAAATTATATTAAATCATACAGAAATTTCAAGGCATAGAATGGCATGACAAAAGGAAACTGGTTGCAATTATATTATGACTAGATGTTGCAATCTAACAACTTTTTTCCGAATGAGTTTCAATTTAATATCAGTTTTCTTTTTTAAAAGTTAATTTGAAAGATTATATAGAAAATGGATAGGTACACATTCTTATAAGAAACATTTCTGGAAGCAGTTTGAAAGGGAATATATAGTTACTCATTGCTATTAGAGGTGATTTAAGGTGCAATTAATATCATATGATTCCAAAGATTATATTAGAAAATAATAACTGTAATGATAAGTTAAGAATCTAATAATTTACTAAGTTCAAATTTGACTATTTTAAGGTATCCGACTAAGTTCAAAGAAATATTTTCGAAAAAGGGGATTTTTTAAAAACTATTTTAAATTATTGTATTTAAATGTATTGCCAATTATAATACAAATTATTATAAATAGAACAAAATTATTTGAAAATGTAGTATATTTTACGAAATAGGAAAATGTGAATTAAATTTTATTGAAATTGTACCACAAAGGTTAACACTCTAAACGAAATTGTGATGCAACAATCCAATTTTTTGTTCATAAATCATAGAATATAATGAGGAATGAAATGAACCAAAATCTATGAACAATTTTGAGATGCAAAGAAGTTACTGGCAAAAATAGTAATATATATGTATTTTTTCCATAAATTCACAACTTAATTTTTCAAAAAACCTCTATAAATGAGAATATATATATATATATTCTTCCCATGTTTTCTGGAGTGATGATGGGAAGAGATTTGAGGTTTTCCCGCATAAGGGATTAGCCTGAGATGAATAACATCAGGAATGTTTCAGCGCAAACAAGATTTTTAACATATCTCCGCAGGAGAAAAAAATCTAATGGTGTCAGATCCAGGCTGCTTGGAAGCCAAGCAATATGTACCACTCATTCAGTATTGTTGAATCACGTTAATATTCCATGAACTCACGAGTCATCTGCAAATCCCAAAATACAAAGTGGTTCCGGGTCACAGTACCACTAACATAAAATTGTACCTCATCAGTAAAATTCCTACTAGTTCAAATAAAACAGTTATTAGTATCTATCATATCTAGCGTAATAACATATTCCAGTCTCTTGTTTCTATCAATTGGTTTTTATTTCGTGTACAATTTTTATCTCATATGCTGTTGGCGGAGCTCCTTGTGAACCAATGAAGAGTTTATTTGGGTATGCTCAATTAAAGACTTCGTCGTCTCAACATTTTTTTAGGACTTCTTAGACGTGATGAACTGATTTTATTTACATTCTTTTTGGACACTCTTGGCCTATTAGACGATTTTCGTTTCAACACTCTTCCTATTTCTTTAAACGCAAGTTTCCATTGTCGAATAGCTTTGACCGTAGCCGCAATTCTACCATACTCGTGTGGAAAAATCCCCTTAATAATAATGTATCCGGTTTCTATAAGACAGGTAACACCACGCTGGGACTTTTGCTGTTTCTGAACATTATAGCTCACTATGGAATGAGAGTTTGTTACTTTACTTCTATAGGTCAATCATGCGTGACACTACCTGCTGTTAAAAAATGCAAACTGAAACTGATGTAAATAAAATTATCTGATTTCTATGAAACTGATGATCAAGCGCCTTGGTGACCTGGTGGTAAGATCTCGGCTTCGTAACTGGAGGGCTGCAGGTTCGAGACCGGATTCCATTGAAGAACCGCCATGTTATATTTTCTGGTGCATGCTAAATCCGTCGAGGCCTAAGTTCACCCTGCTGGTGTGATGTGAAAGTTTGGAAATAGGAGTGCCAGCTCAGGTGTCTTCTTCGTCATCTGATCGCCTTTCAAAATGACGAGATCTGTCCCAAAATATCCCTAGTGTCGCTTCAGAGCAGGACGCTAATATACCTAAACTAAACGAAGATGATCATTAAATGATGAGTTAATGGTGAATGATGGTGCATTTTACACATGTCGAGCCAATTGTGCTCCCACTGTTGTGGTGTGGGAGCTGGGAGAGGGAGTTAATAGCTCAGGATTCGTCTTCTTCATCTGATCGCGGTTCAAAATGACGAGGTTCGTTTCAAAACATCCCTAGTGTTTCTTCAAAACGGGACGTTAATACAACTAAACTAAACGAAGCTAATTATCATTAAATGATGAGTTACTGCGTTCTTTGAAATTAACTGATTTTACTAAACTCACCTCTAAGTCGACACGATGTTTTAAAACTCCGAGTTCTTCTAAGAACACCTTATATTTTGAAAAGTTTTAATTTTATATTAAATTTTCATTTTTCATTATCGATGTTCATTTATGTTTATATTGATACTGTTTGTTAATGATTATTGTTACGGTCTCCGAGAGAAATTTCATCTTCTATAATGCGAAGGAATTACTTTTAAATGTGTATGAAAACCAATAGAACATATTGGATTAAATATTAAAAGTGCAAATAACTTAAAGTTTTAGGATATATTATTACGGATTCCTCCTAATTCGTTTTGTAGCTGTAATATGGTGTAAAAACACAATCACCAGGCCTCAGTAGAAAACAACCACGACTATTATCACTACAAGACAAGCCAGCACAATGATGACATGTAGTTACAGCCGAAACAAGTATACAGCAGAACATAAAAACAGTAGCCCACAAGTAGAAATCGATTTAAAAAATAATTATTTTAACTGCTGACACAAATAGAAATATCTATGTCAGGATTATATATTTGTGAAATATTTATAGATAGAATAGAAATCGAAATATTTGTAAACTTATAACATTACTCAATATTGTTTAGCATTAACATATATTTTCATTTCAAAATGTTTTCAAAAGAACGTTAAATGATTTATAGTATCAAACAATTTTCTTTTAGAAATACAATTAAAGAACACCGAATTAAAAGAATTCGGTAAAATACAATTTGAAGGTATTTTATTAGTTATTCATCTAATGATATAAAGTAAAAAATACTAGATTTATTTTTAATTAAGTTTACAGAATTATTAATTTTTTTTTCATTATGTGTGCAAAAAAGAAATGTTAGTAGCAAAATGTAGAATAGTAAAAAAATATATCGAAAATAACTTATCTTTTATATTTAAGTTTTTAAAATCGACTTCTGGCTTTCCTCCAAATTGCCTGTTTCTTTTTGAAGTCAATCTGTACGTGTTTCTTAAACACTCTTTATAAAGAGTGTCGATGTTTTATTTGCTCGCTTGTTAGTTGAATTTCATGCTCGAATGAACACTAAAAATCATTCTAAAAAGTCTGAATATTGAAGTGCTTTCAAAAAAATTATTTGGAACATTGCAAATGCAATTACATAAAAGCGACAAAAGAGTAAGAAATGGAATTAATTATCTAACTCTCACTCTTAAATTTAAGTTTTTTCTTCAAACACTTATTTTAAATTCTTAAAGTATCGTTCCCATATAATAAAAAGAAAAAAAATAGAGCATAAATGTGCATATTAGTGAACATAAAAGTGTTAAAAGAATAGAGAAACCGTTACGAATCGGCGAAAAATGTTTTCAGTTATAATTGTTTTCAAAAAAAAGTTGTAATGTTTGAATTATTTCCTTTTATCCTGTTATTTATGTCAAAAAAATCTTATTTTTGATGTATTAAATACTTCTTTCTATCATTAATGAAATATAATTATCCAACATCATGTATTAATTTGAATATGTAAGAAGGTATAATAATAAAATCACAATTACATCGAAATCTTAGTAATAAAGTATATATTTTTTAAATATTGAACAGATAGTTTTTCAGTGGAAAAGAAATGTTCTTTCATATTATGAATGCAGAATAATTCCATGCGTTTGAACTAAAAAATAAAATTAAACAAATGAGAATAATTTCTCTGAAACTTTCTTCCGTACTCTTTATTAAAGATACTATATACAGTCATCCAGCACAAAAATGTTAACCTTGGTTTAATTATATTAAAGACCCCGTTTGAAGAAACACTAGGGCTATTTTGGGACTGACATCGTCATTTTGAACAGAAGTCAGATGACGAGTATGAAATCTGAGCTAGCTCCCGTCTCCAAGCTAGCACACCACTCCAAAGGGAAAGACATTTGGCCTCGACGGATTTAACGTTAACCAGGCCCACTTACACGGGGGTTGTTCAGTAGAATCGGATCTCGAACTTGCAACCGTCCAGTTCCGAAGCTTACACACACACACCCGTTGACCTTGATAAAACGGTGAATGCCTTGCATGGTATCGAGGATGAAATGTTTCAAAATGCTTATATTTGGAGTCTATTTATCAATTTTTCTGAATCCGGAATTCCAATATATATCTTGGCTGTTTTATTTCTTGATCCTTTAAACATTTGTCGAGGAAATATAGACGTAGTAACAACTAATTTCCTGTGTATTTAATAATAGCTGCAACATTTGTATACAGTAGTAACAACATAAACAAAATTAAAGGATTTAAACAATTGAATTGGCTAGTTTTTCCCTTTTCAGTCAAAAGAATGTACAAACTGATAGAAAAAGAATCTAGCAACATTCCGGCAGATTTGGTTCAAAATTCAATGCGAATCTATAAATCAGATGCCAAACCTATGTGCGAATATGAATCTAGATATCAGATGGTAAACCTATGTACGAATACAAATCTATATATCAGATATCAAACCTACGTACGAATACGAATCTATATATCGGATGATAATCCTATATACGGATACGTATTTATATATGAGATGCCAAACCTATGCATGAATCTATATATCAGATGCTACCCCTATGTAAGCCAACTAACTAGGCCAACAAAAATAAGTCAACTATTTTTAACTTTGCTTTTTGTAGTTATCGAGCTCAGTAGTATTTGAATAGCCAAGGAATGGGAAATTAAGCCAAGACATGGGAATTTTGAATTTAAGGTGTCCGACTACTTTCAAAGAAAATTTGTGAAAGAAATAGATTTTTTAAAGACTTTTTAAAGCTATTATTTTTAGATGTATTGTCAATTATAATGCAAAATACTATTAATACAAAAAAACAATTGTTCTATCTATCTATCTATCTATCTATCTGTCTGTCTGTCAGTCTCTCTCTCTCCCTCCCCCCCTCTCTCTCTCCTTCTCTCTCTCTCTCTCTCTCTCTCTCTATATATATATATATATTGAAATAGGGAAATTTGCTGTAAATTTGGATGAAATTTATCTAAAACGGTTTACACTCTGCACAAATTTGTAATGCAGCATTAGTATTTTTCTTTCTACACGAGTTGTGGAATGCAATGATAAATGAAAGGAACCAAAATCTGAGAAAAATGTTGAAATGCAAAGACGTTGTGGGTAAAAATATACGCATGTATGCATTTTTTAAATAAATGTACAACTAAATCTTTCTAAAAACACCTATAAATGAAAAAGTAATTCATCATCAATTCAGCTTTTGCTTCATTCATAGCCCATATTCACCACAGGGTGAAATTTTTATGTATACACCTCAATTAGTTTTTGTGTTATCATGGTAACGGTGGTAAATGTTTATGAAAATGAAAACTTTGAGAAAATGGAAGTTAAAGATAAATTTCAGTTTTAAAATATTTGAGCCTTCCTTTTCCTTGAAAAAATAATCTGTCTTGGAAAAAGCAAAGTCTGATCTTCATGAAATAAAATTTAAAAAAATCACCCATGTGGTTGAAGACCAATGTTTTTAACGTAGTCGGATACCTTAATATTTAAACCGAATTCCATTAGTCTAATTTAAAATAATTTTGCGATATTATGTTCGCAGATAATCATTGTTTCAATCTACGCTTTTCGATCTCATTTGCGAAATTTTATCGGGCCGAGGAGTCCTGGTGGTAAGGTCTCGGCTTCGGAACCGGTGAGTTTCAGGTTCGAGACTCGATTCCACCGAAGAACCGTCGTGTGAGGAAGTCTCTCGTTTAATCTGTCAGGCCAAACGTCCTCCCGATGGTGTGCGTGTAGTGGAGAGGGGAGTGCCAGTTCATTTGACCGTGGTTCAAAATGACGCGGTCAGTCCGAAAATAGCCCTAGTGTTGCTTTAACACGGGGCGTTAATATAACTAAAATAAACTAAACTAAAAGCGAAATTTTATCGATATTTCAAGCTCTTTTTTTTTGTCGACTGTGATACTTCCTCTATACTTCGTGCACTAAAAAACAACCAAATTATAAATTAAATTTATTAAAAAATTAATTAAAACAAATTAAATTGAAAACTAACTAAACGATTTTCATGTGCTATGAGATATGATACATTTTTCAGAATCACTTGTCACATATTTTCACTCTTCTTAATTGATCATCTCTGTGAAAAAGGAATTGAAGTTGAGGTTAAAAAAGAAATACTTGAGACAATTTGTGTTAATGAAAGTAAATTTGTTATAAGCGGTATTTCTATCTTTTTACAACCACAATGCCGATTCCTATACTGTTTCCCTACATTTAATCACCAATATTTGAAAACCTCTGGTAAAATTATTGCTAATCTATCATAATTTTAACTGTTTAAGGTATCCGACTACGTTGAAAACACTGATTATCGACCACATAGGAGATTAAAAAAATTCTTATTATTTCTTGCAGTTCAGATTTCCCTCTTTCCAAAACAGTTTATCTTTTCTAGGAAAAGAAAGGTATGACCAACCATCCAATAATCCATTTAATTAAAATATGCTTTTAACTTCAATTTTCTCAAACCTTTAATTTTCATAAAAATTATCCACTGTTTACATTATATCCCGAGAACTAATACAGATATTTACATAAAAATGTGAGTGTGTATTTTAAATAGTATGGGCAATGAAATGAACCAAAAGATGTATTGTTGGTGAAATACTTTTTTATTTATAGCTGTTTTTAGAAAAAATAAGAAGTGAATTGATGGAAAAAATACATATAATCGTATATTTTTACCCTTAACTTCTTTGCATGTCAAGATTTTTCTTAGATGTTGATTCATTTCGTTCATCATTTTATTCCATAACTTGTGTAATAAGAAAAATAGGATTTCTGCGGTACAATTTTGTGTAGATTGTTAACCGCTTTGGTTCAATTGCATTAAGATTTACTACTCCTCAAAATATATTATATTTCCAAATGATTTTTTTTTTTGTATTTTCAGTGCTTGAAACTGACAATACATCTAAAAACCATAAATAGTTTCTTGAAAATCCAATTTTTCTAAGTTTTTCCTTCGAACATAGTCGGATACCTTAAATTAAATCTGACATTTTATTAGCATTCAGTATTAAAGTTGCTTTCCTTTTCCTATTTCAAATTGATATATGTAATAAGAATTTGTATTTCTTTATTTGGAATAAAAATAAATGTCTGTATGGTTATAAATAATGTAAATAAAACTGAGCAGATTAAAACAACAAGCATTTGATCAATAAATTCACATATCTGATGTATCAAATGATAGCAAAAATACAAAAAACATATCCTTTATTTATTCGTAACACTATATGGTGAATTTGTTTTATTTTTAAATCAAAGTTAACCTTGCGAGTTTTATTTAAAAGCAGAATACACATAAATACTGCATTTTTTGAGGTTTAAAGTATCTAGAAGAAAAAAATAAATTAAGGTATCTGCCTGCGTTCGAAAAAATGTTTTTGAAAAATTGGATTTCTTAAAACATTATTTAAAACTATAGTTTTTAGTTGTATTGTCAATTATAATACAAAATACTATAGATAAAACAAAAGTATTTGAAAATATAATATATTTTGTGAAATAGGAAAAATTCTAGCAA
The DNA here is from genome assembly GCA_026543055.1 of Argiope trifasciata. NCBI lineage: Eukaryota > Metazoa > Arthropoda > Arachnida > Araneae > Araneidae > Argiope > Argiope trifasciata. The sequence continues at coordinate 8,230 of JAPMOQ010008328.1, forward strand.
ATTTGAATAACATTTAATAAAAACGGTTAATATTTTACGCAAAATGGTAATACAGCAATCCTATTTTTCTTTGTAAGCCAGTTATAAAATATAATGATGAACGAAATAAACCAATATCTAAGAAGAGGCTTGAGTCAACTTAATATTAAAAAAAACAAAAATGAAAAAATATTTCGCCAACCATAAAATTTTTGATTCATTTCATTGCCCATATTATTTAAGCACGCGCTGATATTTTTAAGCAAATACCTCTAGTAGTTTTTAAGATACCATGTAAAAAGTGGAGAATTTTTATGAAAATTAAAATTTTGCTGGAACTGAAGTTATAGATAAATCTTAGCCGAAAAAATTTCTGACCCTGGATGTTAGGTCAGGCCTTTCTTCTAATCGGAAAGGTAAACTGTTTTGTAATGAGGAAAGTCTGAACTACAAGAAATAACAATTAAAAAAAAGATTTGATAATGTAGTCGATAACCAGTTTTTTTAACGTAGTCGGATACTTTAAAATCATTATTATATAATACATACAAATATTTTAAGTTAAAGTATTTTTATTCGCAAATATGTATTCCATAACTTACTCTGGCTAACAAGAACTAATATGAAAAAAGAAATTTTGTTAGGAATAAATTGGTTTATCAAACTTTAGCATGGTATCTCCATGGATTTTATCTTTTAGGTAATTCCGTATTAATTCAACATTGTTTAAAATTCAAAACCTAGGAGGACTTTAGCAAAACAAAAAAATAAGCAGATAAGATACACATTCAACGTAATTTCTTATTCAATTTAATAACTACAATAACTACAACATACAGATGTTTCTGACAGCTGTAGACTTGCAAAATGAGAATTTAATTTTTACCATAACAAAATCAGTGATGCGGAAGATTCTAAAATAATTCAGTTTTAATGAAAAGAAAAAGAACGTTACGTCGAGTCTGCTGCTATTGAAAACTGAAAAATAGATGTCTTCTTTATATTTTAAATGCATAATGGAATTTCATAGAAAATCCTAAGCATACCTAATTTAGAGAAGCAAATTATCTGATTTGAAAATAGTTTAGTTTTGTTTAACAAAAATTAAAGATATACATTCTTCTTCTCTAAGGATATTTTTGTGACGGAACGATTTTTGTTCTTTTATTTATTATTATTATTTGTTATTGTAAATTTATATTTTAAAATATGGTGGCAACACCCATTTTTGTTTCTTTTAAAGGTTTGATTATTTCATGTATATTTAATTTGTTAAGTTGTATTGTATTTTATAGTAAATAATTTGTCTTCAATCGGAACTCAGGGAAGTGGTATTCTTTAAGAAGCAATAAGAACTATTTTTTCTGGAAGAATGAATCCTTTTCTTCTGTCATCTCCTGGTTATTCTATTTGAAACCATTTTTGTGAAAACGAATTCTGAATTCACTTAGAATAAAAGAAAAAGGCGTTCTGGCTATGAAGGTGTATGTTTGTTTTAATAAATTTTTTTTCGATATCATTTTATAACCATTTTAATTTCCGATGAATTCTTAACTTATGCATTTGTAACGATGCTCAAATGCACAGTAAACATTGATAGCTTTGTTTTTGTCAAGAATTTTTTTAAAGTATTTTGTTCTCGATTATCATAATTTTTCAAAGAAATTTGAAGTTTAAATAATCTAGATGTTTACCAAAAATACAAAAGTGTTAAAAAAATTTTATGGTTTTATTTTCAGTTGATTCGCAATTTAACAGAAAGCTGAATTTATATGGTAATATATTAAAATAAAAATGTTCGAGTCAACAAACTAAATGAATTTTTCTTTAAATATTTTAATTCCTTTTACTGTTTGTTTGTAGATATATAAATCTTTCATGTTCTTTTTCTTGAAACATCAGTAATTATTCTTTCAGTTTTCCCTTTAGAATATTTTACCGAGATCTTAACTTTTTTATAATTATTCTACAGATTTTTTTTTTGAATATTTAAACTTTAAGTTATTATCTAAATGAATAAAATTAGAGACTTTGAACTTTTTGTAGTCATTTATTACAGCTAAATACATGAAAATAAACTGTAGAAATGGTAAAATAATAGTTCATATATATAAACAGTTTATATAAATATTTCGTTTTTAAACATGATAATATTTTTTAACTAGCATACTGTAAAATATGTGCATTTATTGTGATATACTTTGCACTACTTTCATAATATACATCACTTATATTTTTGAGAAATTATGCGAAGAAATTTGACATATAATTATTTGTAAAGCAGTAAAAAGTAGTTCTCAAAATTATAATTACATTTTCAGTGAATAATTAATCGGAATTAATTCTTTTTCTTCACTAGTCTAGCATTCTCCACAGAAACATTTTTAAAGTTAAATATTGCTTTTCAGAAATAGTTTTGCTTTAATAGTTATATCAATAATTATACAGCTTTAATAATAATATTATAGCTATAATTATAGTGAAGAATATATTAAAATGAATTGATGACACCCAAAGCAGAAAACGTTAAAGTTGCGACTTCTTAAACTTTCTCTTATTAATATATAATATACTTATTAATATATATAGTATATATATATCTCTTATTAATATATATAAAGTTATATTATATAATTAATATATAATATAACTTTCTCTTATGATATTTGTTATATATATATATATATATATATGTGTGTGTGTGTGTGTGTGTGTGTGTGTGTGTGTGTGTGTGTGTGTGTGTGTGTGTGTGTGTGTGTGTGTGTGTGTGTGTGTGTGTGTGTGTGTGTGTGTGTGTGTGTGTGTGTGTGTGTGTGTGTTGTAAGTTTGTTAAATTGTTGTATCAATTTGAGGGTCAATTCTGTTGGACTTTGTCCGATTCCTAACAGAAAAAATTCCTTATTTTGAATTCTTGCCTGAGGGTGACCCTTGAAAAAGTCTTCAGACTGGATTCTGTTTCTATTTGCTGTAGTTTTGATTTTTTTCTGTTCTTTCCAATTATATATATATTAAAATGGTAATTGGGACTAAAATATGGTAATTGAGACTTATAATATTTAAATTGAAAGAAGCAATGAATGAAAAATTCTTATTCCGATTGTATAAAAAGAAAAAAAGTTTTGATCAGCAAAAATGCATATTTTTCATTAATTTTAAATCTCTACAATAAATTGTTCCCTTTCAAAAATATGTTTCACATTTAGGAAGTTAACGGGGCTTATATTCAAAATCTGTTTCTTTTATCTCATTAAAATAAAGAAACAACGAGGGTAACAATTTATTTTCTAAAAACAGAGGTAGAATTTTAAATATCAAATTTCGATTTTCAAACATGAAAGCTGATTTTTTTAGTTACAATTTATTTAAAAAAAGTAAAAATATTTTCTTCTCTTAAACTCCAATGAAAAAGATTAATTAGCGCTATTCCATATCTATTATTTGACATCGTTTAATGTACTGTACCATTTTCAAAAAGAAAAAAAAAAGGAAAATATTTTCTATATTATTTTTTAAGTTGTGCTCTTTTATTAGAATTTAAGGCAATCTGACTACGTTAAAAACATTCTTTATCAACCATTTGGCGTAGGTGTTGGTGGAATTGTGCCAATACGTAGGTTGAATTCCGCCAAGAATCAAACTTGCGATGTTCCGATTTGAAATCCAGTAACTTATCCACTATACAAAAATGGCCACCAATGTTTAGTGGTAGTTACTGGCTTATTAAGATGTCACCACAAACCACATTGGAAATTTTTTTTTAAATGTTGTTTCATGTAGTTTAGAATTTCCTCTTTCCAAAGCAATTTATTTTTTCTAAGAAAAAAAAAGGTCTAGCATATTATGCAGGGGAATTTTAAGCAAAGCATATTTTTCAGCTAAAATTTGTCCAACTTCAAATTTAATTTTCATGCAAATTCTTCAACGTTAGCATGATATTTCAAAAACTAATAGACGTACTTGCATAAAAACTTCAGCATGTTTGTTTTTTAATAATATGGGTAATGAAATGAACCAAAGTTTTTTCTTGGTGAAATACTTTTTTCACTTATAGGTGTGTTTTTTTTAAATCATTAAGTCGTAAATACATGGAAAACAATGCATGTGTACGTATATTTTTACCCATTACTTCTTTGCATCTGAAGATTTTTCTTAGATTTTGGTTCATTTCATTCATCATGGTATTCTACGACTTGTGTGTAAAGAAAAATATGATTGCTGCATCACAATTTTATGTAGAATGTTAATCTTTTTCGTTAAATGTCTATAAAATGTACTACAAATTTTTGTATTCCTCAAAATATATTATATTTTCAAAATTTTTTTTTGTAATTATAGTATTTTGTATTATAGTTGACAATACATCTTAAAACCATAGTTCTAAATAGTTTTTTAAAAAATGCAATTAAATTTTTTTTTTCTTCCTTCGAATGTAGACGGATACCTTAAATAAAATTAAACCTACTTTTGTCTCTTAAACTTCAATGAAAAAGATTGATTTTTTAGTTTAGTTTAGTTATATTAACGTCCCGTTGTAAAGCAACACGACGGCTATTTTAGGACGGACTTCGTTCTTTTTTAGCCACTGTCAGATGACGAGGACGACACCTGAGCTGGCTCCCCACCTCTCCACACCACGCTGCACTAGCGGGAGGACGTTTGGCCTGACAGATTTAACGTGCAAGAGTGCTCCCGCAATGGTTCTTCGGTGGAATCGAGTCTCGAACCTGGAACCATCAGGTTCCGAAGCCGAGACCTGACCACCAGGCCACCGCGGCCCATGAAAAAGATTAAATAGCTCAATTTCGTATCTATTACTTGACATTGTTTAAATGTGTGTACCATTTTTTAAAAGAAATAAGGAAATATATTCTCTATATAATCTTTTCAGTTGTGCTCTTTTATTAGAATTTAAGTCGTAAATATGTATTTCAAGAAAATCTGACATAAATTCTTTGAAATTCAAAATTTTTATGAATAATAATTCGTATTGAAGATAAGAATGAAAAATTTGCTTTCGCTATAATGAAACAAAAGAAGGAATAAAAATGGCAAGAAAATGCCCTAATAGGTAAGCACCGATAAGTTTCTTTAAAAGATCCCGTCAAGTCTATTCCGGATATAATAATAGATTGATATAATAAGATTTGTCGAAAGCACTTTCGATCTTAAGTTATTTCTCTGATGCACTTTGTCAGGTTTGTCTTGGAATAGGAAAACTTACGCTAAAAATTTTAAGAATAAGCTCCCTTTTTTTAAAGTTTTATAATGTGATTTGCATTTCCATCATTATATATTAATAACAGCAAAGGTTTTTTTTTTAAAAAAAAGGAAATAAACTCGTTTTCCATTAAAAAGAAATGCAAATTAGAAAAACATGTTTCGAATTCCATTATCTCCGTAAAAGGCAGATGAAATTTTGCTTACATAATCAGAATTCAGCATTTTCATGCTTGTATGTTCTGATTAATTTACATTCTTGATTCTAACAAACTTTAAGGAGCTTGAAACTATGCTTAAAAGATAAGTAAATGAGCATTTTAGATATTTTTTTCTGTTCATTAATATAATTCAGTCAAGGTTTATTAAAACTATTATTTTTGTGGAATTTCTAAGTGAAAGACGTTTCATCTTTCTTATTGATTTAATATTTTTAAGAATTGTTATTATTGTGTTGTATTATTAAGAATTAATATTATTGCAACTATTTTTATTGTAGTGTATTCTTTGAAGTATTTTCATTTATAATTCACTTGTTAAATACATTATTTTTATGCTGCTTTCATTAGTTATCCGACTACGTTGAAAACACTGGTTATCGACGATATTTGCGTATGTTTTTTAAGTATTATTTCTTGTAGTTCAAACTTTCCTGTTCCCAAAAAGGTTTTTAATCTCCTTGGAAAAAATGTCTAACTTATCATCCAGGGGAACTTTAAGCAAATTATATTTTTCAACTAAAATTTGTCTATAACTTCAATTTAATTTTTATGAAAATTATCCACCATTAACATATCTCAAAAACTGAAGGAGGAATCTACATGGAAATTTCAACGTGTGTTTTAAATGATATGGATAAATGAAATGAGCCAAAAGTTTGATTGTTGGTGAAATGCTTTTTCATTTATAGGTAATTTTAGAAAAATTGAATTGTCAATTTATATAAAAAAACTCATATATACGAATATATATATATATATATTATAAAGAAAAATAGGATGGCTGTATTACCATTTTGTGTAGAGTGGCATTTGGCATCAATTTCATTAAAACTTGCTGCCAGTTTTCATATTTCTTAAAATATGATATATATTTTTAAACAATTTTTTGTATTTATAATGTTTATAATTGAGAACATAATTAAAAATTATAAACAGGTTTTAAAAAACACAATTCTTCAAAAATTGTCCTTTGAATGTAGTCGGATACCTTAAAAGATAATACTTCAGTTACGTATTGAAAAATGCATGTATTATTTTCGTTCATTTATTGAATATTTACTAATATCTGTATAGAATATTGTTTTCATTTCTTAAAATTTCATAGTAATTTTCAAACATCGATTTGTTGAAAACGTGTTAAGAATTTCTAAACTATATAATTAATTTTTTAATGAAAGAGTAAGCATGAGAGACGTTGAATAATTAAATTTTCTAATTATATTTGAATTCGTCTAAGGAATCTGAAACATCATTTTAAATATGTAGTTTTTGTCTTGCCTATATTTTTCATCCCAATATCCGAGGTTCCAACAGAGATCTAACTTTAAGTTACAGAATTCAAGTAAATAAAAGTATAACTTTTTTTATTGCGAAATGTGAGACCATTGAGAAATAAAAGCATTTTTTTAATTCCTATTATTAGTTCACAATTTCTTTATATATATTCATTCATCAATTCAAATTTTCAGCCGTTAATAAAATATTTGTTATTCATCCACTCAAGTTCAAATACATTTTAAAAACTTGTAGTGGTTGATACTTGATGTTAATATATATTTTTTTGAAACTTTAATTCATTAATAAAAATTTTCCAATATTTTATATTTTGTCTCTAAATACATCACCAAATGGTCGCCAAGTTTGTATCCAAAATTTGAGATTACTGGCGCAACATCCAATCATCTATATGAATAAAAAGGAATGTTTGTTTGTATGTCTCTTATGCGCTGCCGTACCGCTCATCCAATTGTGATAAAACTTTGAATACTTATTATTTGCACTTGCGGCATGGTTATTTGCATAGTAAAATTATTTAATATGTATAAAATTTTGTATCTATTTACCACATCTATTAACCAAAGATTATTGCCAAAATAACTCTCCAAGGAGACACAATAGTTTCAGTAAAGATCCTAAAATCAAGACAGAGGTTAATATTTCGTGGCTATTGTAAATAACTATCCTATGTAAATCGTTCGCTGAGATAATAACATTATTAGAGAGTTTTATTATTTTTGGATATATTTACCTCTTCTATTAATTAAGGATTAACCACCAAATAACTCGCCAAGAAGACACAGCAGTTTTTTTTCACGTAACCAGTTCTATGCTGGATGTTAGGAATCGGACAGTCAAAAAAATTAACTAGTTCTTTCTGAAGACGGAGAAATAAAAAAAAAAAAAAAAAAAATTAATTTCCCCAAACCTTTAGAATAAAAAAAAAAAAAAATATTAGAATAAGAATAAGTTACACTTTTCTTTTAAACATCATTCAATTTCAAAGAATATATTCATTTACGGTATTATTCCTAACTAAACAAGACAGCTATTTCACTTTTCAAACTATATTGCCGCAATGAAACAAAATATTGCCGCGTCTTCATAGCTAAATGGTTATGACGCTGGACTCCTAGTCAGTAGATCAAGTATTCGAATCCCAGTAGGCTTCAAATTTTTCTAAGTATTTTTCCTTTATTTCGTGTTCCTGGGAGATTCTGGATCTTTCTTTCATTTACCACATAAGTGCACTGGACTTTTCTTACTGTCTGCAGTAAGGCATTCTGCAATTTTCCCTACCTGTATAAAAGCTGAAGATCTCCCAGTCACAGGATTCTTAGTTCAGAGTTGAGTTAATAACTGGATTTCACTCTACATCCGGTGTCTTCTTGAGTTCTATCTACGTGACAATATTTCCAAAATTATTTCTTCTGCGACAGTAACACGCCGGGTACCAGCTAGTAAATAATATAATATACATATAAATAATACAAAAAAACAAGAATTGAATTTATCTATTATTTGTTACAATATCACATTGTTGTAAAAACATCAGTCCAATTCATAACTATCGCTTGCATTCTTTCCCCTTTTTCTGCTTAGTCATAAAATAAATTTAGTTCATATCTTGCTCATAACTTTCTCTGAAGCATCGCACGACGAAAAGAAGTGAATTCCGTTACGCATTAAAATTAGGGCGTATCTCTCCTCTCTTGACTGGCCAAAGGCTGAAAGCCAGCCATACTTTCCCCACCTAATTCAGCGAGCAAAGCAAATTACTCCCGCCGTCCTGCCAGGAGTCGATTCACTTTTATTTCCAGGCATTTTTAGTGAATCTGCCATTCTCAGTGAATTAAGTCCCCACCAGTTTTAAATTGGTTAGTTGGAAAATGAGCGGCGTGAATTTAATAGGCAGTTGAATTTAATAATGTGGAATTTTCTCGGGGAAATGTCAGCCTCTTTTAATCAGTTCCGAATGAAGCTTTCGCGTTTTGCTTATTTCGGTGGATTCTTCCCGAATGTGGAATCTTGGAGGGGGACATTTTTGGTGTTTTGAAACAAAGAGGTGGGCATGATTAAATTGAGGAACGAATTTTGAAAATTCAGCAATACTATCTTGTTGGAAATGTTATAATCGGATTTCATTTGATATCTACGACTGTTTCGCCTCTAGCTGATATTTATTTCATCTTTTTTTGAATGTGTATGTGGTTTATGTAATGTTCCAATAATGAAGTACCATTGTTACCGAAAAAATGTCAACAATATTAATGTATTAGGTTAGGAAATAAATTGGTAGCGTCGACTTTTATTTCAAGAAAGCTATTAGTAATAAAAACCAATTAAATGATTATGTATTCGCCGTTGCCGCTTGCGACCTCCTCCCACCTCTCGACCAATTTATTGATGCCGTTCCACCAAAATCAATAGGTATGTCATCGAAGAAGTTGCTGAGCCAGTTTTTAAGTTTATCTTCATTGTCGAAGGTAACGCCCCTCATATGGGTCAACAGGGAACGAAAAAGATGATAATCCGATGATGCAAAGTCCGTGGAATACGGCGAAAGCTGAAGGACCTCCCATTCGAGCTATTGGAGAGCGGCTTTGACGACTTGTGCAACATGAGGCCTGTCGTTGTCGTGATGGAGTATGATTTGGTCTTATCTTTGAGGTCTTTTTAATAGCATAGTCCCTTTTATGCTGGGTATCTGGGCTATGGAGAGCTCCTTGGTGACCGTGACACTCCTTTCGAGCATTTCCCAGTACACTATGACCCCCTCCCTCGATTCGAAGGGAGAGTCGTCGACGTCAAAATCGCCATTTTTGAATTGGCAAACCATTTACGTGCTGTAGACTCGTGTATGGCACCTTCTCCGAATTCGTTGCAATATCCCGTGCTGCTTCAGTAGCTTTTTGGCCTCCACAGAAGAGCAGGTGTTGAAAATGCTGATTTTTACCGCCTGGATATTCCATTTGTAAGCCTTAAAAGTAATTAAAAATGAAGTGACTCAAAAGGTGATCAGCCCAGTTAATGTAGAACAGAAAAAACTCAATCGAATGCATATCATACACTTTGCCAAATAGCAAAAAAAAATGTTGTGAAACAAAGGAAATATAAGAGTGCTACGAACTTATTCCCCAACCTAATATTTAATTCTTGAAATTATTTAAGAGCAATATTTTTATTTCTATATATATGTGTGTTATTGCTTATTCCACTTTGATTGAATTCCGATTCAAACCAAGTCAAAGAGATAAGGGAAATAGTGGTGCATCAACTTCACATAAATTCCTCTTGGCAAGCGGCATGGGATCTGCAGATCGATAATAAGTTACACTCCGTGAAGCCTATCATTGGTTCTTGGTCTGTTCTTCCTAGATACACTCATAGAACCACGCTAGATACATTCATAGAGCCACATTAGATACACTCATAGAGCCACACTAGATACACTCATAGAGCCAAGCTAGATACACTCATAGAGCCACACTAGATACACTCATAGAGCCACACAAGACATACTCATACAGCCACACTAGATACGCTTATAGATATAGGAGAAAGAGGGGTGCAGCAACTTCGCATAAATTCCTCTTGGCAAGTATCATGGGATCTGCAGATCCATAATAAGTTACACTCCGTGAAGCCTATCAATGTTCATCCTATACGCGGCAATTTATGTCAAACTCCGGCTGGTCACACTAGATACACTCAAACGCAAATTAAAAGATTGAAAGATAAAAATATCTCGCTAGTTTTTTTGTATTTGTTCGTGGACATACGGGAATTTATGGAAGTGAGCGGGCCGGTTGGTTCTCAAAGGCTGCCACAAAGCGCAAACTCGACATTACCATTAAGAGTGCCATATACAGAGAACAAAACCTGATGTCGACGAAAGCGCCACCTATCGATGGGGGAGATTAGGCGAGATCAAAGTAACGAAGGAAGGTTTGATTGACAAGCCGAATAACACCCATCAAGAAAAGAATTCCTAGTCCCCAAGAGATATTGCTATGTGGGAGTGTGACATTCAGAAGGTCAACCGACCCACTGAACTGCCCCCAATAAAACTTTCCCTTATTCTTTGAAGAGGTCTTCTGAAAACCGACACTGTCTTTGCACATCACGAGAGGGGTTTTTTGAACCACCCAAACTTGTTTTTAAAATATACTTTTTAGAGTTGCACGGAAAATCGTACTGAGAGCGGCATTAATGTAAGAACTTAGAACTCTTAGAACATAGAACACATAACTGATAAATTATTGAAGTACTTCGATTTTGGGACATTTAACAGCTCTTCATAATTCTTTTAATTAAGATTAGATAATCCGGTAATTTAGAAGGAGTAATTTAATATTTATACTATTTCGTTTAACAAGACTCCATTTTTAGCAATAAATATGATTATTGATTTTTTAATCCAAGGGAATTGGGGAAGATCTATGTGCCTATGTAAATATAAGGCCTCAAACTCATCCCTAAACAATGGGCTCAATCCTTTCTCTCAATAGTCTTAGTACCAACAGTGAATTTAAATGAAATTTCTCTAATTTTTTTTATTCAATATTTTAAAATTAATTATTTAAAAATATTAAAAAGGCTTAAATGATGAAGGAAATGGATGAAAGTGATTTTTTCAACTCATGCTACGTATTTGATAAGAGCTGGTATTTCTGTGTAGCTGGGATACTAATTTCTCCCTGATTTTCTCAAAAAAAGAAAATGTCCTAAATTTTAATTAAATGAGTCCTTTGTACCAAATTAAAAAGAAAAAAATGAATATTTTGAAAATAATGTTAGAAAAGTAAGTAACAGCATTTATCCTAACTGTGGAATATAACCAACTAAATATGATAATAAGCGTAAATTGGAAGAAAAAATAATTAATGAAATTGCATATATTAGATTAAATGTCTCCTGGTTCTGGAATGTTTCAAATTGAAAATTCCTCTTAGCTTTGTAATAATATATATATAATACGGTCACATATATTTAACAAAGAAAAGAATAAAGTAACCACAAACTTTTCTATCTTTGATATCCGGAATAAGTCAAAACTTTTCCGCATTTCTGAAGACTCATCAGCTTTTTTTTAATTTGTCAGTAACTAAAATTTAAAAAGAAAATTGTTTAATGAGACTCAATTAAATAAATTGGTAAGAGTTTTGCTTCGCTCAAAATAGAAATTATGTTTATTCATATATAACCATGAATTGGAAGAAAAATAGTTGTAAAATATATTGTTACATGAATGTCAATGCACATTAAAAAACCTTATATCTCTGTCATATAAGAAAAAGTTTTTATGAAAGAAGTGATCAACTTAGTTTTAGTTAATTTTTATAATCCAGATTTATGGTTGCTAAAATCAGCTTGCTTTCGATCACTTACTCACAAGAGTATATTTAACTTCAAATTCTATTGATATGCAACATTTACTACTAGTTTTTTAAAAAAAACTTATACTGTTCCACATTCTGTCCAAGGCAACTTTCTAATTTTCAATAATCTCACAAAAATGGAAACTTGGAACAACGAAAGTATTTAAAATTTAATTAATACAAAAACTTTCTCATTCAGCATTTTGTATGAGCATTACAGATTATATTCTCATCTAATATAATTAATTTCACTAGTATTGATTTTTATACATCCAATAATTTATTACATTAAAGAGTCACAGGATTTAAACATGGATGCACTTTATAAAAATTTCACTGTTGCATATTTACGAAACCTGAATAAAGCTGTTTACCTGTTATAAAAATATAATTTGAATATACTTTTTAAAACCTATTTAAAAAAGTATATTCAAATTATATTTTTATATCGAAATCTAAACATTATGTAACAATAAACCGGTTTTTCATAATTTCACCATAAAAAAAAATCCAAAAGAAATATTGGTCCCAACAATGAAAGAGAATTGGGTTTCATTTCAACAATTAAATATAAATTAAAATACGTTTACAATATTTTTTTAAATATACATTAAAAATTTGAAAAAAAATGTGCAGCAAAAGAGTGACATTATTAATAAGGTTATTCTTTGAATTTAAAAATATTTAAAAAACTTTTTGTGCTGTAATATTCTCGAAAATTATCTCGTAAAACGCCAAAATTTCACTTCATTTTTAATTAATCAAAATTATCATCTTTCAGTCACTTGGAAGCTGCTCGTAATACTTGGTTTTACTTGTTCTGTGAAACAATTATTTTCTCAAAGCCCAAATATAACTGATGTAAATACATGAATAGATTGAAAGATCAAAAGTAAAATATATGGGTACAGAAATGCTAACATATATTTAAAAATATATATATTACTTTGTTGTCATTTTGCTGTTGAAATTTTAATTTAAGCGATGCATGAAAATTTTTCTAAAAGCGTTATTTAAGATTTCTAAAATAGTTCTCAAATCACTAATGTAATTAGCAGATTTTTCACGGAGTTACCCGTAACTTGATAAATATTAGCAAAATCAGAAACATAAAATAAAGCTATTAAATTGTATTGATCCCTAAAAAGTCAAAAAATAATAATTTTAGACGGGTTTTTAATTTTTTTTAGAAAGATATTGCTTAGCGAACTAATGTAATATACATACATTTTATTTTATAAGTATAGATTACAGAAGTTTTGAAGAAAACGTATTCAGAAATATGAGAATATTCAAATATTAGTAAATAAAAGAGGATATAGATCTTCTTATATCTTACCTCTCTTTAAATTAATTTAATTCTAGTAATTATTTTTCCGATAAAAGCAGATATAATGTTTCCATTAAGAATAAAATTTATTACCCTTTATTGTAAAATATGTAAATAAGATGAACGTTATGTGCAAAATCAAATGTATGAAACATTGATAAAAATTGTAGACAGAATAGCAACGAATCATAAAAAAAAGAAAAAGAGAAAAAAAAGTGTTGTTGTAAAAGTGTGAAGAGAACAAAAAACTTTAGAAATATTCTTATTTATTTGAAAGTGTTTTATTTAAAGGTGTTTTCTTCTTTTTTTGCTTTTGATCCTCAATAATAGTAGATAGATCCCGAATTTTCATCTATTTTGGATATTTTGGATCAACAAGTTCTGGCAATAAACAGTTAAAATAAAGAAACTCAATTTTTTCTCCAATATTTTTGGTTGCCAAAATCTAACATCACGAGTTATTTTTTCCGTTTTTTACCCCTTCTCCGTCCACATCGAAAATATACAAAAACATCTTTGCGTCATACGTAGCTGACCCTGCACTTGGGAATAATTCTTATGGCTCTTATTTACAGTTGTTTTCCCATCTTTGTTTAATTTCCAAAATGGATTTTTTTTTCTTTTATTGCCTCATCTGGAGGAATATTTCTATAGGATGTTGGGTATTTTACTTCAACAATCTTATCATTATCAATCAGCCCATCCCCTGCGCAGATGACCACAGCTGTGATGGTAAACAAAATAAAAATAAAAAAAGACAGAAAGAAAATGTTGAGGGGAAGACTTAGTGAAAACCAGATAAGAAAAGTTACAAACAATCAGAGGGTAAAGGGAGGGGTTATAGAGTATTCCTCCGCGAATGGGTAGAGTTAAAGGAGCATTGGGGGGGGGAAGTGTAAACTATTTTTCCAATTTAGGTCTAAAATACTGTTTTTACACATTTAAAAAAAAAATTTTAATATGCATCGGAAAGAAGTAAACCCAAACGGATGTTTCATATTTGCAATTTTTATTTTATTTATGATAGATTTTTTAATAAAAATGTTTAAATGGTGCAGTCGAAATTATGTGATATTTTAATAAATATTTAAAAAATACAATGAAAAGTCCGAGAAAAAATTCCTTAGACAGAAACCTGTGTTTTTATTCCTTCTACCAATTGCAGTTGATTTCATAAAACAGAAACCGCAATATCTAACGGAAAAATATCTTCGTATTTTCTCCATAGGATAACATTACGCTTGAAAATTGTAGGTGGCGTGTATACGGCACTCCTAACTCTGAGAATGACTTGCATGACATTTGCGTACTATATCTACAAAATATTAACCTTTAATTTGGATTTAGCATTTCTACAGAATCTACTGTCTGCTCGGCGAGTTATTTGCTTATTAATCTTCAGTAAATAGATGTGGTTAAGATTCATTTTTTTTAAATTTAGATAAATGTACCATCTCTATAACCATCCTGTAGATGTAAATAATGTTTTTTGTCAACAATAGAGTTTACCGTGAAAGAATTTCAAAATATTTCAGTGTCTGTTACCAAAAACCGCAATTATATTCAACAGCAGATATTTTTGTCGGTATAAAGTGCTATCCTAAATAAAATACAGAGAGAAAATAGGTTTAGAGGCAGACTTTATTATCTGACATACAATGTTAGTTAACATACTTGTTTCTGTCCTGACTCTCCCGGCGACCTTCAAGGTGTTCAAGGTCACTTACTAGTGGGCAGGTAGCCGTGGGATAGACCAAGATCATACTTGTTTCTGCAATTTCTCGAATTATTTGAAATTCATTATTATTATTTGAATTTTTGAAAAATTGGATTTTTTTAGAAACTATTCATGGTTTTTAGATGTATAGTTAATAATAAAACACTATCAATACAAAAACAATTATTTGAAAATATAACAGCTTTTGAGAAATGGGAAAATTTGTAGTAAATTTTAATGAAATTCAACCAAAACGGTTAATACACTAAACATAATTCGAATGCATCAGTCCTATTTTTCATTGCACACAAGTTATAGAATGTAATAATGAAAGAAATGAACCAAAACCTAAGAAAAATGTTGAGATGCAAAGAAGTGATGGGTAAAAGTATGCGCATGTATGCATTTTTACCATAAATTTACAATTTAGTTTTTCTAAAAACACCTCTAAATAAAAAAGTATTTCACCCACAATAAAACTTTTGGTCCATTTCATTGCCCGTATTATTTAAAACAAACGCTGAAATGTTTGCGTAAATACCTCTATTAGTTTTGTGGACATCATATTAACGGTAGAGAATTTTTACAAAAATGAAAATTTTGTGAAGAGTGAAGCTATAGACAAATTTTAGTTTAAAAAAATCTGTGACCCTAGATGATAGGACAGACCTTTCTTTTCTTAGAAAAGACAAACTGTTTTGGGAAGAGAAATGTCTAAGCTACAAGAAATAAAAAAAATTAAAAAAAATCGACAGTTTGATCGATAACCAGTATTTTTAGCGTAGTCGGATACCTTAATTATATAGAATTACATTTTTATTAGAAAATAGAATTCTGCGATCAAAGTTTTTTATGGATTTTTTTCAGTTATTTTAAATTGTTATTGAATTTGGAAAGAGTATTAAACAATTGAAATTATGAATTAAAACAACCATTATAAATATACACAAAATAAATTTGAATTATATCGAAGATAGCTTTGAAATTCGTTTTATAATTGAGCGATGTAAAAGTTGTTTGAAATGCAAAGCTATCTGATCAGTGGAACAAATAATAGATACAAGAAGTAATTTAACCTTTAATAAGGAAATATTTACAAGAAATTTAAGCTAGACAGAATTTCAAAGTCATTCAAATTTTTTAATCTGCTTATTAATTAAAGTGCAGCATTACAGAAAGTAAATAGTAGTTATTTCTTGGTAATAAACCTATGCTTTTAATTTTTGTTTGAATGGAAGAGAAACGACAATAAATATTATGAGAATGTCTTCAACTTTGTTAATTACGAAGTAGGGTTCTAAAACAAAATGAAATTTGAAAAATCATTAAATTATTATCGGCAGGGAAAAAAAAAAGAATAAAATAAATTAAAAAAACTGATCTTAATTCTCTGATTTATCTCTTTTCAAAGAATTTTTAAATAAGTTACTGGTTCTTCATTTATCTATTCATTTCAATCTATTCCCCATTACTAATATACAATTTTAAAAATCAAGATATATATTTTCACATTATATATAAATATCAAATATTAAAGTAAAAAAAATTATTTTACGTAAAATGCATTTTAAATCTATTCAACTTAAAGCATCTTCAATAATTGCATGCATATGATCTTGTTTAAGGATTCTAACTTAAGATGCAAAAATGAAGTTAGAAAGAAATCTTAGAAATAGTACAACAAACATTAAACGTAAAATATCAATTTCAGAATAAAATAGCTAATTGCTTTGGATTTTACATCAAATATTCAACACATTATTATAGTAGACAGTAGATATAATACCATTACAAAAAAAACCCCTTTTAATTAATATTTTGAAAAATCCAATTTATATTTTTAAATATGAATAGCACTAGTATAAGTGTTCCCATCTAGAGAATTTTCAAATTTCATGGCTTTTAACAGCTCGAATAATTAAGTACCTATAAAGATTTTAAAGGAAAATTATTTCAGTAATTCAAATTCATTAGTTTACTTATAAATTTGACTAATTACAAACTTTTTTTCAAACGGAACGTAAGTATAAAAATTAGATCCTTTATATTATATTCTTGAAATATAACCTTGATGAAAAATTAATTTATTAAGAAAGTAGTATTCATCTACAGTACCAAGAAATGAAAAAAAAACTTATTTTATTTAAAACTCTTTCATCATGTAAACATTAAAAATCATGTAAACATTAAACATCATTAAACATCATCATTAAAATCATTAAACATCATGTAAAAATAAAAATCGAATTAATATGTATTTTCATTTAAAAAATCCCGCGTGCATGTGTTCACGGAAAACGCTAGTGAAAAACTGAATTAAGAATTTTCTTCTAAAGCAATTATTTTCTAGAATAAATACCATTAAACTTTCTGTAAATACATCAAATGGCGCATTTAAGTTTTCTCTGTGTCTTACTCATATAAACTGAAGTAAGAAATATTACCCGTCGAAACTTTTTCTGAAAAAAAAAAAAAATTCTAAAAAAAAAAAAATTGATTAGTTTCTCTTTTGTTCTTTTATTTAGAAAAAAAATATTTTCATGATCGATATTTTGAAACTTTAACTATATTAGAAAATAAAACTGACTAAATGTTTTGAAATTATTTCTTCACAATATTTCTAGACTTGTGTGTTTAGATTAAATGCGAAAATTTAAACATCATTTCAATGATATTTTTGCTTCAAAATAAATAAATAAATAAAAAAAGTATAGAGAAGCTAGGATGCGTTGTTCGAGTTTTTTCTTAAAAAAAGCGAAAGAACAGGTAAATGTGAATTCCGAATTGAAATAAAAATATGAATGGTCATTGTTTCACGATATGTAGAAGTCATTTGTTGGTTGATTAATTATAAACTATATAAACAGTTAAAAATAAAAGAAGTTTTCAATCAAGCGATTAAAAAAAATACCTTACTATCATGAAATGTTGCTATCGTATCATAGACTTATTAACCACTTTACATGCGAATTTACTTAACTACCTAATTAAATGACGAATTTAATAAGCTTCCTAATTGGAATATTTACTATTATTTTAATTCCTTTGATAATAATAGGTTTCCAATGACTTTTTTCATTTTAAATTATTTAATACTTTTCACTTTATTGCAGATTAAAAATTCAATAATTCGATGCGCGTCTCAGACACGTCATTGTATGCGAAATAGTTAAGCGCCGTTCGTATAACCTGTCCGTTTGTAGACAAAATACACTCCCCCTCCCCTTGACGCTCTCTTGTGATTTTCTGGGGTGCTTTGATGTTTATCCAGTTTACCGACAATATCTGGGACAGCCTTTAAATGACCGAGACAATAGGGCAGTGAAAACTCAACCTTCTGATATCACAAACATCACTCCTTAGACCGTTAATTGTCAAAGTATTATTTTCTTGCTTAAAACATATAATTACAATTTAATATTTAGGAATAGAAAAACAAATGTCAAGGAAAAAAATGCACGCTTTCATTAAAATGCATATAAATAGTTAAATACACTTTTCGTCCCATTCGAAGAGGCTAGAAAAGTAAATAAATGAAATGAAATAAATCCACATCATTTAAGACGTCTGCTTGGAAAGTTCTGAGCATGGCTTGAGTGATTTATGTGTTCAGCGATATCTTTTGTTTATTTTATCCGTTGCTTTGTTTTCTGTATTTGGCTATGAAGAACAGATGTAAAATTCGAAAATTAAACACTGTCGAACGAACCGGTCAGAAGATGATGTCAGTTTGGGTGTATTATTACCCCGGCAGATGGCTACAAAATGCTTATAGAAATGCAGGTGTTCATATTTTTCTAAACCTTAAGCCCGATTGAAAAATAGCGGATTTGTATTTGTTGACTGCTAGTCTTTTTGATTTCCATCTAACCAATTGCCTTCACCTTTTAGACAAAACAACCAAGAATGGATAACATTAAATTATTGACTATGGATCCAAAAATGGGCAACTGCTGCTATACTTCTCGATCGGGAAATAGATAAAAACCGTTTCGTTTTCGAGGAGGTTAGACAAAACCTCAATTAAAAATCTTTTGAAAACTACAGTGTATTACTCTTGTTGCAGTATTTTCTATATGATATAAGCAAAACTAAATAACATTCTTTTTTTGTAAATAAAACAAAGCTAAAAACTTGTAAGTAAAGTAAATTCTAATTTTTATAAAGTCTTATGCTACAATTAACCATTGCAAGTAAAAATTGTTTAAAAGCCTTTTCACTTGATTTTTGTCTTCTTTTCCCAATTTCGAAGGTTAGCAACAAACATTCGATTTTGAGGATAATCGAAAATTTCCGACAAAAATTTATTTGTAAAAAAAAGTCAACAAGTTAATAGCACCAACTGTATTTCCAAAGAAATCTGCATTTTCACAAAATATCCTATTATTATTTTCGTTGAATATCTTGTTAAATTAATAATTATATTTTTTTTCGTTCACAAATAAAACATTTTATTTGAAAATGGGTTTTTATCAATTCTTAGTTAAAATTTAAAAAAAAAATCGTTTTGAAGTAATTATTTACTTACAAAAAATTTCCTTTAAAAAACCCACATTACAGCTTCAAAAAACTCGCTTTAACAGTTTAATATTTATTGAAGTAGTAAAATACCCATTAAAATAAATACATTATGAAAAAAAATTGAGAAATCATTAACATTTTAGTTTCCCTTGTTTTCTAGTCAAGTCTTATCACAATTAAGTTAACATTGCCTAAAACAGCATTGTTTTACTGATTTGATTCTCTTTTTATTTCTAATTTGGTTAGATAACTTAAAATATTTGCTACCTCAACATGCTAATGGTCTAATTTTAATCGAAAACAAAATTATTAGTCCTCAAAGTAAGTTCTGGAATTGAAGCAAATATGAATACTTGGAAATTAAATGGTTGTAATCCATGATTTGCCGCTTTTGACCTTTTTCAGTAACTATTATAAAAAAATATTAAAATTGTCAAAAGTTCGAAGTCGACGTTTCACGTTTGATTCGAATCACGTTTCGTTCAATTTTTTTTTTTTTTTGGAAAATATCCGTCTGTGACAAAGATAGCTTAAAAATACTTTGAGATAGACGGATAAAATCTGGTATTGGGCCCTTATTTAAAATTCGTAGATTTCTATCAAATTTTTGAGCAACATCTATTAAGTGAAAGTCTGTCTGTCTGTCAGGCTGAATGAATGTAAGTCAACTTGATAACTACCAAACAAAGACAGCTAGATATATAAAGTTCACTGCATAAATTTAGCATCTATATTGCAGACATCTATTAAATTTTGAGTGAAATCCAACAACGGGTTACCGTCTGTTGGTATATACTTTCAGAAGCATATTTAATTTGAAAAAATCATCAAATTTGGTGTGCGATTTTGTAATTATAATTGTAGATCTGTATCAAATATCCGTTTCAATTGTTTGGGGAAAAGATACACAAAATACAAAATCACCTTTATTTGAGAATATGCAGGAACGTTTTGCTTAGACTACTCTCATTGGTTTTAGATGGCTGTTTCCAAATTGAAAATGTAAGAATGCCAGTAGTCATAATTCAAGATTATTTTCTTGAAGAATTATTCAAATCTCAGTTTTAACTGAAGAAAATTTCGAATCTCTTGTAAATGTAGATTGCGATTGCTCTGCTTCTTGTTTTATTTTCCGAATCATTTCCAGTTGCGGATTTTAGTAGTTTTCTGGAATAACCTTCACAGTGCATGAAGCATCAGTAATGGATAGCTCATAGATTCTTACTTTTTCGCAAACTAAATACATGAGAAAACGTTGAAATCGTCAAAAAAATTTGAACTCGAAATCTTGACGAATCGCCATGTTCCAGATCTTGAATAATAAAAAAATGCATTATTTGAATTATGTCTATCAGTTTGTGAGCACAACTTAACCCTTCAATGTATATTGTTCCCAATGGTCTGCATCCCTTTCCATTCAATTTTATCCAAAACCCGCTGATAACCATAGACCCTAACCATTATGTGCGAAAGAAAAAAAGTTGGCATTAATTAATCTTGACGGTTTGTTTTTACATTTGAATGTGGTGCATGATGGAGTTCAGTGTGTTATTTGGAAGAAATAATTTCTACTGTCGAATTTCCTATAAGATAGTGATCTAATTGTTAAAAAAATTATTTCTCATCCGTTTCAGGTAAGTTATCAATATTTTATATTGTATTTGAAAATTATATTAGTAATAAATTATATTTAAAAATTATATTAGATACAAATAATATTTTTTTGGAAATAATGTTGCCAAATGTCTACAACAACTTTTTTGAAAACAAACATACCATATCGTTATCCGGATTTTTATTTATTTTTTTACATAACCATTGTTTATTTTCTTATGATAAATATTTTTTAAAAGATTCATAACAAATAATAGTGAATTTAAGGGTTAAAAAGGTTTTGAGCTAGATGGAGGAAATTTGCTATATGGAAGTGCCTCCATATAGTAAAAAGTGTGGATAAAAAAAAGTATAAATTTCTGTCAAGTTTTAAAATTCCGAAGATGGAGTCTTCAGTTCTACTGTCCGCCAATGCCTTACAAGTGAACACAGTATCGAAACAATCTGGTTAAATAAAGTCAATACGCAAGCTATTTACCTGAATTGTAAATCTGTATCTAATTTGAAACCGTAAAATGTAACTGACAATTTTTACTTTCGTAAGCGCATGCAAATAAAATAACTCAAAAGTGCAGTGATTTAAATAAATTTGATATACAATCTTGCGATTAAAGTTGTAGTTCTACTTCAAATTTTGGTTTTAAAAAGAAATTTTACAAAAATAGGATGTCGAAAATTAATTATATTTTCTGATGTTTATATATTAATCTTATTCCAGCAATTAATTTTCAAAGATCGCTGGCTAGATTCAAATCAAATATCTACAGTGGGTAAAAAAAGTCTCCGTACGCAGATACGAATGCAAATCAAAGCTTAATTTGTCACACAAAGTTCATAATGATAAAAATGAAAACTTAAAAATGAGTTAAAACTAATATTATTTAATATTTATTCACATTAAAAGGATAATAATACTGACAAAATTAAATAATAAATCTTAAAAACTCAAAACATGCCGTAAAAATGGAACAAAAAAGTCTCCGTACGGTGCCCTAGCACACGAAAAAAGTTTACAAAAATGCAAAATACATTTAACAAATATGCATTTAATAATCAGTAGGCCCTCTTTTGGCCTTTATCATCTCTTTTAGACGTTGATGCATTACCCCTACAAGTTTTTTTTGTTGTTTCTGGTGAGATATTACACCAAATACTACTAATGGCACTTTTGAGCTCAACTTTGTCTTTTATGTCATATTTTTTAAGTTGTCGGCCAATTTCTACCCACAAATGCTCAATGGGGTTTAAATCGGATGTCTGGGGAGGGCTATGAAGTTGTTGTTTAACATGGTAAAGGCACCACTCTTGGCAAATTTTAAAGGTGTGTTTAGGATCGTTGTCCTGCTGAAAAGTAAATCCAGTTCCAAGTGATAGTTTCTCTGCACTGGATAACACATTTTGTTTAAGAATATACAGATATCCATATCGATCCATATTTCCCTCAACGAACTGCAAATTCCCTACTCCAGAACCACTCATACACCCCCATATCATAACACCGCCACCACCGTGCTTCACAGTTCCGCATAAATTCTTAGTTAGCATTTGTTCGTTTGGTTTTCTCCGCACCATAACTCGGCCATCTGACCCATGAATGTTAAATTTTGATTCATCGCTAAAAAGAATGGATTCCCCAAAAGATAATGGCTTGCTTACATGCTTCTTCGCAAATTCGAGGCGTTTTTTCCTGTTGTACAAACTTATATAGGGTTTCTTCTGGGCAGCACGTCCATGATAACCACTTTTTTTAATGACATTTCTCACGGTTTGAGTTGAGACTTTAATGTTGTAACCAACCATTAAATCATCTGACAACTTCGGTGCACTAATTCGGGGATTTTCTTGAACTTGGCGTAAGATGTTTCTTTTATGCACGCGATTTAATTTTGACGTCCTCGCGGATCGATATCTATCCTCAAGTGAATGAAGTTTACGATATCTTTCAATGATACATTGCACAGTAGACTTCGATTTTTTAATCCTTTCACTAATCCTTTTCATGGATAATCCATCATTTCGTAATTTAATCACTAATTCCCGAATAGCTCTGGGAACTTCCATTTTGAGACGATCAAGAACAAATTTAAACTCAACAACTGTCAAAATGTTGTTTTCTTATCAGTGATTAACTTTCTGACGTCAAAGTTTTACTGCGGGCCTGTTTTAAACACTTCAGAAAGAATTTGCATAAAGCGTACGGAAACTTTTTTTGCACTGCAATTTTCAATATACCTTAGATATTGCAAATAATATGCTTTTCTCGTTTTTTAAAAATGAAAATTTACAAAAATCTCTTTCTATAGACTTATACTAAACACATATAGACAGTATTTTAAGAAAAAATGCAATACTTTGCAAATTATGCTCATTTATTCTTAAATTTCGTGACCGTACGGAAACTTTTTTTACCCACTGTATATTTCGCAACTATTGCTCGATAATGCCACACAATTGGTACACAAGTACCGATAAATAAGTAAATAATACTTACTTATTTCTGAAAGTACAGACCGATAGATGGTCAACTCTGAATAGGATTTGGTCCAAAATTGGTGTTTACACTATAGATGTTAAAACTGTGAACCAAATCCTAACTATCTAGCTCTCTTCGTTTTGTAGAGTGTTAAGTTGTATTTGAACTGCTGCACAGATGGATTCCATCTGAACTGATTTTATTCAAAATTTGATAGAAATCTGCAAATATAGTTTGATAAAAATTTGATAGAAATCTGCAAAAACAGTTAACAAAACGTCAACCGTTTAGTTCAAATCGGTTTTGTCACAGAAAGACGGATATTTTTCAAAGTGTATTTTTCAAACTCAGGGAGGTTTTAAACAAGGAAATTCGTTTAAATCTTGAGTTCAAATTTTTTGACAATCATTATACTTCTTCTATACCACATGCACGAGAAAGTAAATATAGAAACTTAGATATTATTGTATATAAAAACGGGGTTATGTGCATCTATGAGTCATCATATATAAAAAATGCGTATAGTTTCACAGATTTAAATAAAAATTAACCACAAAAAATCATTAAAATTTTAAAACCGTTAAATTAAACAGACCCATTTATTAAAAATGGAATCTCGCAATTTGTATTATTTCGATACGCAAAATATCTAAAACCCTTTCTGGATAAAAATTTGGGAACTGATCCATGTCTGGTTCACTCTAAGTAAATGATAGTTCAAAGTTCATTTTAAAACCAAATGGTTTTAAAAGAAATTGTAAATAAAAGTGTGGTTCTTTCATTTTTTTTCGCATAAAAATATTTTTCACACAAAAAATTGGAAACATCTATTCAAAGCTTAAATTTTTAATAACTAATTAATATTTTAAAAATATTTTTAAAAATGGATGATTTAATAATAACAAAAGGCACGATTCGTTTCATTAAATAAAAATTCAAGACAAATTTGGGATACATTTTCAGTTTGATGCAGTTCAGAAATATGAACTGTCAAATTCAGGTTTTCAAATGAAGTTTGTGGATCTAATTTATTGATTAAAATTACACATACAAAAAAAAGTGATTTTTTAAAATCGTATTAAAGTTCAGTTTTATGTTAAACTAAAATGTTTGATATCCTGTATAAAGTAAATTCCTCATAGTTAAATACGGAATTGTATGTAAACACTTTTGTTAAATTATAAACTGGAACAAAAAAAATACTGCGATATGTTATCTTAAGCTAAAAAAATCTGCACCGTGAGAATAATAATAAACAGAGCAGACCGAAATTTCGAGATTTCCGCTAACCATGTATGAGTCATAACTTCAGGAACTAAAGAATAAAAAAGAGCAATTCTGATTGGTGGTTCACATTTTGTTTTGCATCTTTCCGTGCATCTGCTTACTTTTTCTCTCGAAAGTTCCGGAAATGTTGGAATTAATTATCATAATTCATATGCGCGAACTTGCGGTTGAATTTAAACTGACCTTTCAAATCACCTTTCGATGCGAAAATAATCGGCCGTGATATCTTTAATCATTCGACATTTTTATTTTCCAAAAAAGCAAATGCAGTGGTTTATTTTTAACTAGAACCATTAGGTAAGTTTATCCTTTATCCATATATCCTTTTATCACCATATTATCGGGCCTGGTTTTCTATTATAGTAATTAAATGTGGAAGGCGTTTATTAAAGTCTTTTTCGAAACCTAAAAACTTAAGTTTTGACACTTAGGATTACGTTTTTATATCTATGCATTGATATATATATCAGTGAAAAATAAAATCTGTTCGAACCAATTTCCTTACTAGATTAATTAGGTTTTCTGTTTGTTAATGTTTTGTTTGTTTCTTGCATTTAAGTTGGATATTACAGAAGTTATGTTAACACGTTCACTGCCACTACCCACGCCTCATATCAGGACCATCTATCTAATGAGTCGACGTCTTCTTTGCCGTCTTTTAACTGCAGTTGAGAAGGTGTCATCTAATAGCATAGATGGATGGTACAATTGCATATTTGGAACGCACAGGCGCGTCAATGGCAGCGGATGTGTTAAAATGTGTACACTTTAGCTTACTTTTTCGTTAATGAATTCTTGAACGTGTAGTGCATTTTATAAACATATATAAACTACCTGTACAGTGCCTTTTATTTTTACTTGACACATTATCAGCAACTGCTTCTATGTTTTACCCGACCTCTGTTAAGTTTACAATGAGATAATGGGCTTAGTACTCAATACAAAGTGAGAAAATGCGTATTATAACAGCGTGTTTCAGTGTAAGAACTTTTTCTTCTGGTATTGGTGGTTAAAGAAATGAATAGTTTCCAAAGTTGGGCACATTAATAGATGTTTGCATAATATGTTTAGTCCTTTTCTTTATATATAAATTGTTCGGAGCGATATCGGTTATTTTTTTTCTGGAGTTCGCAGGTAAATTGTTCGTTGAATGTGTTAAAGTTTTTTAAGTTGTTTATGCTTGAAAGAAAATGATGCATCTTTATAAAGGAATCTGCCAAAAGTGTGAACTGAAATTTAAGTATTAATGTGCTCTTTGTACCTTTTAGCATTTTATACGTTTTTTTTAATGTTTTAGAAAATATTAGTTATAATTTCGGTGTGGCTCTTGCATCTTATTTAGCTGTTTGCCGTTATCACTTCTGATTTAATGCAAATTGTTTTTATGTTCCTATAAATGGAATTTTCGGCTAAACTTTGCTATACAGTCAATTTGGCGAGGTTGGCAAGTTTGTGGGGTGCTTTGTTTGGAGGGGGATTACATAGCCACATTTTTTTTACTATTTTTTGTTTTCCGACGCTTTTCAACTTCGATTAATTTTTTTTGTGAGCATTCTACTTTATTGCATTAATTTTTTTTCTATATTTCCTTTATTTTGCGAAATCTTTCGATTTTAAATGGCATATCTGCAGTTTTCGATCGTTTCGCTAAAATTTTGCGATAAACTATTTTTTTCCCGGCCAAAATGACTGTATATCAAAGCTTTTCCGCATTTTTATTATAAATCCCGATTTTATTCTTGTTTAGAACCTTCTAACACGCACGAACGATGAATCTCGATGCTTCAAATCGGTAAGTGCAAAATTAATTTAATCTGTTTAATCAGGAAAAGTAATTCGATGCAAAATTATTCAACTGACACAAGGACTTGCTTATTACAATGGGAAAAAATTACTATAGTTTAAAAATGAATTTTACCCAAAAATTAATCTACTCTTACTATTCTTGAGGTATTTTTAAAAAATCAAAATATTAATGATGCATCGTCTTGAATGGCATGCGAGGCACCCTCCAAGTACAAGGGGTTAAACTTCGGTTTTAAATTGGTATTGCAGCTCATAAGATCATATTTATTTTTGACTTCATTTCTTCGTGTTATCTCTATAATACTATTGATAATCTATAGCTCCGAAGCCATATGGATTTCTTTAATGTATAATCGGGATGTAAGTTGCTTCATAATATTTGTTTAGCAAAACCATTTTGCATTGGAACTTTCAGCGATTTTCTGATCGATATAAATATTCGTTCTTGAATAACAGAAATTATCAAGCATAAATTTTAGTTGAAGACAAAATGGTAAGCGTGACTCTACTGATAGGATGAAAAAATGGAAATATTACATTAACTGAGCTTTGATCAGTTTTGTTTAGAATTTCGACAAACAAAATTTAATTGGAAACTTTTTGTGTGTGTGTGTTTGTGTGTGGTATATAAATTTTATTCCTGCAAATTCAGCACAGTATTATAAAATATTCGAAATGCCAAACTACCTTTGAGAGAAGGATATTTTAAGAATCATTAAAAGTTTATTTTTAGTTCAGTGATATATATATTTATATATTTAATATATATATTGTAACGGTGACAGAAAATATACGTTTTATAATGCTCTTTAATAAAAGCAGTAATAGCTTCATTTTAACGTTAAAAGTGTAGTTTGTTGGTTACCATATTGGCGACAAACTCGCAGGCATGCGTTGATCATTTTAACAATCAAAATATTGAGTCTAGATATATTTCTTAAGGTATGAGTTTCATAACTCTTGTAATTGGCTCCAAACTGGTGTCCGCCGTAACCATTACTTACTGTTTGGATTAATTAAAAAAAGTGTTCAATTTAATTAAAAATTGATTGGTGTAATGAAAAAAAATAATTAAAATGCCATTTATATTAATTTATTAAAATTTATAATCAAATTAATTTTTTAAATGTTTGTTACCGAAGCAAAACATTTTCTATCCCCTGTACTACGCAGAAAATTGTTGGTCGTTTGTTATATGATATGTTGTTTAGCCTTAATTTTAGACAATTAATAACAATTAGCCTTAATTGTAGACTCACAAATGGCTTCTTTAGTTCTTAAAATGAATGTATTGTCAGTTTTTATTAAGTATTTATTTCTAATTCAATTTCTGTTTATTATTGGTTTAATGTATCCTCGAATTTGTCGCCAGTGGTAACCCAAAAATGCAAGCATAGTAACCATAATGCTGATTAGTTTGCAATTTTTTCAAATTGTACATCTATTACAGCTATTTTGTAAGAAATGAAAGTTAAAATTAATCTACAAATAAGTATCCATTAAAGAACAAAAGGAAATTGTTATATAATCGAAAATATTATTGCTATTAATAAAATATCGAATTTTATAATATACTACTTTATTAAGCTGAACTTTAAGATTTCGTGGTTTTTTTGTGGTGGGAGGGATAGACTCATTATTAAAACTGTAAACTGAATTTGGAGTAAAACTTTTGCTGTGACAATGCTACTGGCGTATTTTGTGAAGATTATGCAGTGAGAATTTCTTTCCATTGATTCCCAATATATGATTACGTATTGAATTTATTTAGCATTTTTGAGGTTTAAATACCAGCCAGCAGTCGACTCCTTGATGCATTTAATCTAAAATTTGATATTCTGGTACAATTATAGTAACAGGATCAATGCAAAATTTCATATATCTAGTTTGTCGAGGTTTCAAATTATGGTATTTGCAATCAGTCATCAAGATCTCTGTTCAGACTGAAAGCTTTCTGCACATTTACCTGAAAGGAAATCTGTGCAATAATAGCTAAATGGCCAGATATTCCTGACAATTTCTTAAAGTGGAATTGTTAAAGACAAAATGTTAAGATCAGTGACAATTAGGTAGACTGAGTCATTGTGTAGGGCTGCAAGATTGATCAGGGGCCTCAGAGAGATCGAACAGAATTTGAAAAGTTGCCACATTTATTAGAAGTGGATATTTTATGAATTAATAAAATAATAAGGCAAAAATGCAAGTTAAATATGCAAGTTTAATTGAAATAAATTATTCTACTTAGTATATTTATTACTGATTTGTTATTTTACACTTGAAAAGTCTTGTAAAAACTTTAATGCCATATTTTCTTTTGATATCTCATTATAAATATACTTTTATCTGTAAATAATGAAATCCTTAATATCTAATTGATGATCTGTAATGTACCAATATTTATAATAACATAATTCTGCTTAATTTTCTAAAAATAAAATTAGAATAAACAGAGTTGAAAGTTTCATGAAATTTAAAATTAACTTTGACCATTGATTTTAAGCGATCTCATTAATTCCACAATCTATGGTCATGGAAGGCCTAAATAGGCCATTATGGTGCCCTCTTCCAGTAGTTCAGTTATTCTATGAATTCATACTATTGACTTCTTTTTAAATTTGGCTTCTAAAGAAATCGCTTACACAACTTCGACTATGCATAGACTGAAATAATAGCTATGCTTAAAATGAGGCCAGACTGTGAGATTGAAAGCTTCATTTCAAGATATTGAGGTGGTCGGTTGTGGAAGAGGTACAGGATGGTCTAAAACGCAGTCGTGGTGGTAATTATCGTTGTATATATAAAATACAATTTATATTATAAATGAATTACTATTGCACATTACAGTGGTTAATTCGTATAAAAGAAAACTATTTAACGTATTAAATGTAAATTATTTACTGGGAATTGCTTAAATAGAATTGCAGAAACTCTTTTCAAATTGCAAATAAATATTAAAAAAATGATATAGAATGTGTTTATGAATTATTTGAGATTCATTTTTGAAAAATCTTTGCAAATAAGATGTTTAAAATATCTATAAATGAATAGCTTATTTTTCACCCACTATTCATTTCTTGCTAATGCTGCTCTTGGTTCAAGAGTCAAATATCGTTGGTTCCGATTAACCGTTAGATGCATATTGTCACCAATTGCATTCAGTTTCACTTAATTTTATTCAAAAGACCATTTATAACTATAAATAATTCATGTGTGAAAGAAAAGGTTGACATTGCTTTTGGCTGCTAAGTTTTATCTTAAATATGGTGGGTGATGAAGTTCAATGTGTTACTTGGAAGAGATAGTTTCTGTTGTCGAGGCCCGTAGTAGTGATTTATCTTATCTAATTGTGATAAAATAACTTGCCTGACAACAGACGAGAAGTAATCAATGTTTGATGTGTTTGAAAATTATATCAGATGCAAGCTAGATTTTTGAGAAACAGATATTAGAAATATT
Organism: Argiope trifasciata; assembly: GCA_026543055.1. Classification (NCBI taxonomy): domain Eukaryota; kingdom Metazoa; phylum Arthropoda; class Arachnida; order Araneae; family Araneidae; genus Argiope; species Argiope trifasciata. Next base: position 38,510 of record JAPMOQ010008328.1, read on the forward strand.
AGATATAAGCTAGATTTTTTTCTGCATGCTGCCAAATGTCTACATGTAACTTTTTAGAAATAAATCTATACTATATTATTACCTGGATTTTATATTTTTAAATGTAACCTATTCTAATTTCCTATAACAATTTTAAATTCAAAACAAAACGCGCATTTAAGGACTAAACAGAAACGTCAGGTGACATTTAGCTGAAATAATTCAATGACATTTTTCTTTGTTCAATTCGAACGTGTTTTATTGATAGGGACAAATTTTACTAACTGCGAAGTATTATTTATCTGAATTGTCCCGCCCATCTATTCTTATTTACTAAAACCTCCTGTTTAATTCAAACGAAAAAAAAAAATCACGAATCATCCAGTCGTCATATCTGAAAAAGCAAGGCTAGCAATCCCAATTTGCAGCTGCCATACTTGTAATGCTTTCGCTAAATCAAAACATTGTTTATTATATTTGTCTCAGAATATTATAAACATGCTAAATGAGGCGCCGTTTTTTAGTGCGTTGTACTTTGTGTTTAGTAGATTTATTGACTCATTTTAAAAGGCTGCAGCTGCTATTCGAATAGATAATACAAAACGGTATAAATAAAATGCTGATTCAGCACATTTATTTCATTTCTTTACTTTTATTATTTCCCTATCATTAAAGTCTTCAAAATGCATATTCTCTCTAGTGAATGTATTCGTGAAAGACACGAAATATTTTATTTTGAAAATAGCCCATTAGCTTTCGAATTTCCAATTTTCAAATAAATTTTATAAAATTTTAATCCTTTTTATTTATCCCCTTAACACTCATTTACAGTGATGAGGTATTGTTTCCTACCATTATTGACATTATTTTTATGCACCGCATATTTGTCTGCCACTTATATATACCCTCAGAGGCACGAGTGCCAAAGAGTGAAAGCCTGTGATATGTGGGATGAAGAAAAAGATAAAATCACCAGCAGTTCGTACGCTATAGAAATTCAATTGAATAGATTTTTCACAACTATTATAAAGAACTGGAATTTTTTTTGTGTAAGCTTTGCAACATTTATTTATAAATTAAATAGTTTTCATACATGCAAAAGATTTTGCCTTTAGTTGCACGTAAATATCAACGATGTTTAATACCTTATTTTCCTTTAAATTGCCATTTAGAATAATTAGAATTATTAAAGATTGATTGAAATTAGAATTATTGAAAAATTATTGAAGATTGATTTATAAGTTATGAATAAAAACTTTAAAGAAATTCGAATTAAAAACAACACATGGCATCAAAAGGTTTGGTTTGATCGCCCTGTGCCATTGCATTTTCTGTAATTTGTGTAAGAATTTTTAGATTATGTGGTTTGCATAACACCAGCCTAGAAACTGAAAACCTTAAAAAATTTCGTATCATTTTAACAAAGCATCATATATGTTGAAATATGTTTTAAATAAGTAGTACTAGTCTGTAAGTTCTAATATTTATTTTGCTTAGAACTTAAGAATTATAAAAGATTCACAAAGAATATTTATAATCTTGTTGTTTACATTGTATAAAAATGTTTCAATTAATTTTTGAAACTCATAAAAAGAATAATCTGAAATTAAATGGATTTTCCAAATGGCCAGTTTTCAAAATCTTAATTCATATGCACATTTTTATTAGTTTAGCTTCTTGGTGTTTAAGTTTGGTGACTTTCTTTATGGAATGTGGTATTTTTTTGTTTCAAGCCAATGTAATAATCTACTATATCTGAAATTTGGTTGTTTTTTTATCAGAAAGATATATACTGTGGAATATTTAGAACAATTGATAGAAAGTATACAAACTATAAAAACATTACGAAAATATCGTTTGATTTTTTTTTTTTGAGTTGGTATGAAATGTCAAAGTTGTAGGTGCTCTGATTTTAAATGAGGATGAAATTAAATCCGATTGAAAAACTTTTCCAATCATATATGAAAAATATATTTTTACTTTTTTTATTATGTTTACGCACTTAAATATCATAAATGGTTGGTTTTATCAAATTAAAAGTTTGAAAGGGACAAACTTTTCCCTTGAGAAACAATGAGTAAATAATGAAGGAAGAATTAACATTTTATGATACTGCGAAAAACATCTGCTCTGACCTTGGAATAAAATTGAGCTGGATGAGTTGAGAGCAGATGTTTTTTATTCGTATCCCAAGCTTTCAGTTTAGTTTCGCTTCGTAAAAATTAATAATATGCTTACTGAAGCAATTCTTGCTGATTCACGTACTTTGCTTTTGCCTAATGATGCGTGAACTTCATTCTGTATCTTAATCATGTAAAATCGTGTAGCTTCGCTCAACGTATACAATTTCAGATCTATCGTTAACAAGAATTCCTGTAATTATTTCTCGGACTAAATATAAATTCTTCTGGAACGTTTCTACTTTAACTTTTTAGAAATGAATTTTATAACTAAATTTCCGTTTCTTAGTTAATGTTAGAATTCTGAAATACATTCTGCGATTTTGGATGTCATTGAAGAAATGATTTATCAGTTAATCGAGTAAGTTGAAATAAATTTGGAATGTTGTTTAAATTAATGCTAATTATGTATTACGAAAAACATTGAAGATTATAATACATTTTTTTATTTGCAAAAATTAAGTTTGCTTGAAACGAGTTATTATTGTATTAAAGAGTAGAGTATTTTTCTCAATCTTGCATAAACCAAATAAATATAATTAAATTTTTATTTCTACAGTTTATCAGTTTTTGCTACTTTAATGAAATGTTTTCATTAATGTTTAGGAAATAATTGCGAACTGTTTTCTTTATAATATTTATTTCAATGTTTCAAACATTTACGATTTTATTTTGATGTCCAAATGTGTGATTAAAAATTTTCTGCTTTTTAAGATATTAATAAACGAGTTTTTTTCCTTAAGATAGTTTCTTCCTTTATTTTATATTGCGTTTATTTGAAGCTACAACGGAATCATTTTTTTTTTCAGATTGAGCAGAGGAACTCAAGAGCAAAAATTTCACCGAGAAACTGATTTTGCAATTCCATATATGATTCACATGTGAGTGTTATTCCAATTTTTTATTTTATTAAAAGGGTTTATGATGATTATATATTTACTAGAATTATTTTAGATTCATTAATTATTTGCGAGATATGTTTTAAAAATTGCAAATTGTATTTTGCCTTTAAAATCAATCGATTATCTGGTTCTAATCTGACCGTTTTATTTTTATCTGGATCTGACCGTATTTTTATTTCCCTGAATATTTATTCATCATTGACCACATTAGATCCTTTGGTGACAAATGTATTGTTGGCGTGACACTGAAGTTGAAAGAGGACTGCTGGTTCATGTCATTCTAGTCCTTTGACCATGATTCGAAATTATTTTTTAAAATACTTCTCTTGTTTTAAAAAGGGACAAAAACTTAAATAAAACAATTAGTTACGATAATTCATTGCGTGTATAGTATCTACCAGATGTGAAATACTGTTAGACATTATATACTGATGATAATATCTGGAAGGTGTCGCTATAGGATCATCTGACCGCAGCTCATATTCGTCAAAATCATTAAGATTAAACATTTGGCTATCATAAAACTAGTATCTGAAGTTTGTGAATGTACCAAATCAAAATTCAGTATCTGGCATATAATTTTAAAGCTAAAAGATAACTTATCATAAATCGAATTTTTAAGGAAATATAAATTTTATACTTTTTTTAGTTTCAGTAGTTGGCTACATCATTGATTTTTAAAGCATTTTCAGATATTTTTAAATTTCTGCATAGGTAACTTGTTTTATACAATTGTATAATTAAAAACATTAGTGAATTGTGTATTTAAAATGGATTATTCTGTCTGTTCCTGTTTCCTGAGTAATAGTACAAGTGATAGCGGATTCTTGCTAATTAGTGTAATATTTACCATTAATTTATTGTAATTGATGCATTTATTTTAATGGTTCTTTCTAAAATCTTTTATATAATAGTTGCATGTCTAAATAGAAGTTTTCATTATTTCACCAAGGGGGAGCTATAATTATATGTATTAGGAATGAGCGATGAGATACGTCCATCTTTATCGCGATATAAGAGCAGAAGAGAAAGATTTTTTCCTATGTAGTTTTTACACTGAGATTTTGATAGGGATTTATTTGACATGTGTGTCTCATAGGAAAGGAAATCTTGGATATCTTCTAAAGAATACTATAAGCATTGGAGATTTTTATTCCTTCACTGAGGCCACAGAAAATGCTGAAAGCAGTAGTTTTATAGAGCGTGCATTGAATTAAATAAAAAGTGAGAATTGGTTCAAGGAATAAGAGAATTTTTGAATGAAGTTAACATGGGTCAATTTAATATAGAAATTTGGAAATTGAGAATTAAATAAATAAGATTTTAAAATATCATTTCATATACAAATATATTAGTTAAATAGACAAAATTTTGCTTTGTCATGACTTAAAATTACTCTGCAATTTAAAAATGTTTCATTTTGTGTAAGATTTATTATTAGATTTATTCGAAGTAATTACGACATATATTAGATAAATGGAAATGATTTGAAGTAATGTTCTTAAAGTTGCAAAGATTATTTTTATGCGTTTTCTGTTTTAAACTTTCCTGTAAACATGTATATATTTTTTAAAATATCTTATTAGTTGTGTTCTTGCATTGCATATAATTAAATGACACGTATTATAAGGAATTTTTAGAAATTTTCTTGTTAAAAATAAATTAACTACTAAGAAAACTGAAATATTTTATTTCATAATTATTAAAACCTAGATGGATTAAGGGTAAGTAGTTTTTTTTATAGTTAATAGTTTTTATTCTGGTCTTCTGGTAAGTGCTTTGATTTTTGTAAATTTTATAATATATTTTCAAATCACCTATGCATTCTGAAGGTTCATTTCATAATGGCTCATTGTCAGTATTTAGCAAACACTGTTTTTCTTTCGTTTTTGAAAGAAATAACTTTAGACACTTGAACTTGTAAATCGCGAGTGATAGAATTGACGTCAATACACTTATGTCTGAAGCATCATTTAATGTATTGCATAGATCTAAGTAATTATATTAAATTTCATTATACTTTATCAAAATGGAAGAATTCAGTAATAGAGGCAACCCCTATTAATGTGAAATTTGATAATTAATGAAAATTATTTACTTGAAACAACTAACAAAATATTTTTATAAACTTTAAAATCTTTAAATTTATTACTAAAAATTTCATCTTTTATACATGAAATTAAAAATATGAAACCTTCATACCTTCACTTTTTGGGGTTTAAAGTTAACTTTTGACTAGCTTTTTGTCTATATTGGGGATATATTTTAACTCACTTCGCGAATTTTACCTTACTCATAATCATACAGTTTAATATTTTATTTAAAATTTTTCATTCAGATGGCAATACTGAGCAACAACGGTAAATGCGGCAGTAATTGAAAAAAAAAGTGGAAATAAAACGCATCGATAAATTCCGTGTGTGCTGCGCATTGTGTGATGCAATAAATTTTTGTGCGCAACGGTATGGTTGTTCTAAGGTTCTTTTATTATAAACGAATACAATGTCCCAGTAAAAAAAGATCTTATTGAAATATTTATTCTATAGTTTGAGTAATGTTTTATTTTAAATAATTTAATTAAAAAAGTGAATCTGTTTTTCCCATTTTTTAAAAATAATAATGAAGAAAAATCTGTGTAAATACTGTTATCTTCTTTAAAATCATGTTTCTCAAAGAGTTCATCATTTACATTTGCTCCTCAAAGAGGAAAAAAAATCTATTTCAGCTGCTCTTGTAAGACTCCAGGATCTTTTACCAACTTTCGTTTGGCTTTTACATGAGGATGCCGCTAAAGCGTTTTTACAAAATGGCTATATCTACGCTTTGTGCAACTCGGTATTATAAAATGACATCTTAAGTTTTTCAGTATTCAAATATAACTTTTCTGTTTATTATTCGGAAAAAAACGTTGAATTAAATTGATAATTTCGATATTTTTTTGGAAATAACTTATCTGAGGTAGAATTTTTTAAAAATTAAAATTTCTATTTAATATTAAAAAGGTTGCGTCATAAGTTATGACAGTTGGATAGGTCATTCAGATTCTTAATTTTTTCTTTGTTAAATATTTTTATTAATTTACCACTTGGTATCCGGCGCATTGCTACCGCCAAAAAAAAAAAAATAAGTGTAATAAATCAGTAATTCGGTAATTTTTTTTTATCGGAATAGGAAGAACGGCAATATAGTATACAAATATGAACAAACAAAAATTCATTTTTATGTATTAGATTCTGTGTATTCTTTTAGAATTGTTAACCTTGGTATTCTTTCAGAATAATAATGAAAGAGAATATTTATTGTATCTCGTGATTCGTTTAATATTTGTTCAGAATTCTCAAATTTAATTTCAGAAAATGTGTTTAAAATATTGTCTTTTAAAATTTATTAAGCTTAGAGAATATACTATAAAATCGTTAATATAGTTGAAAAGATAATTTTTGAAAATTAAGATGGTGCAAAATTATTTGTACTACGATATTTTTGGAAGTTACTGTGAAAAACGCTAACATTTAATTAAAATTTAAAACCCCCAGGCTTGGGCCCCCGAAAACGCTCCCCCATAATCTGTAATAAATTTACCTCTGGGAATGACTTGTATGACAGTTAAGTACTATAGCTACAAAATAAGAACCTTTAACTTGGATTTAGCATTTTTACAGAATCTGTCGTCTGAGTTATTTGGCGATTAATCCTTGATAAATAAATGCGTTTGAGATTCGAATTTTTAAAAATTTGGATTATTGTACTATGCCTGTAACCATTTCGTAGGTATAAATAATAAGCTGAGCATGTTTCATCGAAATCGGATGAACGGTTTAGGCAGGCATAAGAGAAATACAGACATTCATTTTTATTTATATGGATAATAATCATGTTTTTTCATAACTATCATCCTAATGGCAATTCTGTCGTCCAGCTGTTCTTTAGTTTTGGTTTCATGCCTTATCCCAACAGATAGAAAATCCCCTTTTTCGAACTGTTACAAATTTACTACACACTTTTTTCATTTTCGTTGCGGCAAAGCTAGAACTGTTTTAAAACGGTTACGTTCATGTAATTCTACTAAACCAAAACCATATTTAAATTTCCCCTTTAATCTCAATTTTAAAAATAAATGAAGTTAGTTTTTTTTTATCAACTGCAATTCCTAACATAAATCTAAAGTTCAGAAGCTATTGTAACATAGCATAGATTATTAGAGGAGTAATAAGTTATCGGGTAAAATTGATAAAATTCGGCTTTATTTCTGATTAATTTAAATTATAATTAAAATTTCAAAGAAAATCTTTCAAAATCTTCCTACACCAACCTCCAAAATAAACACGTGATAAATTTTGTTTCTGTAAGTAAAAACGACTGGCCTGTAAGAGTGCCAAATGGTCGCGCGCGCAAACACACGCACATACACACAGACACACACACAATAATGAGTACAGATGGAAAGCAATTTGGAAAAACAAGCTTTTTAAAATTTAAATAAATGTGGCAATATTTACTACGTCTTTAAGAATTTGGGCCAAATGAAATCGCCTTCTGAATGCAAAGGTTCAATCTTGTAATTACAATTTAATTGTAATCTTTATTGTTTTATAATGAAATTGTATTAGTAAATATGCATTTATGCACTGGTGAATGTTTTAATATAGTTACTTAACTGTGCATGTTCAATGTTGAGGGGGTCCTACCCTTCTGATCAACGTCTTGGTTCGTCTTCTGGCACCGCCCCATCACTATCATTCTTCGCGCGTTTCTAAGGATTCACTCGTCGCGACATTTCTTGTGACCGAGAACGAATCCCACAATGTTCGACATGCCACGGTTTCAGTTCTTGCTTCTCCATTTGTCAAATGGAGAGTGATGAATGTTTATTGCGTACATTCGCAGGGAATTGAGTGATATATATCCCCCCTCTACAGTCTTGGTTTGGATTGGTGAAATATAAAAGGTATTGGGAGAGGTCTTGATTGAACGTTAGATCGTTATTTAGAGCGGCTTCTTTCGCTTGTAAATAAACATATGGCATCCAAAATATTCAAGTGACGGATTCAAATTTTTTTGCGGCTGCTGGCTATTTCCAGTATGAATTAAAATTTTAAAAAATTAACTTACGTGGCTTCGGAAAAGGAAGTTAAATCTTAAACATGCGACTGTTAACTGTTGAAACACTGTACAAAGTGAACTATGGCACGTTTCAAAGTTAGTATTTTGAAAGACGAGATTTTTTCAGTATTAAAACAATTCTAATATTGAAGTATGCTGCATTTCCTCTTCAAACCACAAATCTTATCATTGTATCATGAATTTGAAGCATTCAAATGGGCATTTATACTTCGAATGTGTCTAGTTAAAATCCTAAAGAGTTTTGTAAACAGTTAGTTAAACAATGTTGCATCATATTTACATTTAGCGTTCAGAAAGTACTGTTCGTTTTAATATCCACAAACGTCGTTTTCAGTGACCCTATCTAATTAAGGGATGAGCGCATTTCTGGAATTTAATTTATTGCTAAATACAAACTTTCCTTCCTTCATTTTTAAGTATAAGTATATACGTACAAGTACATACGTTTTTTAAAAGGGGCAGTGTATTAAAATTCACCAAGGCCGAGACTGTAGTTTCTATATATAGTTTAGTGCTTGAATAAAATTGCATATAAAGTTTGTATTTAAAATCCTTACAATATTCCACTATATAATAATGTTACAAACTTTAGTGGAGTTGAAAAAAAAAACTGGTTTATTTTACCCGTTATGCTTTGAGTGGAAACTTTTAATGAAAAAAAGATATAAAAGAAATTAGCAGTTGAATTAGACTTCATTCAACATTTTTTTTATTTATGTGAGAATTATATTAATTTTGGCAAACATTTTGTGTAAATATTTTCAAACATTTATGACAACCTTCTCAATACATTAATTAGATGACAAGGACTACTAATCACACACGATTAAAACAGGTGGCTATAAAAGAAATTGTTGTTTGCCTAGTCAGGTTGACTTGTGCAAGAAACTTAACAGAGAATCCCTACACACTGCAGCAGTTAAATATGGTAAACATCAGTCAAGTTTCAAATATTTTCTTGTATTTATTTACGAAAATAGTTTGAATTATTTTAAAATCGAAATAGGATCTGATTGAATCATTCGATTATTTAAAACTTCGATAATTTATATAATTCACATATCACTCGATATAATATATTCAAAAATGAAATTATTTCCTAGAAGCTTGTTGTTGGAAATTTTTGCATGGCTTCTTAAAATATTAATCGTACAGTTTAAGAGTAATCAATATACCAAAAAAGAGTGCCATTTTACAAGCCTTAATATCAAATTAAATTCGAATAAAGACAGCATTTTCTGCTTTGTAACTTAATAATATGATTATAGAGAAGCATCGTTAATACATTTCTTTTCAATTCCAATACATTTGTAATCGTTGTCATTACATATTTCGTGGTTGTAATGCAAAACTTCGTTTGTACGGATTTTTCCCTTTTTTAAATTGGCAAATTTTAAGCTCCAATTCGTATTTTTCCACTATTATTAGAAGGAAAATGATTTGTCTGGAGCTAATATGAACTACGATAAAGATGAAAGTTTTCTTTTAAAGGCGCACAATGTCTCCATTGAAAAGCTTAGAATTTGTTTAATCAGAAACGGCAGTTAATCAATTTATGTGGTTCACAATGATTGTTTCTATACGAGACGTCAATATAAACCTAACATCGAGTTTAAGTTCGATGAAGGGTTTATCAGGGCACCTGATCTTCAAGCTAAACATCATATGCTCTTAATACTTATATAATCAGAATGGCAGACGATTATTAATTTTTTTAAGGCAAGAATTCCTTGCCTATGAATTAAATGCACACAAGGAATACTTAAAATAAGAATTGTAAAATAAAATAATAATTGTAAAATTAATACTCGAAGTTTGCAATAAATATAAGGTTTTGCTTTTTTTGCATAATTTTTGATTAAAATATTTTTAGTACCATTTTATTAAACACTATCATAAAGATTCTTTAAAATTATTGCTTTCAAATGAATTTGCATTCGTTATAATATTACATTTGTAGTAATGAAAGTTGTTTATTTGACTTGTTAGTCCGTTGAAATATACATTTAAACGATGCTTTACTAAAAGTAAAATTTTTTTTTCCCGTCCGACCGATAATTTTTTTTTTCTAAAATGGAAGAACAGAAACACAGTTAAAAATACTTCATTGACAAAATTCTCTAATTTAGAATAATTCCATTTGAATAAAGAACAATAGTAGAATATTAGATACATCTCCAAGAACGCACAGAATCGAAAGAACTAGTATCGTGCTTAATCAATAATAGTTTGCTAAGCAATAATGCTATAATATTAAAATGATTGGTGATAAATAATAGAGCAATATTAAATATCAGGAAGGTTTTAGTGCTCCATTTTTAAAAATATTTGAAAGACAAATGGCTTCTAACTATACGAATTGGAATTGCATAAATGTGAAATATCTGTAAACATTTTTGATAGTTAATACTTAAGGCTCGTTATGTGATGATATGTATAATATTTGTTATTTTAATTCTAAATATTGCCTAATAAATTAGAAAAAGTAGTATATAAATAAAAATAATTAATATAAAAATATATTTATCAAATTTTTATACCAGGAATGTTAACCTTTTAATGTTGAGTTTCGATTTAAGCATAGATTTGAAGGTTTTTCTAAATTATGTAAAGAGCATGGCAACAAGGAAAATAAAAATTAAATTCCAGAGGGGAAAAATTATAAAATTTACAATTTTGGGAAAACTATCTGAATTATTGGAAACTCATAAAAAAGTTTAAAATGTTATTTATTGATATACGTATAACAAATTTAAAATAAAAATATTAAAATTTAAAGCTTATTTATGAATTCCTTTCATTACAAAAACAAAACACTTTTTTTTAAAATGACAGATTACAAATTCTGCCTAATGACCAAATATGTGCTAGATGACAGTTAAATGCTTAGAAGTTAGGGACTTTAAAATCATTCCACTGTTTACAATTTTCTTTGACCATAAAAGTGAAATGTGACTGATCTGCAAGATAAATTATATTAGGATACTTCTGTAACATAATGAAATTATATCAAAAGTGACTTCTATTAAAGATAAATACTACATCTATTTGACTATCCAGTTAATTTTTCCGTCAAATTTTGTGACATGTTTTAGTTCGTATCATTAAATTGATCAAATTAGTCTTTAAAAATGGTCTTTAGTTTTTTAAAATGGAATTAAAATCTGGGATGGAAATAGGAATGGAATCTTAAAATAGCGGAACCTTTAATTTATCTTAATTATGCATAGAAATTATGTATTCGAAATTTATATTATAGCATATCGAATCAAATTCCAGAAGCCGTGGCGATATTGCTGAAAAATATGAATGTAGCAAAGTTTCAATCAAAATTCCAGTTGAATTATTTTTGATTCGCTCATATGTAATGCTCTTAATTTTTTTTTTGTATGAGATATAAGTTTTGAGGTACTTTGATCTGAAATTTGGGATTGAAACAAAATCTTGTTTCAAAAACTCTTGTATCTGCACTGCACTATTGAACGAGTATTTTCATAGTCTGGGGCATTTTATTCTCGCATTGTTTTTTTCGAGTTTAATAATTTTAGATTTATTATTCGTAGATCTAAGTGAACTGATTTGATATATAATATCGAAATAGTTTCTTCCTTATTTATCTTTTAAAAATTGCTTTGGTTTTGTATTCATCGATTGATATTTTAATTTTTCAAGAATATTTATTGTCATACTGCTTCCTTTAAGTTATTTTTTAGTTTTATTCGTTAAAATAATGCTACGTTAGATTCAGATTGAAATCGATCGAAAAAAAACCCAGAACAATAAATTAGCTTTTACAGAAGAATAAATTTTCTACCTCACTAAATTGTTGATATATAAGAACAATCCAATAAAATATTCGTTATAAAGCCTTTTTTTGTCGTGCCCGTGTTTTTCACGGAAAGGGGTGCAGTAGCTTCTAAGGGTAAAGACCCCTGAGCACCCAGAGGGCAGAAGTCTGACTTGTAGCTCACACACACGACATAACCCTTTTTAGGGGGTGGTCGAACTCATTCATACACTCATTCATCCATCCGCAAGTCAGAATTTATATCCAAATCAGAATTATCATCCCTGATTCAGTACCCCCAGAGGTATCGTTTTCTTATGGGAACTTGGAAGACTTTGCCGTCTCGACATATTTAACGTGCCCCAACTGCCATTAGCCAACACAGCAGTTTTTGGCCGAGAAGAGGACAGAACCCGCCACCTTTCGGTTACGAGACTGACGCTCTACCAACCAGGCTACCGCGGCCCTAAGCTTTTTATTAATTTATCTTTGTAAAAAGGCTTCGTATTAAAAAAATTTTTGAAGTAGTTTATACGCTTAAATTAAGGTCTGAATTATGATTTGTTTAGGATGCTTCAATCTTACTCTCTACAAAATGATTTTGCTTGGTGGTATCAGAAACGATGACTTATTGTGACGGTGTTTTATTTCTTGGAAGTTCAGGTTCGGCATGAATTCGACATACTTTTGTTTTTGAGATTCAGACCATGAGGTTACACACACAGTTTTCAATGCTTTTCATTGTTTTGAATTTTCTTTTGGATTGAAGCAATTTGTTTCGTTTATAATTGGTTTTTCTTTATGTTAATGAATAAATAATATGAGCTCGGAAGTAGTTTTCTATTAATTGAGAATTCGATTTCTCGTCCAACGAAAATATTCTTGTTATAATTAACATTCTTTTCCATATCGGTATATTTATCAAATAATTCATTTTACTTACCAAAACTATTGCTCAGAAAATTCAAGAACTTTTAATTTAAAGGCATTTAAATCTCTATCGATTGTAAAATTTTTTACTGTCAAAGCCCAAGCTGAATACGATTGTGAAAACGATTAATATTTTTATAAAAATTATTATTTAATCTTGTTGCAGATGTTAATATATTTTTGTAGTTGAAAAGCTATAGCAATAATCCTTTTCATTCTAAATTGGCTAAATCTTTCAAAAATGTTTTAATAAAGGTATTATAACAACGTTTAGTTTGCAAAGTCCTTTCTTGTGAGGCCCGATCAAACTAATTTTTCTATGTTAGAAAGTAGAATTCCTGAACTTTTTAGGAGTAATGTGTAATTCTTCTGGCAACAAATTGTTAATTACATCTGCTTCAAATTTGTAAGTTATGCATCCGCCAAGATTTTATCATACTGTTGAAAACAGATAAAGCAAATGTTTTTAAGAGTGCATCCTATTATTAATTTTTTTAAATCTCGTTATTTTTTAATAGGCACGTTTTTATCGCCTGCCTTCAATTTTAGACTAATTGACGTCGAGTTCTTTTTTAATTCGGAAGCATTAATTTGATACTGTATTGAGAAATTTAAATGATGTATTAGATTAAAATTTAATTTTAATAGAATAAATATTTAATTATTTCTTTTGCATTCCATACTTTTATTCATATGAATCAAACTTTTGTTATTAAATAAAGACCCAGTGTGTTGAGGAGGATGTTTAAATCCAATAAAATATTCATAAATAATGCACTGGGAAAAATTGGGTATAAATTCAGTTATTTTTTTAATCCTAACAATCTTTAAATTTTCCTTGATAATATTGTAAAAAAAATATAGTGTGTTTAATCGTGGCGAAAAGACCTAAAATCTGCAGAAAATTCGGAAATATAATTTTCACGAACTTGGTGAAAAGGAAAGCTTAGCAGGTTAACAGATATTAATAAAAATTCTTTTGATCGAATGGAAAAGTAAATAGCTAACAGGCTTGCCTGAATCCGATAAAGATCGATAACCAAAAAAAAATCAAGTTCGTTTCTCTAAGTATGAAAATTAAGATCAAATGGTTAATAATTTTAGTGCCAATTTCATCACTATAAACTCATTTCCAAACAAAAAAAATTCATAAGCTTCAAAGATGCGAAATCTTAGAAAATGATGCGTTTCTTATATAAAGAACTCCATTTCGGAGTTTATTTGTAAACACCTGGAATAAAGGAGAGGGAAAACTTATTAAATGCGTTTACTTCAGTATCAAATTTTATATATGAACTGGTGAAAGCAGCTATATTACAGAATGCTAAAAACGGTGTAAACCGAAAGAGAAAAAAAAACACCCTTTTTTTACAAAAATATTTATCTGTAATTGAACGATGGATTTATATATTAAAAGAAGAAACTACTTGGGTCCGAAACCCATGTTTGGTGTATGTGAACCTAGTGAACCTCAGGCGTTAGATTTAACATGCATCTGTTTTCTAATTAGCGCGATTAAAGGCAAGGGTGGATATTGCGTATCCACCGAGATTCGCTATAGTTAAGATTGTTTGCAAGGACGACGTTCTCTTCAACTGGCCACAGTTCAGAATTTCGAAATCCGTTTCAAAATAAACTTTGTGTTTCAAAAATTAATGTTAATAATATAACGAAATAACATAAGAAGAGCAGCAGTTTCTCATTATGCCAAGATAATTTTTTTTAAATCTGAATAATTCATTGAAGAATTGTAGTGTTTATTATGAATTCAAATGCTTGTTTAAAAAGGAAAAAAAGTTCTAAAATTATTCGAACCACAAATGATTAATTATAATTCATTTCCTCAAATAGACTTAAACTCAGCCTTTATTATTATTCATCTGCTTTAACTAAAAATGAATAGCTCTAGCTGAAAGTAAGAGCACCATCAATAAATTGATGACATGAATTCAGGATAAAACATATTTTGCATTTACTTAAAACTTTTTATGCTCTTTTAGAAATTATCAGACATGTTTTAATGAAAGGCAGGCAAGCAATTACTTTCCTACAATATCAACCACCCACCTACTGACCTTACGGACACATATCATTGAATTAGAATCACTGAATTCCCTTGAATTAAAAACCTGTCTT
>JAPMOQ010008333.1:0-12659 GCA_026543055.1 Argiope trifasciata
ATATATTTATAAAAATTACATTGAATAAATCTATACTTATAATAAAGCTCAATGTGTGTGTGTGTGTGCGTGCGTGTGTGTGTGTGCGTGTGTGTGTGTGTGCGTGTGTGTGTTGGCGCTCTACAGTCCAGACCGTTGGACCTACAGCTACCAAATTTGGCACATGTATACCTTGGAGTTCGGGAATGTGCACCTCGGAGCCCTTTTTTCGAATTTTTAATTAGAATTTGAATTAATTAAAATTTAAGCGAAATTTCGACGTTTTTCCGCTATAACTTTCGAAAATATTATTGCACAAACCTGATTTTTATATCAATTTAAAGATTAAAAAATTAGCTTTCAAACGGTATCAGTTTTTAAATTTATAACGTAAGCTTCTATTTTTAACGAATTTTTAAAGAAATATTTTAACCATGTTTTTATCACGTGACTGGATAAAATAAAAGAATGCCGGAAGTATGAATAAAAAAAAACTATCATCGCAAAATAAATCTAAAGAAATGCAACTTTTAATACGTGATTGGATAAAATAAAAAAATATATAAAATGTGATATTTTCTAAAAAAAAAATAAATGCAAAGCAAAGGATTCTATGAAGGTAAATAATTAATTCCATAAATCTTCTTTAAGGTAAAACTGATCGAATTTAGACAGGATATGCATTGGAATTCCGACTTAATGGCATATTTCTATTATCGTTTGCAATATCTGTATCATTAATTCAATATTTTTTTTCATTATAAAATGTGATAGCTTCTAAAAAAATAAATGCAAAGCTAAGGTTTCTATAAAATCTGCAAGAGCGCGTCAAAGGGAAAAAAATGTTGTTTTATCACCGTGTTGCCATCAGTTTGAAGGAAGTTCAAATTTAAAAAAATAAAAACTATCATTACAAATTAAATCTGAAGAAATGCAACTTTTAGCGCGTGACTGGATAAAATAAAATAAATATAAAATGTGATATTTTCTTTTAAAAATGCAAGGCAAAGGATTCTATGATCTTTTGCAATATTTAAATGATTAATTGAATAAATTATCTTTATTTATACAGGATTGAATTTATACAGGATATGCATTCAAATTCCTTTCCAATGGCCAATTTGTAAAATATTATTAATAGGCATATATATTATTTAATACTATTAATTTGATCTAAATGAAGTAAATAGTTACATTTTATGTAGTTTGAGTCAAACAATGCATTTATGAATAATCAGTTTGAGATTTCTTCATACTTTGCTCTGTGAGCCATATTTTACAAAATATTTTTATTAATATTTTAAATAAAAGTTGCTACATCAATCAGTCTTCTAAATCAATCATTAAAACTGACTGATTTATAAAATTAAAGAATATTA
Organism: Argiope trifasciata; assembly: GCA_026543055.1. Classification (NCBI taxonomy): domain Eukaryota; kingdom Metazoa; phylum Arthropoda; class Arachnida; order Araneae; family Araneidae; genus Argiope; species Argiope trifasciata. The sequence goes on from JAPMOQ010008333.1 coordinate 1,359, forward strand.
TTAGGAAAACGCGTTCTTTTAGAACTTTCAGTCCATCATCTTAAAGAAAATATTAATTTCAGGCCAATCAATTCCCGGAGTTACTTCAAAGCTAATGAATATGTGATTTAATTGAAAATTTTAGAACCCATTACTCATGGCGAACCAGCTGGTCGCCCAAAGGCGGCTAATATGAAATAAAACGACAACCTACAATTCAGCACATTAAATACATGCGAATAAGGTCATGCTAAATATATATCCATATCGAAATTAATAGAAAATGTATATTCATATAGCGAAGTTAGAAGAAACACTCTTATGCTTTTGCAGAATTTTTTGATTCGAAAGTGATTTATAAAGAAACGGAATAAAACAACGAGGCATCCTTGTAGCAATGAAAGAGGAAATTAAAAATATATAATAAAGGCTGATATGGGAATGTATTTTCAGTGAAAATACATGCTCTTCCTGAAACAGAAATCACTGAGGTGCACAATGGTACAGCATGATATCATAACAATCAATTTCAGTTTAAATCAAGAAACAAAAAGGATAATTTTTAAAAGAAAAAAACACTCATAAGAATAAATAGATTATTCTTTGGTCATTAAACAAGATTACCCAGCAATAACTGAATAATATGAATTTCTAAAAGATAAAGAAAACTTTAAGGTTCATAATAAAAAAAGTAAAACCTCATTATGCATTTTATTTTAAAGCCAACTAAAAATCAAATACAAAGATTAGTTGATATTAATTAATGTTTTTTGAAAATTTTGTAACATGCAAAATAAAAAAGTACCGAATTAACATCATATAAGCATATATAAGATTAGTGTCCCAGCAATATACTTGTACATTTTATTTCTTGAAATAGCAATTTCGAATGTAACCCTTCCATTGGATATCTTGAACTTATCAATTCTTTCAGCAATATTAAACTGAATACAGTCATTTAAAAGATTAGAACATTTCAATAGATATATTTTTTGTAGCTCTAGTTCAATTTAGAAATCTTTATCTCATCCCATTATTCGGTTTTCATTTGTCACATACATTCATCATATGGCTTTTAATAAAAAGTTTCTTGTCAGATATGCTGTTGCAGTGTAAAAATTATTGGAACACCATTTGTTTCAGTTTCTTATAGTTAGTAAATGGGCACAAATTGAATGAATTCTTCAAAATGATCCTTGAATATCACCGACTTCGAAGAAAGCTTACAGTCATCTATTCCAGTGCTAACAAGGCAATTCAAGATTGTTGAAAGGAAACTAAAAAAAGCATTTTACACTCCAATCAGTCATGAATTTAGCATTAAGTATCCAACATCACACTAGTATTTCATATTTATATATGTAAAAAGATGAAAGAAAATTGCTCAAAGTCATAACTCTATTTGTAAAAAAGAATCCGCTTCATCCTTGTCGGAGTACGTTTATTAGAGACTCATCTACTAAAGCTTTGTGGATGAAGGTTTAATTGTTATGCGTGGTAGTACATGACAATTGACTTTTACTTCACATGAAATGACCCCATTATTCCCCTCATTTTCGAAAATCCCAAACTGCGCATGTGCAAATAGCAAGAGCTGGGGATTGTATACGCGATACGTTTCTTTCTTTACGTCTGATTTTAAACAGCGATTTAAATCTCATTATGCTCAAAAGTAGGGAATCCAACCTTCGCCGGAATGCATTAAAGGCCAAATCTTCGTTTGTTTTGCTGTAAACGAATATCAGAGAAAGAATGCTCACACTTAGGAAAGGAGAGTCGTTTGATGAGCGAAATAACCGTCTTTGTTTAAATAGCATTGCAACTAAATTGTGGTGATAGATTTTATCTGAATGATTAATTCCTGAGGAGCGAATTCATCACCTGTCTACTGACATTGAAAGATATTTTAATTTGAGACAGAGTAGAAGAATAACAATAAACATAAATTTTAAAAATGCTTTTCTAAAGTATATTTTTAATGGACTGTTTTGTCTATTGAAATATCATATTTTTACCTTTTTAACAATTTAAATATTTCTCAATGTGTTCGATAAACAAAATTTTTGTATCTATTTTTGATAATTTTTAAGTATATTTTATGTTTCTCTGATGTTACACAACATGCCCATGTCATATCGAGTAGAGGCTAGACTTAAGTTTAAAGCTAATTTTTCTTCGATTCTGTGCTCCGGCAACTCCATGGGAATACTACTATTTAATTATAAAATAAACTCGGATTACTTACAGAATAAATTAAAATATTGTCTTAAACGAGACGATATTCACATGCACTTGCGAAAAAAAATACTACAAAAAGTATGTAATAGGGCAGTAATTAAGTTCAAAGAAAGACGAAATCCGAAAATGTTTTCATCCATTCCCATCCCTCCCTTTGATGAGATAGAATCTTCGAAAAGTAGTCTTCTCAGAATACTGAAATGAACAGTAGGCATCTATCAACTCTGAGTCAGTATATAAACATTATCGTAAACTGTTCTGACTTTGAGACACATTAGAACTTTTTTTACTTCAAATGCAAGAAAAGTGAAATGTCCAGTTAAAATTATTCTAAAGATATACAACAAAATTTATTGCAAAGGAATTAAGAAGGCTGCCATTTATCCTTATGAAACACTTTTTATTTCATATAGTTTATTCCAATAAGTTTCATTAGCAATAGCTAATATGTCGATTTATCACTTATGTCCTTGCATGAGTTCTAGAGTGAGAAGTTGTTTTTATCATTTTTAATTATTCGTATTTTTTTATCGCAACGTTAGTTATTTGTATGAAAAAAAGACAACAATTTTAAAACTTAAGAAAAAAAAAAAAAAGATTCAGAAATGTGGAGATTTTTTCAAGATCTAGAACTGGAATTCTTTGACGACTGCAATACTTTATTTATATTTCGCACACGAGAAATTAAATATTAAGGATTGAAAGAGTTATACAGTGCAAAATGTACTAATTTTTCCGTGTTTGATATATGAGATCCTTAGTGCTTTGAAAAGCTACAGTGATTGGAATTCTGCTTCTTATTTAAATGAAGATATCATTGGTATAATATGCAAAGTTTTAGAAAACTTTGCATATTTTTTTTTGTATATAGTAATTTATTCTGTTTAATTTAGTTCAATTTAATTTTCATTACCCGGAAAAGTATAAACTTAAGTGAAGCGAGGAACACCATTAATTGCACGTCAATATAAAATAGTTCCCATTAAAATTTTTCCTCAAGCTTCAAAATTATTTAGAAACATTATTACTTGGGGTCTTACAAAATTTAATGGTTTGAAAAAAAAAATTAATAAAAATGGTTTGCATTTTTCTAGTTTTTCATCATTAAATCACTCATTATCTATATAATATATAGTAAAGAAATAAAAAAAAAAAAAATAGAAGACGTGAAATTTTTAAATATGAAACAAGAAGAAAGTCTACGATAAACTACTCAAAATCTCGCTCTGTTAATATCTTGTCTAGATCTGATTACAAGAGTTGAATTATCTAAAAATAATTCATCAAAAAAAATGTTTTAAAGAATTAAATTCACATCAAAAGTTCGTCGTCAAATCCTCTGCTTGTTACTGCGATTTCAATTTTGCATACAGACTGTTGCATAGACGATTGGAAGATATTTATCTAACTATAATTCTCAGGAGCTTAAGGAATAGGAAAATGATTATCTGTCTTTTATTCTGCTTGACGGGTTGTTATATGGTATTCTGCGCTATTCTGAATAAAGAGCTATTAAAGAGGCCTATTCTGATGATTACAAAAATCTCGTATTTGAGATGCACGATGGCGGGTTTTTGAAATTTATTTATGTACCTCTTAGATAGAGGGAATTTTTTTAATAGTTATTAATTTTAATTGTACTGGAATTGTTGCATTAAAATAAAAAAAAATCAAAGTAAAGAGAATATAATTTTGAAAGAATTTTGTAATTCATTTTTTTTTTTTTTTTTGTTCAAAACAGATTTATTTGCTTAAAATTCCTTTACAAATTCTATATTTCTAACTTCACTGTGTACTTCATATTCAAATTATTTCTAAGTCATATTTATGGCATTTTTGCTATCAAATTTCTTTAAAAAGGCACAGAGGATAAAGCCTTTATTAGTAATTTAAACACATGTTGGAATTTTCAAATTGAGGTATAAACGTTATACAACTTTTCAAAACTGAAAAAATTCTGATATCTTTACAAATTTACTTGGTTAAAAGTCAGATAGCCATTTATTGTGTTTTACATATTCTGATTTAGATAATCACTGAAATTACCTATGATAAGTCAAAAAGAAAGTTTCGATGAATCTGTTTTGTTTCTTTTCAACATTCGATAAATTAATAAGCCAGATAAATCAATTATGCAGCCTGCTGTAGAACTATTTTTTATTAAAAGCGAATCTAAATTTCATTTATTGAGATTAAATTCTGTAAGTTGACAGGAAGAAGACTTGTGTTCATGAAAAACTACAAATATTTTACTGTTATTTTTCTTATTGGTCAATTAAAAAAAAATCTTTTCTCCAACGAAATTGTATTCATTTAGAAAGACTTTTAAAAATTAATAAATAGATAAACATGAAAATGCAGACATAAAAACAATTCATTTTTCCTTTAGTCTTTCATTTTATAGCAAAACATTTTAAAAATACGTAGTTTTATATCAATTTTATGATTAAAATAAATCATTGTTCAATAATTTTTGAAGGGTAGTTTAGAAACATGACAGATAAAATATTCCGAAACATCAAGGGACAAGGATTTTCCGATCATTAGAGACAAATTACATTCAAAAAGATAGCATCGAAGGCCTAGAAACGTTTCAAACTCGACGTATGTTGTGTGTCGAAATCATCCGGAATTATTAGTTTTGAACAAATCTCATGAAATGTTTGAATTTCGTGCATTCGTAAATTTGAATTCACAGAAAGCTCAAGTACATTATGTAATAGTAAATCTTGAAAAGTAATAAGATAAAAGGTGTCATTTACCAGTGTGCAATTACCACTTAGATACACTTTTATGCACTGAAGTATTATCTGCAACATACATTTACTTTATTGTAGTGTTGCTTATTTCAAGCATATTCACCTGCCTCAAAAGTATATTTTATTTTTCGGAAAAAAAATTTTCGCCGTAGTTTTATCCGATTAACTTTTTTGAAAAATATGCCACTTGTTCAGTTCGTCGGGATTACAAAATGTGATAGTATTGTGATGTGAACAATTTTGACGGCCGACAATTATTTTTTTGTCTCTTGGTCAAAAAAAAAACATTATGCAATCATAATATACATATAGTCAAATGTTAAAAACAAGTCCACTGCAAATGTACAATTCGATAAAATATTCAGTGTCAAACTTGAAACTTATGGTATTTGTAAGATAATACTTCGAGGACACACATAAAAAACGGTATACTCATTTGTGATGATTGTTATTTTAATTACATGTCATGTTGCACATTCCTTCAATGCATCGTATCTATGCATTAAAATAACTGTGGCAATGTATTTATTATGCTCCAGATTTCTTTGAAAGAAATGGGGAAAATTCAATGAAATTTTGTGCATTTTGCGCACTTACTATATAGGAATGAGAAATAATACTTTCAACTTTTCAAGGTTACACAAATTTAAAGAAATGCGAGGGGGAGGGTTTCCAATTGTATGTTTTTTGCGTACTAGTCATAAAATTGGCAATCAATGGTCTTGCTTACAGGCTGCAATATTTTAAACATTATCTAAAAGTGTCAGATTTGGAGACAGTTAACATGATGTTTAATAAAATTTCGGACACTTAATGACTTGTTGTTTAATACAATTCCATGCTTTTTGATACTATCTGAATGCTTCCCAGTTTGTTTTTTATTACGTATGAATTGCATTTTAATAAATTTATTCAAAAGTGTATGATAAAAATCACTGAGCAGTGATATTTCTTTTCATATAAATACTGTATCCACTTTGAAACAAACAACCCTAACCCATTACCGAAAAATAAAACAGATTTTTAAAAAAATGGTTTTTACATTAATACATGTTTTGTATATTCTTCTAAAATTATAATTCTATTTAAAAATCGTTATGAATGAAGTTTCGGTAATGTACTTTTCAACGATAAACATCTACATTTTTACTGATTAATTATACTTTTTTTTTCATATTTAAAAGAATAAAATTATTTCCAATTTCAGAAGAATTCAGAGCTGTTTCAAACTTGCTAGGGACCCTGAATGAATGCAAATTTCGAAGCCCTTTCTCTCTCCAAATTCTTTATCGATTTTAATTTAATTTTTATTCAGCAGTTTTAAGTTGAAAATTTTGCAAAGCTATTGTCACCAGTCCCTTTCAATATTTCATGTACAAAAAAGAAAAGAAAAGAAAAACTGCACTATTAAAATGTAAACTTATCTTGAAGAAAAATATTTAAAACTGAACACAACTTTCTTTAAAGCACATGATATAGCAAAAGGAGGGAGCATTTTTTTTTTTTTTTTTTTTTACTAAAAATATTCAAATTTAATAGAATTACAAAAGAGCATGAAAAATAACTTGTAAATAGTAATTAGGAATTCCCAAATTTAATTTAATCAATACTTTTTTTTGATGTGAATAAATTTGATTACACAACCGTCTGTCATTAAATGAAAGCATAAAATTCCCCCCTAATTGGAATTATTTAAATAATCTCTTTCGATTGTTGGCATTACAGCTCTCGCATTGTAGATTCAAATCTTTTGGGAACTAAATCTTATTTATTAGAAATGATTTTAAGGTTTTGATGTGCCCATTCGTTTCCGACGCCTTTAAGCAATGTTTTTTCTTGAAAACTATGCGCTTGTTGCCAACATTTTTCTATAGAAAAAGTCTGATTATCTCGCAATGAGCCAATAATTTGAAGACGTACAGTCAAAATCAATATAAGACTTCAAGAGTAAATGAATTTAGAACATTATTTTCTTTATTAAAAGAAATAAAAATAAGCAAGGCAGTCAAATTATTGTCTTACAGGAGAAACTCCAGCTGTAACATTCTAGAAATTTTAGATGTTTTATTTCCTCCAAATTGTATGAGCGAATACTATTTTTTAATTTACTTTCAACCATATTACAGATCTAATTATAGTATTAACCAAATTAAATAACTTTTATTTCTATAATTTACATTCAACCATAATGCATGAAACTTTGATTACATATTCAGTATGCTTCCGTCGTAGAAATTTGTAATCATGTTATTAAAATGAAATAAATCATTTCCTATTAATGTATTGTTAATGGTGGATGAAAATTTCAATGGTTTCCACAAAAAATCGTTCTTTCAAAAGCCTTATTTATTTATATTAGGATTTGCATTTGCCCAATTTTCTGGTTTTTTATCCATAATTTATGAACATAATATTTATTTTTTTGACTATATCATAGGTGAAACCAGCAATATTTTAAAATGGAAGCATTAAAAATTTCCAACATTGTTTCATTGTAAAATTAAAACTTATTTGTAAATACAAAAAAAAAAATATTACAAGCATACCTATTATTGAAACCTACTCATCACAGAAGAAAATACCTAATCTTCTTTATCTGGTCACAGCAAAAAAAAAAAAAAAAAAAAAAAAAAGGAAAGATGAAACATTTGGGCCATAGGTTTTCAATTTCTTCAAAGAGCAATGAAATATATTGTTGCAAAATACGTTTAAAATATTTTAAAAATTTATTAAATATCAATAGAAAATTCACGCAGAAAAAAATTTGAAATCATTAAAAAGATAATTTTTTGAAAATCCCTCCGAAAATCACTTTTCTGTAATCCAAAGTACACATTTGCCTAATCTGATAACCATAAGCCAGACAGTATGCTTTACACACAGCCAGCACATAACCACTGAAACAAATAGACATAGGAAAGTTTTTTCCTTTTGTATGAGTGCCGAAATTTCGTTAAAAGACCAATATATTTTATCGCCAAATACTCTTAATAACAGATAACACGTTTTTAGCAAATCTAGACTAATCACTTCTTTCCGCCTTTTCCAGAGAGGTACGCATGATTTATCGCCTTTTAAAACCTGTATGCCAGTCATGTCAAAGATACGGCCCGCGGGCCGCTTCCGGCCTCTGGGCCGTATCAATAAGGCCCGCAATCGCAATGTGTCACAGAAAGAAGAATCATGTTTTTTAGAGCTTTCAGACTTCATTCGATTCCTCTACGGATGTTTTAAATACTCGTACTTTCAAATCTACGGATGTTTATAAGTAATTTCAAGGGCAGCGCGTGTCTAGACAAGCGAGAGAGAAAGATAGTATCGCCATCTCTTAGCAGCAAGCGGAAATATCCTATTATTTTTGTCGAGAACGATAGAATCTTCCACGCGCTTCGAGTCTAGTCTAGAACCTTTCTTAAACATATAAAACGAGTGCGTCGACACGACTTGAGTCAGTTGAGTCGAGTAATCGAAGCGATACGGTTGGAGAATGATTTTAATTGTACTGCGAAGTAGTGGATTGTGAAGATAATGTGCAAATGTTTATGTCGTGCGCGTGCGATATCCATAATTGTTACGATTTTGGCATATTGTCAAAAAAACGTAAAGGTGATAGTGAGTGCAGAGTTTTTCACTCTAAATGGGAAATTGCATATTTTTTCATAGCAGGGAAAGGTAAACCACTGTGTTTGATTTGTAATCGAACAGTTGCTGCTTGTAAGGAGTTTAATTTGAAGAGACACTATGATACGAATCATAAGTCAAAATTCGATTGTTACAATGAAAAAATAAGAATCGACACAATGTCATCTTTAAAATCTAAACTTCAAGGTCAACAATCGATGTTTACTGAAGCTAATACAGAGAGCAAAGATGCCCAGAAATCAAGTTTCATTATTGGATTAGAAATCGCGAAAAGACCAAAACCTTTCACTGATGGTGATTTTATTAAAGACTATGTTGAAAGTTGCCGATGTTTCATTTCCATCTCAAAAGTCAATAATTCAAAATATTTCGCTCTCAAGAAACCTTGTTGCTTCAAGAATAAATGATTTACCTCAAAATTTGGTTCTTCAACTGAAGGAGAAAATTGAGGAATTTACAAACTTTTCACTGGCTGTTGACGAGAGCACTGATATTGTTGATACAGCTCAACTTGCTGTTTTTATACGAGGCAGTAACAGTAAATTTGAGATAACTGAAGAACTATTAAAGTGCGTTCCATTGACAGGTACTACAACAGCAAATGATATTTATTCTGCAATTGAGCATTTAATAGCAGAATATAAACTCGACTGGAATATACTTAGCAGCACAACTACGGATGGTGCTCCTGCCATGGCTGGCAAACATTCGGGCGTTGTAACTTTGTGGGATTTCACTGTATAATTCATCAGGAATCAGTGACATCCAAACATTTAAAAATGGACCATGACATGCAACCTATAATTAAAATTGTAAATTTTATAAGGAGCAGAGGATTAAATCACCGACAGTTCAAGCAATTTTTACAAGATTTGGACGAAAAGTTTTCTGATGTCCCTTATTTCACCAAAGTTCGTTGGCTCAGTCGAGGAGTAGTTTTAGAAAGATTTTTTGCATTACGTGACCCTATTCAAGCTTTCATGTTAGAAAAAAGACAAACCAATTGATTATGACAATGACTGGTTGTGCTTTTTTGGTAGATATGAATAAACACTTGACTGATCTGAATATAAAGTTACAGGGTAAAAATATTATTGTCATTCAAATGTATTCATATATTCAAGCTTTTGAAACAAAGTTGAGGCTGTGGGAAAATCAGGTAAAAAATCAAACTTTGGACCATTTCCCTCATTTAAAATCATTTGGCACAGTGAACCAAAAAAAAAAATTGGTGGAATATTCTCAACTTCTGCAAAATTTGACTACGTAATTCAACAATCGTTTTGAAGACTTTCACAAAATGAATAAAATGGAATTCCCAATTTTCAACAATTCATTCAATTTTGAAGCTTCACAGGCACCAGTTCTTTTGCAAATGGAGTTGATAGATATTCAATTGGACATTATTTTGAAGGAAAATTTTCATGATATTAACGCTATTACATTTGATACACAATTTTTCAAGAGTTTGGATAATTACCCGGAATTAAAAAAACATGCAGCACACATTCTCTGCATATTTGGTAACACCTATTTATGTGAGCAGATGTTTTCTGTCATGAAAATGAATAAGAACAAACAGCGCACAAGACTTACGAATGAACATCTCCAATCAATTCTTAAAATAACTACAACGAATATGATACCTGACATTAATGAGCTTGTCAAAAACAGGATAACTCAGGTATCTGGATCCTCGAGCTCAACATAATTATCTACCTTCTTTTATAACTTTGATATGATTTTTAACAACCGTATATTATATACTTATATAATTTAATAAATAAAATGTTATAATAATTGAGTTCATTTTTTTTTTCAATCTGGTCCACCTACGAATTCAAAATTTAATATATGGCCCTCTGCAAAATTGAGTTTGACACCTCTGCTGTATGCAAATGTTACTACGCATCTATCCCACTACCTTCAAAAGTAGCATCACAGATTTGTCGAAGGAATTTTCTTTTATGGTTGTTTGTTCCTTTAACGGTGGGTAGAGTAACGGTTTTAGGGCTGGCTACCTCCTGCCAATGACGGAGCGCATTTCCTGTGGAAGGTGATGGCCCTGAAAAATCTACTATAATTCCCACCGATGTTATCACGCCGTACAAATCATTCGATTTGATTCGTATGCCTGAAGGTGGGTGTATCTTGATTCTATTAAATTTCGGATTTTTTGAATAAAATTTGCTGTACAAACATAACAAATCTGCTTATAAAAAAGTTAATTTGGTTTTTAAAAATCGTTCGGTTTTGAAAGAAAACAGGCTGGTTATCATTTTGATGAGTTTTAAAGGGAAAATCTAACACAAAAAGAGATATTTCAACATAATTTACAATAATTTAATATCTTTCTGGATTACTGCAAGAAATAGTATATATATTTTGATCTTTTTGTCATCTTCAGTAATTGTAACTGAATTGGTGTAACCTTTAAGTAAATTTAATTTCTAGGGTTTCCTTAATATTATAAGGAGGAAACAAAACATAGTATACAGATTTTGAATGATTGGTTTTTTTTATTGTCATTGTTTGACCCTTAGGAATGATATTATCATTTAATACATTTATACTAGCAGAAATTCGATGTAAATACAGCAAGAATGAAAAAACAAACAAACACGAACCTTTTGGGATATATTGTCAGTATAAAGAAAGATCACTGGCAGTATGCGTTCATGCA
>JAPMOQ010008334.1:0-18404 GCA_026543055.1 Argiope trifasciata
TAATTTTGATTATATTGTATTCCTTTTTACTTGGCTTATATTACTAATTTATATAGATTTATCTGAATTTTTATTGAAGCAGCATTAGCGCTTACTAAATACAATGATAGCTTTTCGAGATTTTAGTACAAATACGACAAGTTCATTTTGGAACGACTGTTCTTAACATAAATGACATTTTAGGAGATAACCCTCATTCAAATATCTTTGCTTTTTTAAAAGATATTCAAACTTTACATCAGATTTAACTGTATGTTTTTTTTCTTAAAATGCTTTAAATTTTTAATGCGAAAGCCATGTTTAAGAAATGTTTGGCGCAGTATGATCAGATCTGGTCCTTGCGCCATAAAAACAAACTAAATTAAACTTAATCTGGTTCAAATCCGAAATAATTTTTAGTATTGATTCCTCTTATATTTCTAATTCATATATATATATATATTCACGCACAACACAATTTCTAAATTCACACATTTTACAATTTTTATACCCTTGCGTAATTTTAACAATTTTTACTGCAACAAACAATGCAATACAAGAAAATTATAACACAGCACGTTCCACGTGATGTTCATCATTTTCATATATCGTGTGGAAACACGAGATGACAAATTCTACAACTGCCCGAAGTACGTGAGGTAAAACGCAGTTTCTAAAATTAGATAAAGTTCTTGGACAGTCACTACTCATAGACATTTCGAATCCCCCCCACAGCCAAACATCGCACAAATTGCGATCTAGAAGGGCAGCAAACGCATGGAAAACAAAATTGTTTCAGACTTTTTTCAGTTTTATAACAATAAATGACATCAGGCACTTTTACATGTTTTCTACAAGTGTACTTGATGTAACATATTTGATGAGAGAATGTGCAACTTGATTTTTCATCCTTCTGCTGAAACAAATTCCCAACCCCTCTACGAAATTCAACAATTTACTGGATTCTTTTGCAGGCTTGTTTGAAATACTGTTTTTTAATTATGGATACTTTGTTTATGCATATAATCTGACGAATCTGTAACATTGCTCCCCTGCACAATTAATTCCATCGTGGGAAAGATAGTTTTACGGATAGCTGTCGACTACAACAAATCCTGTCGATACTACTACGTTCAGTGGTGGCGGGGTGGTCGGCTGTATGCAAGAAGAAGAAGAAGCTGTACTGGATACTGATCGAATTCCAGAACAATCACCCTTCGGACTTGACGACAAATGTGGAGCTCATTTAGTGATTTGGCCAAAAAATGGGTGATATTGGAATCTTAAAGAGTTTTGGAATTGGAACAGCTCTTTATGTTATTTTACTAACTGTAATTTTTGTTTTTATAATCTGTATTGAACGGTTTCCGGGTGTCACATCAGAAATACCAGAGCTTGGCGACAAACTTAGCGATTTTGGCGACAAAACGGATAATACTCGAAATATCGAGAATTTTCCCGATCCGTCCATTAGGAGCCGATTTACGTCCAGAATGATCCTGATTGATCTAGAAGATTTTAGTCCGCCTCTCTCTGTTATATAAGACTGGCAATCTGAAGCTGCAGGTGCAGAGGGATCAATCAAGAAAACCTGAATTGAGAGGTCTTGAATAGGAGAGTCACCTAGTGAATACCGAAACAACAACGGAGTGCTGAATTGCTGTGTGTGCCATATTCTGACGAAGCCTGTATCATGCGTTGTAGCCCGTTGTGTCGTCATCAGGAACGGAACAGTCCTGAAATGAGAAGTAGTCCCGTTATGTGAAGTAGTGAATCGGCAGCAAAAGCGTGAAGAGACAGCGGAAAAAAAGTAGTTCAGCCTATTCGGGAGAGACCTACTTGAGCGTAGACAGAGTCCCTTAAATATTCCTTTTCCAGCTGAATCCTATCTAGCAGCTTTGTGTGCTATGGACGTTGTCACCACTGAATTTCTGCCTGTGGACTACTGTTGCTATTGTGATCTACTATCTGCAGCTGTGTGTTCGCCTCGGCTGTATATAACTGTCTTCTGTTAATATTTGTCTTTGTCCTGTACATAAAATTCGTCTGTGTTGTGTCGTCCACTGAAGGTGTGATCATTGTTTAGCTTCTATAGTATACACATCCATTATACAAGGAAACGAACCCGATGGATTAGGATAATAAGGAGTAGAAAATTTGGAACAATACTAATTATTTCCTTTTTTCATTGGAATTACTCATTTGTAATCAGGTCATATTACCGTCTAGAGGTCCCATGAAACCCTTTCCAACCCAACCCCAAAACTCCTTGTCATATATTGCCAGTGTCCTGACTTAGGGGATTTACGTTTTCCCGTGATCTGGGCGTCATTGGGGAAGTTCGAGTCCTGATTCGGGCATGGTTGTTCTTCATTCTATGCTCTATCTGCAAGACGTGTGAAAGAGCCTAACAGTGAAAAGGGGTTGTGCAACCAAAGGTGTGTGTGTCATCTTCATTTGGGCTTCTGCCTTCGGGTGCTCAAGGATCTTTATCCTCCGAAGCTATTGCATCCCCTTAACACGGACGCGACTTCATCATTATCAAATATTCAGCTTCAAAAATGTCCACGCCTTGTGTGTGTGAATGATATTATTTATTATTTACTAAAAAACTATTTACTGGTGATATTTGTAACTGTTTAAATAAAACATCACTAATTTAAACTCCTTTAATAAATTTACAGTGTTCTTATACAAATAATAGTAACTGATTATAATTTCTAATGAATTTGCATCGTTTTTTTTTCAGGTTTCAGAAGAATGCATGCTATTACGTTCTCAAATCCAACAACAAAAGAAAGAATTAATTTCTCTGGAAGAAAAATTAAACCATTCGGAAATAGCTGTAGCTAGGGAGCAAGAATCTTACAATACCTTGAAAAATGGCACTAAGTTGCTTCATTTGGAAATTTTGCGTTTGACTGGGGAGAAAAATTCTTTGATGTGTAAAGTGAATGACTTAGAGAAACTGAAGCAAAGTTTCACCTATGCAAAACAAGAGCTTCATCATGAAAGGTATAAAAACTCTGCACTTGAGAGAGCAATGCAACACCCTCTTAATGTTCATAGGTGGAGATTGCTCAAAGTAAGAATTTTTTGCAAATATCAATAAACAATCATTATGCACTATTTAAAAAATTTAAGGTTTGGACAAATATTGTCGACGAGGAAAATTATTTAGTGATTTATATTAGATCATTCCCAAATTTGGCAGACTATAAGAATTGTGGGGGGAAGTCCACTCATAAAAAATCGCATTTTACTGAACTTTTGTTTTGAAATTACTATAAACACACACCCATTTCCTTATACTTTGAACAGCTATAAAGCATCGTGTCTAGGAAATATTAATATGCTGTAGACTACATAAAGTCTAAAGGCCTTATCACACGGTGAAATTTCGTCAGCATTTTTCCGTTTCTACCCTCAAAAACCGGTCAAACAAGTTTCATAATCGACAACTTTTTTGAAAATGTTGTCGAAATGTCCGCAAACGAAATTCAACCAATCATGCGAAAGTTTGAAGTGACGTCACTTTCCTTGTCGTTTACTGACGGAAAGTGCCGAAGATATTTTGCCACGTGATAAGGCCTTAAGAGTTTCACTTTTGTGTTTCTGAGCCATCTGGTGGTCAAATCCTTTTGATGTGAGCGTTTGTGCACCATTTAAGACCTACATGTTCAGGTTATCAGTCTACCTTTTCTAAGTTCAACTCAGTTTATTTATATTGACATATAAAGAGTATCCTCGACACAAATGCTAACAATTAAAAAATTAATTTTGTCCCTAAATCTTCAGTAATTATGTTGGGAATGTGTTAACATTTTTTAAAACGTATTATTAGAAATTTAAGCATGATAAACTTATTTAACTAACTAATATTTTTTTTTAAGTTTTGATCATATATTGGAAATTTTGTACAATAAAATAGTTATGTATTAGAAAATAATCATGCTGTAGTCAATTGAACCAGAATTTTTAAGTAAGCCCTTTTATTTTTACTAAAGAAATGCATTCTATAATTTTATGCTAGGTTTTTCTTTTCCATGCAATTGTATCAGCCTTGCGCTTCTAAGCAGAAATTGACCTTCTGCTTTGATCAGACATTCACAGAATGATAGAAAATGCAGTTGAGAAAGTTTATGAATTATCTTGAGCATTAAAATCTAAATTATCAAATACACTGCTGGCTTTTAAAATTGAAACATCATGAAGGATTCAAAAAAATTTATTTATTCTACGTGAAAAGTATGGCATGAAAATAAAATGATGAAATTTGTAAGTAGTTTGGGGTTTACATGGCAGCTGAAACGGCCTTTACTTAGTTAGTCATGAAGTGGATAAAGGTTTAGATGACAGAAACGCGCAAATCATTCCATGCTGCTTCAGGTCTATGCCACACTTCATCAATCGTATTATCTACAGAGAAGTGGTCGGCCAGTCTCTAAGCAACCCATGACTGGATATTTTCAATGGATGACAGATCAGGAGAATATGCAGGCCAAGGTAAAAATTGAGTGCTATTTGTATCGAGGAAGGTCCGAACATGACGTGCAATATGTAGTTTTGCATTATGAAAGGTAGCGTTTGGTAGGCTTCGAAAATAGGGCACAACTACTGTACATAAAATGTCAGAAATGTACCAACCTGTGTTCAAATTACAGTGGATTTGAACTAGAGATGTGCGTGTCATGCACCAGAAGCAAGCCCCCCTATGCCGATCTTGAATGCAAGCAGGCGATGTGCGGTCTCCTTGGAGTCTCCAGACGCGTATACGGCCATCAGAATATTGAATGCAGGACAGGGACTCGTCTGAAAAGACGATTTTGTTTTACTTCATCCACCTTTGTTGTTCGGTGCACCAGAATCGCAAAAGTGAAGTTGCTCTGTTGCTGCCTTGTCAAGGGTCTAAAGGCCTTATCACACGGCAAAATATCTTCGGCACTTTCCGTCAGCAAACGACAAAGAAAGTGACGTTACTTCAAAGTTTCACATGATTGGTTGAATTTCGTTTGCGGACAATATTTCAGACAACATTTTCGAGCTAGTTCGAAAAAGTTGTCGATTATGAAACTTGCTCGACCGGTTTTTGAGGGTAGAAACGGAAAAGTGCTGGAGAAATTTAACCGTGTGATAAGGCCTTAAGTAACGGTTGCCTTGCTGACAATCCATGGTTCTGGAAACGTCGTTGCATCGTACAAGCGTATAATGGGCTGCAAACATGCCCATTTCTTGATTAATGGCCCGTGATGTGGTTGTATGGTTTTGCAGGGTCGACCTCACAATATGTCAGTCCTCTAGGATATGGAGTCATAGAAGGGTGTTGAGATTCCGTAAGCCGTTCAGTATGCACCTCAGCAATTCATTGATTCCGTATTCGTATGACTGTGTTAGGATTTCGTCCAGTGCGATATCAAGGAATGAGAATCCGCATTCTCGATAAGCAACGACCCGGCATCTACCGAATTCCGACGCTTGTTGGTTAAGGCTTAGTTGTTATTATTCGAGGCATAGCACGATATTCTGAGCAAACAACAAAGCGCTTTCCGAATGTGAAATCCATTACGCAGTTTTTCTTATATGCAGTGCTTCAGATGTCGTTTCTGAATTCGATGAAATGCTAAGCATTTTCATATCCCAACTTCTTCACATTTTGACCTTCATCAGATCCTTCTTTCCCGGTGTTGCAATTTTAATGGCCAACAGTGTAATTAATTTCTTCGTTTAACAATTTTTGATTTTTTCCCCTTGGGCTATTTCTTGCAGCTCTATTTTATTTTGATTGAACTCAATTTTCTATCTTTTAAGAAAAGTGAACAGATTTTTTTTTTCATGTGCAATAATTAAATAATGCCATTTATATTTTCAGGGAACTGATCCTGAAAAATATGAGCTCATAGAAAATTTCCAAATAGTGCAGAAACAACTTCTGAAAAAAAGCGTTGAAGTAGAAAAGAAAGATAAAAAAATTACAAATATGGTTAAACTTGTGGATCATTTGAAAAACATGAGTTCAAGGAAGAAATATTTTGAAGAAAAATACATTGAAAGGGTGAATTACACTCAGTTGCTGAAAGAAAAGAATGAGAAAATAAAAGTAGGTACTTAAAAACAAATCTTAAATTTTAGAAATTACTATATTTAATAATAAATTAATTTTCTTTTTTGAGCTTAATCATATGAAGCATTGAATAGACAAATAATTTTACATATTTTATTGTTAAAATAGCCATTTCCAATGTCTTTCACTCATTATTGCCAAACAACAAAAATAAAAGCATATACATAAAGTCTTGGTAAGTTAAGCTATAATTTAAAGTATTTTTTTTAAAAAAAAAAACTTCCTATTAAATGAATAGAAATAAAGGTAACAAATATGATTTATATAAAAGATGAAAACTTTAATAGAAAAAATATATCTATTATCTTACTTTGAGAAATCAGCATTTTTATAAAAATGAATAAAAACTATCAATGTTTTGCTTTCATATTGTCCTACCGTCACGAGAAAACCCTTGAATATGGTTGCCGTCAGTAGACGAGTCTAAGTAAGGAGGAAAGTAGGCATTGAAACAGATCACAACATTTGGAGAGAAATTCATCTCACTTGTAATAATGAAATCCGGTTCCAAACCGGTTGTTTTGGCGCCAAATGAAACACATCCCTTTCCTTCACACCCGAAATGTAATGGAATATCTCATTTCCAAGTCGACTTACCCTTAGTTTTTGTGTTACTAGGGTTTTTCTCGTGACGACAGGACAGTAATTTTGGAAAAATTTTAACAAATACATTCAAATCTACAATTTTAGGAACAATTGTTTGTAATGCCCCAGATAGATCATTTATCTAATTCATTCAGATGGCGGGCTACAGAAATAGAATAGATTTAATATATGGTATGGAAAACAAAGAGTTTCTGGTCACATAATTTTGTTCATCACATAAAATAGCAATATTTGAGCATTGATTGAAATAAAAAATTACGCAAAAGAAAAAATATATAAGAAAACTTAATTTAACTAAGATTTTAATTAAATTATTACATATATATGTTTACTTTCAGAAATGTAAACTATTCACATTTTTGCACATACACCAGCTGGTTTTGATTTCACCAAAAGGAGTTGAGAAAAAAAAACACATGAGGGTTTTTTTTATTATTATTATCAAGGAAAAGAATAATAATAAAAGAAAATTTCCAAATTAAAAAATAGCGCAATCAAAATGAAAATCAACACTAGAAAAGAATGGCTAAAACAGAAATACTGAACAAAAAACTCAGAAACAGAGTTTTGTTAGAGGATATAACACATTTGCAGAATGATTTTTGAAATGAACAGTAGTTACTGTCTGTCCATCACAAGAACCCTGCTAGAAGATCGTCGGTGTTACGGCGGGCGTTATAGAAACCGGCTTCGGTAGGAAAGATCCATTTTGAATGGGTAGAATCGGGCGGAAGTCCGGAGGGTAGTTCTTTTTCTTGGCGTCAATCTGTAGCTATAAGAAAAACTAGTTGCTCATTCGTCTTCTCACTTTAGTCGCAGTTGCACGATCTTTATATTCGCTTAGCCTACTTCTTTTATATTTTATTAATGTTTGATTAATCTTTTTTTTTGGTTAATATGAACTGCATTTCATTATTTAATATTTTTTTTTTCGTCTCTTAAATTTTGACGTCCTGTAAAATGCCTTTTCGATTTAAGAAAGGAGAGACTTTAATCACAATCACGCAAAATTGTGCATAATGTTGCAGAGCTTTGCTCCGAAGAAGCCGCAACAAAATTAGTAAAATTAATTGATTAATAATTTTGAATTCTTTACTTGAAAAATTGTTTAAAAACTGTTCTTGCAGAGATTTTTGAATTTAATTATTTTTTAAAGACGCATATTTTACAATTCAGAACTTTATTTTCGTCGAAAGTACTGAATAATTTCCTTAAATCTACAGATATAATTCAGTTACCTCCAATCACAATCATTGTCAAGATAAAAAGGCGAGGGGGGGGGGTGAAGCCGTTGTTTTAACCTTTTCTTCTTAGTGTTAAATAATTATAAGAGAAATAGCATTACAGTTTTAAAAGAAAAAATAATTACTTTGAAATGAAAAATAGCGATTCTATTAGGATATATAAAAATATTAATAGATTAGAAAGATTTAATTTCTTTTCTGGAATTGAATAAATATATGCAATTGTTAAGAAGTAATTCTAATAAATTTTTATTGCTAAATATTATTCATATATATAATGGTATGAAGAAAATATATTATAGGTAGAGCATTTCTTACTTTCTTTTTCAGTACAAAAAAAAAAAAAAAAAAAGACATTTAGTATTCAGGCTTTTTTTTTTTTTTTTTTGCCTTCCTGTTGTTTCAATAGCTTTCCTTCGTAGATATGATTCCAAGAATCTAAAAATTTACGAACGAGATTTCTTCTACTTAGGTACATTGATTGTGATAATAAAACAGTGACAGATAAGTATTCGCAAACGGCATTGATGGGTTTTGAATAGAAATGTGATTAACATTAGGAGTGAAGAATTTTCCACCCCGAAATGATAAAATGTATGCTGGAATTTGTGGATCCTTTATTACTTCGAGCTGATGACTACTGATATACAATGAAAATAAAAGCTCATTTATCCCCCTTATTTGAATTGAAGTTCGCGAGAAAAAGTTTTCTTTGAAATAATTATATTTCTTTTTCAAGTCTGGGGAAAAGAACAAATGATAATCTAGAATAGAAAAACAAACTTTTACCGCCTTTTTCGTAGAATAATGTACTAGTGAATCGATGTTGGTCTCTTTTAAGTCCGGGGCACCAGGCAAATGCTTGAACGAACACTTGACTTACCTTTAAATTTAGAATACTTTTACATATAAACTTTGCAAGATTAATTATACTGTATAAGGCTTGTGCATGTTGAAAATAAGTTACAAATCGTTTGATTTTTTTAAATCTAAAAATTTATAGTATGGTAATAGTTAATTTTGTGTTTCAGAGAAATAAATATAAATCAGGAAAGGTTGCAAGCATATTTAAATATAAACATTTTACTTTATAACAGAATAAAAGTAACTTTTTATGAAAATTATGAAATAATTTTGATTGATTATGTTAAATTTGACGTGTTGGCTGTCGAGGATTTTATATTAAAAACTTATATAAATTTAAATAAAATGAAATGATGACGACTGATTTTTTGTCTTGCATGATTTTACTTAATTTTTTCTTTTTGGGCAATCGTTAGGCATACAAATAATTATTTAGTTTTTCTATGCGATTTGCTTTATTCTTTGTATATTTATAACAGGAATATCAGATATTTTCAATATTCTGAGTACTCGAATAAATTTCATCGTTGTGATTTTAAAAAAAATGTTTTCAAAAAGTAAATGCAATAATACATAATATCGCCAGTTTGGCGTTAAACGCGCGAACGTGAGAAGAATGCATTTCTACCACTGCGAAATGAACTCTTCCTACAGTAGCCTGTTTCTATAATGTCCATCATAAACATAGACGATCGTCTAGCAGAGTTCTTGTGATGGACAGACAGTATATGCTTTTATTACAAACATAACTTTGGCTATTCAAATTTCCAACCAGAACTAATCAAATTATTATTAATGTAATTTTAAATATGGAGAATAGTTTGGATACAAAGATGGTTAATTTAAAATTTTTAACATACTATTGCTTTATTCATTTTTCTTCTTATTTTTAGGCTTTATCCTTTGAAATAAACATGAATGAAACCTATATGTCTAGTTACCAAGCAGAAATATCTCGTTTGAAAGAGGAAGTAAGGAAAATGAAACTAAAGCAATTTTTCCGAGAAAAGAGGAAAATTGCCCCAGCTCTGGTAAGATATTATTGATAGTATACATAAGATGCTTTCTTTTTTTGAAAGTATATTCAAGTTGTAAAGTTTATGAATCTGAAAACTCTTTTTATAATTTTTTTTTAGGTAGAAGAATCAAAATAATGCATTTACAGCAATTTACCCATCATTTTTTATGTAATTTTACATAATCTGTAATGATATTTTTAATGGAAAACTACTAAAAAGCCAAATCACTGATATTCAAATGTGGACTGTTTTTTAATCAATGTATCATTGTTCTAGTTTATCAATTTTATACTTTTCTAAATTTTTATAGGCATTTATACCCTAGTATTATTTCATATTTTGTATTTTTCACCTTGTATATATTCATTTCCTTGCATATTTCATATTCATGGTTAATTTTGTTTTATTTATATGAATAAAAAATAATCTCAAATCAAATGAGATGGTTTCTCTTTGAAGTAAAGTTTTGGAAAATAGCTAGATAGTATTTAAGGAATAACAGACACTGATGGGAAATGTAGCTCTAGGTAACAAAAATATTAAAATTGAAAATAAAAATAATACCATAAAATATGGCAATAAACTTGCATTATTTTAAACAGTAAAAATAGCAAATTTTAAAAATCTATTACTTAAAAAAAGTCAACATTTCAGTCACAATAATTAGAAATATTAATCTTCTTAATTCATTTAATAACCTTTTCACTCTAATTTATAAAGATCTAAAGATCCATAGTGATTAATGGTAGTCTTGATTTTGGGGTTGAAGGTTTTGGTTTACTGTACAAATGTTTCTGGATTTTTTTCATATATCAATCTAAAAGCAGGGCATAAAATACTTTAAAGATATTTGCTTAATAGTCTCTTTTTAAAAGTAGTATTAGAATCGTATACTGTTAGTTAATTTATTTTATGTTGCTATATTCATTATATATTTTCCAGAGACACTCAAATTAATATACAATGTTCCTTATTTATGACTAGTTTTTTAGATATAGCTATGTAAAAGCCATTTTTCAAAAAACAGAAAAGGATTAATAGTCAATGACCAAATTTTCAATAATAATACATTTCAACAAATCATCTTGTTAGTTCATAACTTAGCATTTATAAATTTCTCTGTAAGAAGTCCTCGCATTCCCTCGAGGGAGAAAAGTTTGATTCTTTTAAAATAATCCATTTGTGGTTGCATCAATCAGCAGCAGTAAATTAAAATTAATGTTTTACCTTTATTTTGTGAATTTCAATTTAATAAGATTGCTAAAATAAAAACATATTAAATTTTGAAACTCAGTATTTTCCTCATAAAAATGGAGCAATTTTTATATGCTTTTTTACAAGAATATTAGAGGCCAACTCAATAAATAAATACAAAAACTTTGTTTGCTAAACTCATTTAAAAGTTACACAAGTGAGTTTGAACAGACATTATTATATAAAATCATGACCAGATAATAGATTAATATTTAAATTGGCACTTAAAAAAACACTTTCACACTAGAAGACATTTGGCATCATTAAATTTAATGGTCCACACATATGGAGAATTTTTAAAGACACTGGAACTTATGATCTTGTCTCTAAATACAAAAGCATATGTTTGCAGAAATGATCTTCCTTCTGAATATGAGCTCAGAAAAATAAAAATAACTTAAAAGAATTAAAAAAAAAAGAGATTTCACGCTTTTTTTTTTTTCAACAATAAAAAGATATTTAGAACAAAAACATGCTGATATTTTTAGAATAAAAATAACACAGTTTTAAAAGGCATTCCTTCTGGCCCTATAAAGGTTACTGATGATACAATGTTTAAAGTTTTAATACTTTCTTTATACCACCTTAGAAGTGAGCTATGAAAATTTTGAAAATATCACAATCAGATATGATTACACAGTGATCTAAACATGATTTAAAGCTCATTGAATAAATTTTGTAAACATGTATTTAACAAATAATACAAAAATTGATAAAAAATAAAAACAAGTCTTTAATTTTATAAAAACCATTTACAAGTAATATAACATTCAATATAAAAGTCCTAAGTTTCCATGTCACTTTCTGAGTCACTGGATTGGCTTTCTTCATCTACTGAACTTTGTACAGCCTGAAAATAATATGTATATTATATAATCTGTACTCAATGACTTAAATATTTATTTAATGTTTCATACAAAATTCTAATTGAAAAATATTAAAACATAATACATATATTCAGTTCAATATCGCCGTAAACATGATTAATATTCCTTCATAATATGGATAAAATAATTTTTTTAAAAAAAATAAATGGTCTTTTTAAAGTGTAAAAGTTCAAAATACTGATTTGATCTAGGCACATACAAATATTTACTTGGTTTCATGACAGTTAAAATTTTAAGATTATCCACATCAATTGTTATTAAAGTTACGTTATCAAAATATGTTTTACAAGATATGACATTAATAATGCAATGCACCATCCTTTCCTTTGAATTTTTAATACAATGATATGAAGAAATTAACATAATTTCTTATTACAAGCAGTTTTGGCAAGAATAAAATGTGGCAATAACTTACTTCTTCATCTGAATTATTTCCAGAAATATCTATATCATCATTTTCACTTTCATCAGATGATTCTGAAATGTAATGAATGTGATCAATTATGAAAATAAATTTAAGAACATTCACTATATTTCATTTTAAAATCCATTCTAAAACTGACCATAAATATATGATGATACTTTTCCATTATACCAGCGCAAATATTGCCAAGCTAACTTTTTGGCAACAGCACACAATCACATTTTGACTTTCTTTAAAAATGTAGCGGCAAAAGGTTACCGGTGGAGATATTCCGCTTGGCTTTGGTTGAATCATTATTGGCGACTTTTCGCTTGCACCGGTATAATGGAAAAGTACCTATATAACATTATAATATTTTCTGATTATGGTATTTTTCTGAATTTTAAGATGAAATTATCACTATCTTATGGCAAGATTTCTGAAACAATGAGCTACAATTACAGGAACAAAGAAAAACAAAAATGGTTCATATTATAATTTTGGATTGAATTCCAGTTTCCAAATGCTTACAACGAATTTTTTCATTAAAAAGAAATTTTTGATAAAAAAAACTCACTCCTCTTTATCATAAACCAATATTTGCATTAAATTCATGAAAATGAAAATTTTTTAAAGGAAGATGGTTGTATAATTTTTTTCCCCATCTAAAAAGTGATTGTGGAAGAAGAAAGAAAAACACATATATAATAATGATGCAATGCAAATCATATTTAAGACTTTTCTAAGTCTGTTATAAAGAAATTTGTTAAATGCAGTAGGTAGATCTTTACCTGATTCATATTCTACTAAAGGCTGTGATGATGGATCTACTGAGTCTGATGTATTTGAATCAACCTGTAAGTACACAGTGTGAAAATTAAGATTAGAATTAATTAATAAATACTTAAAGAGTAATATTCCAATTATGTAAGTACTTTTTTGAATAATATAATTCATACAACACTGAATATTAATTTTGTATCCATTTTACATGTAAATCAGAACTGTTTTTTCAGAATAATTTTCATTTATTTAGTTCTGTAAGATAAATATAAAATTTATATATATCCTAAAAATATAATGTATCTTTTCAATATTAAATTATATCTTTTAAAAATTACATTACGAGCAAGATTTATTTAATTTGCCATAAAATACTTAAAATTAATATTAAAGTATGAAAATAAATATTAAAAAAATGGAGTTATTCATCAACTCATTTCTTTTGATCATTTTAGATATCAAATAAAACCCTCCAAGAATTTATCTATTTAGATAAATATTAATATATCAAAGAAGTACTTAAATGGTAAAAGAAAAATATCATAAAATTAAATATTATTATTCACCTGTGAAAGTAAAACATTTAAACCTCCTTGCAACAGTCTCATTTTTGAGAAATTTTCAATTCTAGCCTCAATTAGTTGGCTAACTGGGCCTAAATATTCATCAATGTCTTTGCACTGAAAAATATTACAAAACAATACATATTGAGGAACTTAAATCAGTTGACAGTTATATGATTTTATAATTTTTAAAGTATACATAATATATTGCAAAAAAGTTAATTTAAAAAGTACTATGTAATTTCATATGTAAATTTAGTTAGATCAATTTCCTGGTACTAATAAATTTATGGTAAAATGCAGATACTAGTACATTACTTGAACTGAAGAGAAAGAGTTGTTTACTAATGAATGCCAATAGATAAATTAATATTTAATTAAACTGCATGTACACAGACACACACTTATATATCAGCTGCAATTTTCGAATTTAAAAATGTATGTTTTAGTTTATCAGTTCAACACCTCCTTCTAAAATAGGTTCACATGAAATGCAAACATTCAGAAAAAAAGTGATTTTTTTTAAAATTAAAATTGGGGGTTGGGAAATGCAAGTATATAATAAAGATAACTCCAGACTCTGTTTTTGTTGAAAATCTCTTCATATTACAAAAAACATGCAAAATTTTAACTATTTGAAGGGAAATAATTCATTTAAACCAATAATTATAGATATATATTTTTAAAGTTCACTTCTAGTTATATTTTTACAATTCCTTAAAAAAATTCTTCAAAAAATTAAGCTTTTTAACTTCTAGTTATATTTTTAAAATTTCATAATACAAAAGATAAAATTTCTTGACTTACAGACATCAAGTATGGCAAATGAATTGTGAGTAAACCAGCTAACCACCTTAAACATGGGTGATTTCTGAAAGAAAAAAAAAATACTTTGACAAAAACTAAAATCTTACATTTTGAAACAAGTAAATAATGATTATAAAAAATACAACATTATCAATATTTGGGAAAAACTATATGTTAATTAAAATAATAATCAATAGCCATACCTAGGTTCTTGCTTGTTTAGTCTTTCATATAGTTCTCTCAATACTAGTAGTATAGATTGTATAGGAAGTCGTTTAACAGTATTCTGAATTACAACTGTATCTCCACATTGCAAGACAGTCTGAAATTTTTTTTCACATGTTAAACATATTATTAGAAAGTAATTACATGCAATAACTATAAATGTATTCTTATATGACTGTTATAACCTATCAACAATTACCTCAATTATCAATATAAAATCTTTTTTATGTAATATCTCTAGTATTTTTGCAACATAATTTACCAAAAGAATATCAAATCACCAATCAAAAGAATAAAAAAGACACACATGGATTTCAACCTTTAATTTTTACATTGAAAATTATATTATAATTGAAACTTGTATTTTATGTGCTTGAGAATTTCTGCAAAAATAACTTTATTTTACAATTCTATATTAAAAAATTCAGTAAAAATAGCTAACATTATTAATTATACTTTAAATTCTTTTTTTAAAAATTGAACTTTACAAAGCAATCAATGCAAAATAATCAAATTAATATTTCTGGAAATTGCAGCAAACTCTGTAAAATTGCAATATAAAATTTCCAAAATTTCTTTGAAGTGACTTTTACACATCTACAAATTTCTATTTATTACAAGGAATATTCAAAATTTATCAGTTGTAAAGTTTACTAGGATGATGTTAAAGTATTTAAATTTAACTTTCTTCTGTGATTGATTCTATGAAAATATTTTTACCATACACATGAGCTGACAGATATGGTTTTAGCAATGAAATGTTAACCATTCCACAAAAGCAAATAATGGCTGCATCTTTCAATTAAAAACAACAACAAAAAAGATGTGTCTTTCTGTTGTATTTTGTTTTAAAAATATTTTGAAAGGAAAGTTATTTTAACCTTAAAGTAAAAATATGATATTGTTACTTCATCTATGATTACTTGAATGTTCTCAGGTATATGAAACTTTTACCATAAGGATCTTCATTATATCATAATGTATGAAGGAAAGTAAATATTTTATTTTGAAATGTGCAGTTTTATTTTTTAAATCTTATTAGCAATAACTTAATTTATCAGTAATAACATGAAAAGCTATGCTATTGACTTCAGCTAATATTATAATTTCTTTCAGTTTTCAGACATAAAAATGAGATTTTTGAAACTCATTACTTAAAAAGTCATCTGGTTAAATTTTTAAAATTTTATAATCTCTTTATTCATGTTTTACTTAAAATGTCAAAATTTCATAGTCCCTTAGAATTCTTTTTTGTTAAATAAATTTAAATATAATTTACTTATTAAGAAAATACTTATCAATTATTAACTTAATAAATGAGTATTATATATAAATAAAAATAAATAAATGCATACATATAAAAACATTATTAATGTTTTAAATTTATTTCTATTTCATCTCAGCTATTTTTTATCAGGGAAAAAAAAAAACAGGTTTATAATTATAATGCAAAAAAAGTTTAGTACAAGCTACACTGAACTAAAATATAAATCTTTAAACTCATATTGTTTCAAGAAAGGTGGGAAAAAAAAAAACCCATCTACCCACCAATATTTTAAGATTTGAGAGAATAGCAACTGCTTTGTGTTTCCGCTTTACTCAAATTTAAAAGCACATACTTATCAAAATTTACTTATTCATTCCTTTTACAAAATTAAATTCTAATTCTAATTCAAAGCTGCACAAATTGAATATTACAAAAAAGTAATATTACTACTAAATAAACTGAAAAAATAGTCCAAATCCATAACAAAAACTTACATTTAACATATTATTATCTTTACTTTGAAGTCCTTGTAAAAGCAAATGCACCATACTATCAGATTTGATAGCTGGTTCCTCAGCTAGATTTTTAGGAGTTGTACTGAGATCTAGTGCCTTCAAGCGTTCTTCCATAGGTAGCTAATATAAAAGAGAAATAGCTGGTTAACACTTGATTCAGAGAAATTATATATATAAAATTTTTTTTTTGTTCTGATTGTTTTATGTAAAATTTATATAACTATTTAAATAATTTTTCAGGTATTCTGAAGCTCTGCCTAAAATATTACCTATTCCATATTTGCATTTAACATTCTATAATCGATATTTGATAATAAAGATTATCAATGAATTATGATTCTTGCAATGTCAAAAAGATTGTTTATATGATTGTTAAACTATAATAAATTGTTCAAGGTTTTGTCCTCTTGATAATCTAACAGCAAGAAGTCAGAAAGTTTTATAATTTAAATTCATGTCAGCACAGATATGAAAACAAATGACTAGTGAGAAAGTGTCTTTTGATGAATTTAATAATTTTAATTGCATTATGAAATGCAGCATCTAATTATAAAGATATTTGTTTTTGCAATCAGGGTTTCCTGGTGAATTACATAATGTGTAAAAACTATATTTTTCTTGTCATTCAGATTATTTTTTATAAACACATATTAATATAAAATGAAAAAATGGTGAGATATTCAAAGTCAAATAATAACATATATAAATACTAATTTTATTAACTTCTTTTAAAGCAAGCTGTATTAAACCAAAGTACCTTTTCAATATTGCACTGGGAAAGAATACTGCCATACTTGCAACCATAATTTTTAAATTTTGGCAAAAGATCTCGATATCCAATCAGTCAGATAGTTTTTGAGAGAGAGGTTATGGAACTTTGATTTAATACAGATGTAGAAATACCAATATTTTCTACCAGATGCATAAGCTTGTCCTTAAAATTACCCTGTTAGACCTCTTCCCCTTTACAAATGTTACAAAAAGATTCAATAATCAAATTTTATTATTTTTAAGATATCCTGCTTGGTTTATTTCCTCTTCCATGAGAGAACATTGAAAATTTTCTTCTCTAAAGGAAGGTACTTTCCTCCCTTCAATGACAAATAATATTTCAATACACAGAAAATTCTACGGAAGTGCTCCATTTATGAATGTTATTATCTTTTGCTATTTAATCATCAGAAATGTTCCCTATTTTAGAATACTTTAGATTATCCCTATTTCTGGATACATCTTCAAATGATTCAACACTGGTAGGATACTGAATCCTTTTATAAGTATGTCATTTTTTTTTTTTTTTTTTTTTTTTTCATAGAAGGGGCAACAGTTAATTCCATTCTAGCTTTAGTATTGCTGATTTTATTCATTCTGGGACAGCAGGAAAGTTTGGAAAACTTTTCATTGGTGTATCAACCAAATATTTTTTAAAAAAATACATATTAACATCTAGAGAAGTTTGAAAATATGCATCATAAATTGAAAAAAAAAATTGATTTTTGTTGTAATAATCTAGATAACAACACCATATTATAAAATTATTCTTTTAGAAAATGCATTAAAAATCTTAGCATGGTTATTGGGTATTATTTGAACAGACTGCTATGAAGTAATAGCATTACAAATAATAGTAGAATTTTTAAAGTATGCTAAAAATAAGGACGGAAGGCAATCATGTTAGGAAATTAAAATCCATATTAACATCTAAAGAAGTTTGTCATAAATTTCAAGAAAAAAATTGGATTTTCGTTGTAATAATCTAGATGACAACACCATATTATAAAATTATTCTTTTAGAAAATGCATTAAAAATCTTAGCATGGTTATTGGGTATTACTTGAACAGACTGCTATAAAGTAATAGCATTACA
>JAPMOQ010008339.1:0-14989 GCA_026543055.1 Argiope trifasciata
AGATTAAATGGATTTTATTTTTACGCATAAAAAAGAGAGTAAGAAATCATTATGTCCTGCATAAACGAGTAGGAAATTAAAAAATGATAGTCCTAAGATGGATACATACTTTTTTTTTCTATAATGCTTGTATTGTGTTGGGTGTATTTATAAAGCAATGAATTTTTTTTTCTTCAAAATGTAATCCCTATATTTTCTAATTTACAATATTATTCTGAAATGTTTATTTAATGATGAATGCAGACTTCGCACGTTTTGCTTGTTTTGTTTTAAAATAAGCTATATCAAATATAAAGTTTAAGAATTGTTTTTACAAGCAGGTGAATTTCCTTTTAGAATCAGAATTAAATCAATGTTTATCCTTTAAAATCAGATTACATTTTATTTGTTTGTATTATATTTATTATATAAAATATTTATTTTAAAATTATAATACATTTTCAATACATTGACTACTAAACATACGATAATCCGTGATATGTAGATTTCTTCAAACTATGTCTTTTTGAGGGGCATTTGAACTTCGCTAATTAATCTATAACAAAATAATTTTTCAAATAAAATGTCAAATTAAATGTTATTCAAATAAAAAAAGAATTTTATGTAGTTTATCTCTCTAAACGACAAGTTATTAGCCCTGGAATTACAAGAAATATTACAATTTGTTCTGCCTGCTTATATTTTGGAGGTTAAAAATTGGCATCATTGGTTAATTATCCTTTATATAATTAAGGGATTCAACTAATTCAAATTTAGAATTAATGCGTTTAATTTTAATGTTTTTTTTAAATTATATAACAGCACAATAATGAATTATACATCATCATGAAATTAAAAAGAATGTTTTTAATAACATAAATTTATTTGCTGCATATTTTTTTCTATTTTTAATTATTCTTTAACACTACTATATAATAATCAAAAATAGAAAAACTGCAATATGTAAAATAAAAATTAGGTTTTGCAGCAATAAAAATTTTATATGCAGCAAATAAAATCTTAAAAGAGTGCTGAAAGTTCATTTTTCAGCACCCTATTTCTTTTGCTTTTAAGAAACGGAATTAAAAAAAAATTCTGTTATAAATATCTCATACATGAATTCTCTTCAATTTTTGTTGTTGGCCTTAGGGTTGCTCTCGTCCTCATTAACCAGGAGGTATAAAGGGGAGAATTTATGTTTTTAATAAACTGTTGCAAAAATTGTGAAATTTTTGTAATTACGTAAGTAAGGATAAATAAGTTTTAAAGTGCGCCAATTTTTAAATAGTATCATTAACATAAGTGTTTCCTTAATTTTAATGATTTGTTATTTGTTTGTTTTAATGATTTAATCAGTTTGAATTTAAATTGAAATTTTAGATGAAATGATAGAAAAACTAGGCAATGCCTGGCTTATTGAATAGAAAGGGTAAAGACTTTTAATTAGAACTGAATGCAGGCCTAGCAAAAAGTGAAAACTAATAATACTTCTCTGACAAAAATTCGTCAAGAACATGTTACATGTTAAATATTTGCTGAAATTTTTAGCAATCATCAATTTTAGAGAGCCGGCATGTTGCCAATTGCAATTTATGTAAAATATAATTATCTCTAGTATGTGCCTTATTTTTTCATCAAATATACCAATAATACTTCCGTGATGAATTTCAAAAAAAATGTGTAGATGATACTAAGATGCTAGGCATATGGTACCAAGACCTGAATTTTATTTACCTACGTCACACTTTTTCAAATGACTTAATCATTAATACACATTTTTACCCGATTATAATATTATAATTTATTTAACTTTCTATTCGTGAGAATAAAGTATAATAATTTGTTTTCCACTAACTTTCTTGACTTCAAAATATAATTGTTTTTAATCAAATGATTATAGTTAAATTTTGATCCAAAATGGATGGCGCCATCTATTTTTGGCTTTGAGCAACGGAGTTTAGGATTAAAAGATATTTATAAAAACACATTACAAAATATAATATAAATTCAAATATACATATATAACAAAAATAAAAGAAAATTTCTTTTCATGAAGGTTTCTCAAAGCAATAAAAGGTGGTAAAAATACTTTTATCAAAATTGTAAACAGAAAATCACAATAAATGAAACAAAAGATCTAAAAATTCAATAAAAATTCCCAAATGAAATTGATAAACCCGTATGCATCCATTAAAAATAAAATGCATTATAAGGAGTGTTCAATTGAAAAGCATATTTGTCTATGCCGTTATTGGAGAACGTAGCGAGACATCTAGGGATGCGATTGGAATCTCAGGTTTCGATCGGAGCATGCGCAAGAAAAAACTGGGACTCTTATGAAAAGAGCTATCCAATCGACGCTACTTGTTGAATTCCTCGAGACAAAAGAACTTTTAACTCCAATATCTACTGAGAACACACTCCGAAGACTATGCAAAGCCACAATGGCCTGGTGGTAATCTCTTGGCATCGGAACAGGAGGAATTTAGGTTCGAGACTCGATTCCACAGAAGCACCGTCGTGTGAGGAGGTCTCTTGCACTTTAAATCTGTCAGACCAAAAGTTCTCCTCCAAAAGTTCTCGGTGTGGTGTGGAGAGGGGGGTGCTACTTCAGGTGTCATGCTTGTCATCTGAATATGGTTGAAAATGACGAGGTCCGTCCCAAAATATCCCTAGAGTTGCTTTACAACGGGGCGTTAATATAACTAAACTAAACTAAACTAAACCGAAGACTATGCAGGTTCATCAAAAACATGGACTACTCATGGAAGGCGTGATTCTGCTCCAAGAGAATGCGCGTCCATGTCTCCAGTACTGATATGCACACGATACTGACTAAATTCAAGTAGGAACAGTTCAACCATCTGCCATATTGCCCATACATGACACCCTGTGATTTCCATGCGTTTAGTGCCCTGAAAAAACATCTGAAATAGAAACACTTCAACTCGGACAGGCAACTCAAGGATTCTGGGAATAAGAAACCATTCCACTCTTTAATCATTGAGATCATTGTACTCAGGCCTATGGTGTATATTTTTTAAAAATCTTTCTTCAGTTATACAAACAGGGTCGTTTCGAACTTTTTTCATTTGAGCACCCATGGCATAAATGTTAATACGATTTAAATATGATCAAATTATTTCCACCAGCGTCACAATTTTTTATGGGCTTTGAAAAAATAAATGACGTTCTTATTCTTTTTTTTTTTTTTTTTTTTGAGGACAAAACATTTTTAACTTTACAGTTCTTTCGCATTTTATAATAACTTCCTCAGCATAAATCCGATTTCAGTTTAAAATCAACAATTGTTGAAGAAACATTTTGTCCTAAAGGCCTGAAAAATATTTTAGTTCTAATTATACATATGATTCCAATCTACAATGCAAATGACACTTGTATTTTGGCATAAGTGTTTTAAACAAACTTACTTAGTAGAATAATTGAATGAGGAACCCCTACAAAAGTGAATTAAATCTAACCTAACAATCATTAATCTTTGTTATACTTCTTAAAAGGGAAGCCATTCTTCTGAATAAGGCGAGTTTCTTCCTATTTTGTTAGCATCATTCTTATGATGAATGAAACTGCTGTCATCCATAATTGTAATAAAAGCGAAATATGCTAGTTATAGGAATGAAAATAAGAACGGCTTTTCGCGATTAATTTTCCAGAATGAAGCCAAATGAATTTAAATCATAAAGGGAGCCATATTTTTAAGATCGCATTCACTGTGAGTTTGTTTTAATGTTTCGAACTAAAATCAAAATATATGGTGATGCTTCCGTCTATTTGAGAATTTCAATATGAACGAAATATTGGAACAATCAGTGTCAAAGAATTGTTTTCGTTTAACAAATATGTTTTTTTGATTATTAAATTCATTTTCAATGCGAAACTATAAACTGTTAAAATTGAAAACACATTAGGTAAATAAATCATTCGTATTTCGAGAATTATTCGTAGACGAATTGAAATCCATGCAATGAAACAGATTTTAAATTTTTTTATAAAAAATTACTGAACTCAAAATAATATAACTGTGATTGTGCTAATTTCAAATATTGTAAGCGTTTTAAAGGAGATTTAATTTTTTTTGCAAAAGTAATAGAAATTGTGCAAACAAATATGTCAGCATATTTTACTATGTATTTCCATCTGATCTTTCTCCTACACTTCGTATAAAAAACCAAATGACCAATAAATAAAAATTCGAGTTTGAGATTCTGACGAATCTTTAGGCTACAGGCCCCCCAGGTTCAAAAAACACACATTTAGAAAATGTCAGTCTGTATATCTGTGACAAAAATAACTCAAAAACAATTTGATGTAGATGATTAAAATTCTATATATGATATTTTAACCAAATTTGCAGATTTCTGTCAAATTTTGAATTAAATCCATTACAAGGAATTTCGTCTTTCCGGTTTTGGGACTAGGAATTCATATTATATCAACTAAAAGTAGAAGGATGGATAGTTAAAAGTGGGATGCAGATTTAAAATCTCTAATGTACACTGCTATTAATATTTGTACAAAATCTAACAAAAGGTAATCCGTCTGTATTTTCAGTAGCATATAGACACAATAACTCAAAAACACAATGACTTATAAATATATTAAATTTAATAAAGTATTTTGTGTCTACAATTTTAGCTCTGTATCAAATATGTTTTTTCAAGTACAAAATAGTAAATACAAGTACTATTTTTGGATACTATTACTGCATCCCATGAATTAACAGCCAAAAAACTCCCCAAGAATCATAATAGATGTAAAAAATAAAAAATTCTGGCCAAAACTTAATATTTACAAGAATGAAATGTAAATCGTCCTTTGGGACAGTACCTTTATTAGCAAGTACGCGATAAAGTTTTGGGAAGATCTATTCCAACGAGTTTTAACCCGTAAATGGGTACATGGTATAGGTCTGTTAGACCGCAAGCGATGGACTTTTACTCACGCCTATTTTCTTCTTAGCACAATTGAATGGATTGGCCCAGTAGCTTCCTGTTTCGTAACCTTCAATACATATGCACTTTTTCTTCTGGTATCAACGTATGCTTTGTTTAAAAATAATTCAGTTATTTCTTTGAACGTGGTCTCTAAGACCGCATTTCAGTCTTAATGTCCTAGTGATAAAACAAGGCTTAGTAGATGGCAATAAACCTTAGTCTTAGAAATATCATTCAATTTACTGATTCTATTATGAAGAAATAATACTCTGGGCATTTTTAAATGAAAAAATTCTAAAATATTTTCTATGTATCAAGAAAAATATTTACAAAATATAGATAAATAAAGAAAATACGGTCTCCTTGACCGCACTTACCTAGTTACGTCTTCAAATTTTACCTCCACAGTTAAGGGTCTTGTCTAAAGACCGTCGTGTTGGCTAATGGCAGCTGGGGCACGTTACATAGGCCGTGACTGCAAAGTCCTCCAAGCTCCCATAACACAACGATACCTCTGGAGGTACTGAATCAGGGATGAGTCGGTCTCTGATTTGGATCTAAATTCTGACTTGCTGATGGATAAATGAGTGTATGGATGAAGTCGACCGCCTCCTAAAAAGAGCAAAGTCGTCCTTTCACCTGAACGGTGCTAGTTAACAACGAAAGGCTCACATCTCTGCCTTAATCGAAAGAGCTCTGCTAATTCGGCTTGGTATGACTAAGTGACATTAGACAACAACAACAGGGTTAAGCATAAAACATGGTTATGAATATAAAAGGGATTCAGGACAGTACTCCAATTATCTGATCTTTCTTGTTTATGTTTTTTATTGTATTTTGAAATGTAGAAAAAAAGTGTTACCCTCCTGCGAAACGAGGATGAGAAGCTTCCGGTATGATGGTTGGATCTCGCCAACACGGTGGGTACAATAATAAATGGGAATTCTGGCCCTCCATCGATGACAAGACGTACTTCCAACGGGGAGGGTTGTACCGTGGCCGGTGATGGTCCTTAGGACTCAACCACAGTTCCCGCCAGTGTTGTTGTTGCGTGGTTCGGTCATTAAGTCTTGCGTGGTTAATCCGTGTGCCTTAGCGGTGGGTCGGAGGTTAGTGATTTGACCACCCACTATATAGAAAGATTTATTTTTCACGTTTGATTGAACAAGAATTATTATTCTACATTTGAGATTTTTTTTTATTCAGTTGAATATTTTTATCTTTCTTGTGTTTTAAAGCATTCTTTATATTTTCGTAGACTGTTTAAGAAGACAAGAAAAAATTTTTTTAAAATAGTAAGGATTATGAAAGAATCAATTAATGCAAAATTTAGAGAGATACCAAATTTTAATTCGAAACAATTTATAATGTACCAGAAAATGCCCACAACATATTTGATTCAGATTTCATGTAACGAATATTCTAGAATTCTCATCCAGAATTTTAATTAAAGATCTAGAATTATTTAGAGCACCAATAAATAAACTATATATTTATTTGTACTCTAAATAATTTCTGAAGGGTAGACATTTAAATCTAAATCAGCAAATTCAGGGAAATATGTCTTTGTAGAGTAGAAATGTGTACCTCGGGGAGGTTTTTCGCTTATTATTTTTTTTTCTTTCTTTCCTTGGAGGAAATGAGAAAGTAAATAAATTATAACATAATGTTGAACAATAATGCACAATACTGAACATTCTTGTACAGTGTTGTACAATCTTGTAGCATCCCATGTGCTATTTAGAAGAAGTGGCATTTCCAGCAGCTACTAACGATCCATAATTGGCAACCTTTGTTAAAAGCCGCCAGGATTCGATATGGGGAATCTCCTTACATTTTAATGTTCCCATCTTTTCATTAGGCCACACGTGAATTTTATTATAGGGATGAAACCTATCGCTTCTTCAAAAGAAGGAGTATCCAACCTTTAGAAGCCAGGTGATAACTTTGTGAAGGAATATCATTGGCACGTATTCCAGAGCTGTCAATTGCTAGGACGCATCAATGTTGGACAGTCTCACACCATGGATGATTGGTGTCACAATTGAGTGAAACTTTTGATGGATGATTGGCCGATGGAAAACTGACGTGGATGAATAGAGATTAAGGAGGCGGACTTTGGACAGTGATAAAGAGCAGGTCTTGCTTTTGAAGAAGGAAAGATACCGTTGGATTGAGGACTGCCACATTTTGATCCCCCATCCTGGTAGTGGTTCTGGATAACACCCTGTTAACTTCTTGTAGAGTTATTCTCCGAATCAGTGGAGAACTGTTTGCACGAACTCTTTTCAATACAGATCTTCAACATTCAAATGTTGTGTAAATACCAAATTGTTCTTCTGTATATATATATATATATACACTGAAGTGACAAAAGTCATGGGATAGCAATATGCAAATATACAGATGGCAGTAACATCGCAGCGAAAAAGTATAAATGCGCAGTTCGTTTTCCAGAGCTTTCATTTGTGTTCAAGTTATTCATGTAAACAGGGTTTTCGTGATTTATGGCGGCACGACGAGAATTAACAGACTTTGAACGTGAAATGTTAGTTGGAGCTAGACGCATGGGTATTTCCATTGCGGATATCGTTAGTGAATTCAACATTCCGAGATCCACTGTATCAAGAGTGTGCCGAGAGTATGAAATTTCAGGCATCACATCCCATCATGGACAGCGCAGTGGGCGACCACCTGCACTTAACGACCGAGACCGCCGACGTCTGTGTAGAATGGTCAATGTTAATAGACACGCAAAACTTCGTCAAATAACTGCAGGAATCAATGTGGGATGTACGAGGGACGTGTCCGATAGGACTGTGCGGCGAAATTTGTCTTCCTTGGGCTATGACAGCAGAAGACCGACTCGATTGCATTTATTCACAGCACGACATCGCCTGCAGCGACTCTCCTAGGCTCGTGAGCATATCGACTGGTCCCTAGACTAGTGGAAAACCGTGGCGTGGTCAGATGAGTCACGATTTCTGTTGTTACGAGCTGATGGTAGAGTTCGAGTGTGGCGCAGTCCCCACGAAGCCATGGACCCAAACTGTCAGCAAAGCACTGTTCAAGCTGGTGGTGGCTGCATAATGGTGTGGGCAGTTTTTACATGGCACGGACTCGGTCCTCTGGTGCAACTGAAATGTTGACTGGAAATGGTTATGTTCAGCTGCTTGCTGATCACTTGCAACCATTGATGGACTTCACGTAACCACACAACAATGGGATTTTTATGGGTGACAATGCGCCATGTCACCGGGCCAGAACTGTTCGCGATTGGTTTGAAGAACATTCCGGACAATTCCAGTGCATGATCTGGCCACCTAGATCGCCCAATATGAATCCCATCGAGCATTTATGGAACATCATCGAAAGGACCGTTCGTGCCCAAACTCCTGCACCATCCACACCTTCACAATTATGGACGTCTATACAGACAGCATGGCTCAATATTCCTGCAGAGGAATTCCAACGACTTGTGGACTCCATGACACGTCGAGTTGTTGCACTTCGCTGGGCAAAAGGAGAACCGACACGATATTAACAGTCATCCCATGACTTTTGTCACTTCTGTGTATATATATAAATATAAATATATATGCAATGAGAGCTCAGATGAAAAAAGTTCATTATTTGTTTCTATCTTATGTCATTCTTTGTCTCTTATGGATTGAAACAAATTTGATATTTTATTTTGTATTGCTAGAATAAAAGCGTGTTAATAGGAATTTTAAATTAGTTGAATAAAGTATAATATTCTTCGACCATTTGTACATAGAATAATATTTATACACATAGACTTTCGTCTCTGTTTTCGCATTGAATCTTTAATTTTTTTAGGCGAGAAATTATTGAATTTGATTAATTTGCTTCGAAATTTGAAATAAAAATCAAAAGCTATTTGAGAACTTTAAATTGCAGTAATTTTCCATGAACCTTTCTTTTAAAAACAAAAATTCATTTTTCTAAGATTTTATAACTTTTCCTAAATTCAAATAACACAGAAAACTATTTGCATACAACACGATAACAGCCTTAAAAAGTAAGCAAAAAAAACATACACCTAACTATTATATCCCACCCCCAAAAAACTCTTTTCCACCTGTTTTAAATATTTAAAGTTTGCGAAAAAACATTTCTGTCTCTCGTGTGCCGAAGCAAATGAGAACTTGAACATACAGTCTCTTGAAAGAAAACGGGAATACTAAAGAAATCTCTTTAGTGGAAAACATATTGCATTTTTACCATTCTCCAACCTCTCAAAAGAAGGTGGAAACGATGATTTATGAGCTAGGGGCGAACATTTGTTTCACCGTTCTTGAATCTTTCCAAAAGAAAAAGTTTCTTCCGATAGAGATAGAGAAAAGCGGGTGGACTATTTGTTGCGGATGCGTACAGATAACACACCTGTTCCTTTCATATGATGTGAAACAGAATCGGATGTGGGGATAGCGTATGTATCTCGTGGCAGATGCTTTTCTCCTTTTAGAAGATTAACCAATAAGTTACAGCTTATCGGATTTAGTGATAAAAAGGGAACGCCATTATAAAAAAGGGATAATAGAAGTACGTTAAAATTTGATGCGAAAATCGTGTCTATTGAGGAAACAAAAAATGATATTTATGGGTTTTTTTGGAAATATTTTGTGAAAGGAGATATTCAAGAATAGTAATCCTGAAATTGGACGCTTTAACATTATTATATCGAATTTCGTGATAAATTATTTATGTGATCGAATTTTTGATAAATTATATATTTTCCTGAAATTGTGATTAATCCAGTGATTATTCATAATCACAGTCAAAATTATTTGCGATTTTTCATCACCGTTGGTGATTACGGATAAACACTCGGGATTATGATTAATCACTGGAGGTTATGCATAATAACAAGTTATGCAAATTATAATCAAAATAATGAGAATAGCAATTTGTTGATTAAATTATTTGATAGATTTCTAAATTGAAAGGTTACACTTAGTTTTTTAGCACACATTCAAATATAAAACTTCTAGATTTTTTTCAATTATCAAAAGTACTTTTGGTTTTAGCATGAATAATTTTTTAGTTTCATAGATATTTATTTAATTATTTTAAGCATTTTTTTAAAAAAAATTATAGAAAAAATTGATAAATGTAAATTTTATATCATTTTCCAAATCATCCCTAATGTAGTTACATATATTACAACCACACTATAATCTCAAGTAAATTGTTGCTATCAAGATTGATTATATATCTATAATCAATGAATAGAGCGGATATGAGTATTTAAATAGCATTGATTTAAGAAATGATGCTGAAGAAATTTAATTCAAAGTAAACACAACAAGTATTCCAGAACTATATATAAATATAAAATATGTCCTATTGAGTTACCTCTAAAAGTTCTTCCTTTGAAAAGGTTATTCATTAAATTAATATTTTATTTTATTTTTAATCAAATAAAAATTAATTTCTGTGTGTTCATCGGACAAAAATTTATTTAGTCCGTATTTGTAAATTAATTAAACTTTCGATTGCAATTAGAAAGAAAATCACCAAATAGACAACCACGCAATATAAAGATAAGAAATAATAAGCTTTAATTCATTGATCGAAATTCATTATCTTAGCTGTAGAAATTTCGAAACTTCAATAAAAGAATCATGAAAATGAAAATAACAAGGACATCTGGACGGTTGAAAATAAAAACTGACAATATGAAAGTCAGAAATTGTTGAAGAACTGCTGAGGAGGACTATAGAACCAACAATAGCAACGAAAAAATTGGAACGATTAGTTTCAAAGAAAAGAAGCGTTCCATTTCAGCACGATGAAGGAATGATAACTAATCCTACACACACACAAATACATTCTGAGAGATCCAATTTCGTGAGGAAGAAAATGGCGATGCAAATTACAGCTTCCAGGGAGATTAAAAGTTTAAAAATAGCTACGGTTTCGAGTACGTCTATGCCCTGAAAATATTTTCCATTAGACGGATTAAAATATTAAATATCGATTTAAATTTTCATTTGAAACTTGGAGCAAAAAGGAAGAAATTCGTCAGCCTGCTGGAGTTGTTACATTTTTGGAATGATTTATTTATTTATTTAATCCAAAATGTAGCTTTAGAAGTGTTCTTTTTTATTTTTCAAGAACGGTGTAAAAGGAATAAATAAGAGTATTTCCATTTCTGGAAGATTATTTTTCTGATTTGTAAAATAATCTTTTGAGATGTATATTTTTCACAAATTTTTACTTTTAATATTAAAAATTCTGAAGTGCTAGTTAATTCTTTTTGATTGATGTCTGGTTTAAAATTTACAATGAAAAAATAATTTTTAAACAAATTAAAGATATAATCTTTTAGTCCGTAGTTTCGTTTCGCTTTTATAATTAAAGCGACAAGTATTTCAGATACTAAAATTAATTAGATGGAATTAGAAACCATTTCTCACACAAGAAATAATTTTCGGAGAAAATAATACCAGAAATATTTCATATTCAAAATGATTTCAAAAACTGAAATAGTGAAATTAAACTCTTTTGTGAAAATTATAACTTCAGCTCTCTTCCTTGAATTTCAACTGCTTCTAGTGGTTTAAAGTTATGTAGTATTTCACCTTTTAAACTCAATCAGAGGTTGCAAGTCAATACTCCAAACAATTAACTTTTATGACAATAAATATCTATAATATCCGCCTATAGCAATCTCTGTGCAAGAAAATCTTTTGAAATAATTGTGTAACTTTCGTATGAAAACCTCATTAATTATGAACTTTTAGGTTTATAGACACTTTTATATCTGATCTAGGTAATTTGAAACATTTAAAATATCAAATATACAAAATACAATGCATTTACTTCAAAATTTCGAAACTAAATCTTATAAATAATAAAATAATTAGGACTATTATAATTTAATACAAATTATAATAAATTTTTTAAATTTAATTCAATTAAGAATAAAAATTATCTAATTAAAATGTTAAAAATAAAATAAAACTCTATATAACACTATTTATTAATAAATTTTATTATTAATTTTATTAATTAATAAAATAAATATATAAAATTACTCATATTTGGCATAAAATTTCTCAAAACTAAATTTAAAATTTTTCAAAAATAAAATTTCAAAAAATAAGTGCCTTTTTGTTTATGAGAAATTATTGTTTTGCACATTGTTTGCGTTTTCAGCTCATTTTTTTTAATACTGCTCTACGAATATTTTCGTGGGAACACTTGATGGGCATATGTTAATTTTTTTAAATAAAACTTTTACATGCAAACAATTTTTAACATGCTGAATGCAATAATCATAATTATAATGAAAGAAAAGTTTATATAAAAAAAATCATGGCTATATATAACTCAATGTCTACTGAAAAAAAAAATGAAACAGAACGCGAGAAAGGAAATATGAGTAATAGTCAAAGGAAAAAGACAGATCTAAAATGTTAAATGTTTTCTGGCTTCAAATATGTTCTTTTTTTCTAAATTAGAAGATAAACATAATTCCACCATGAATACAGAAATCAACATCACTTCTTTCGCTACAAAATACATCTTTCACATGAATAGAGGTGGCGTCACAGAAGAAAGGCGAACGAAGAAATAGATATAATAGACTGATGGTGTCTTCAAATAAGGACACCTTTGAAACAGACAGTTTAGTTTGTTCTTAAATTAATTTGAAGATTAAGCAAAACTATTTTTAGAGTATTATTAAATTTTTTTCCAAAACATTGACATTATCTTGTAAATAAAATGAGGTTAAAGTTCAAAATAAAAATTCTTTGACTTCAAAATCTTTTTGGTGAAAGTACTTGTAAATAAGTTTATTTACGAATTTATATATTAATATATAATTGTACGATAAAATTAAACTTTAAATGTATTTAGCAGAGCTGTTGAAGTAAAATGTGGCTATCTTATGTATCGGACACAGAGCATTTATGTATTAAAACTAAATAAATATGATGCATTATGAAGGGTTCATATTTTTTTTAAAATATTCTAAAATTATTTTTGAAACTTAAAGAATTAGTATGTATTCGAATTTTTAATGCAGAAGTAAAAAAAAGTTTTATTAAATTGCTATGTTGTGAAAAAGATTGTAAAATAGCGACTTCTGCATTAAATATCAAATATTGATAATAAGTTTAACTAAAGTAAATTAGTTACTTTTCAATCATTGCATTTTAGAAGGTTCTGTAAACTTCCTTTTGTGAAACAATTTGAATATTTAACTAGCTATATTTGATAAAGTATCATTATTTAAATTAATGTTAACCATTTACTTTTTTCTTCTTTCAGGTAAGCGAAAGTTACAAATTTCTCTTTTGAATTAGTCATCATTCTTTGGTAAGTTACTTTTAATATAGCTTTAATTTTAGAGTGTAATTTGTTTATTCGTATTTATAAATTAATAATTTTTTATAAACTGATAAATAAATTTCAAAAAGCGTTATCCCAAAATTTATTCCTGCAATTAGAATTTAGATAAATTAATATTCAGATCAAGCGATTCACAAATTTCATATAAACTTTCTTCTTAATAAATATTTATAGCAAAGGTTTATTGAGGTTTTGCTCTATAAATTCATATTAGTTTTGGAAGTTTGACTTTAACTCGTACCTTCTCTTTTAAGTGATAATAAATGTTGTTATCGTATGCTTTCATCTAAATTGAGATTATCAAATATTGGAAGGTAATATGATAATATTGAAAAAGGAAAAAAGTCTGAATTTTTATGATTTCTTCTTGGTCCTATTAATCATATTTTAATGAGATATTCTTAAGACATAAACACATTTCTGCAATTATATTTTTTGCAAGTAAAATCAATTAAATTAGTAAGTGTTGAATAAAACAAAGAAAATTAAATTTTCTAATTAGGCAATTTTTTGACATAGAAGAATTGAACTTTTATCTTAAAAATACTATTGAGATAAGAATGTTTTGTTCAGCATGGATAATATAACTAGGGAATATTCCCAAATTTATTTTTTTATTTTTTCAGTACTGCCTAACACAGCATAAAATGCATTTTTTTTTGTTTAAAGCACATTTTATACTAAGAATACATGTCTATTATCAACGGTGATACATTTCCTAATTCGGTTAATTTTAGCTGTAGAAGAACTTAACTTTTTTGCTCAAAACTTTATTGAGTTAAGAAGATTTAACTAACTATGACTAACATAGTTAGGGAATGTTTAGGTATTTCTTAGGTAAGGATTTTTATTAGGTATTTTTTAATACTGCATTTATTCATTAGAACAAAATAAAATACAATTTTTGTTTCCTTTAAAACTTTTTTTCTTATTTTAAACGTACATATTTTAACGGTTTAAACATTTCGTAATTTGGCTACTTTTAGTCATGGAAGTGATGGCGGAATGATTGAAATTTTGCCTTCAAAATGTTATTGCACTGTGAGTATTTTACTAACTATAGCTTATTTAGCTAGGAAATTTTCAAAAATTTCGATTTTATATATTTTTTGAAACATTTATTGACTAAAATGCCATAATATATCATTTTGTGTAAAGCGTATTTCCTACTGAAAATGTATGTATATTATCGACGGTTAAAATATTTTCTAATTTGGCTATTTTTAGTTGTTGAAGAAATGAATTTTTGTGTTTGAAGTACTTTTATACTAAGAAAATTTAACTAAATATGACAAATATAACTAGAAATGTTCAACAGTTTAAATTCTTGTTTTTTCAAAACTACATATATTAACAAAAATAACATAAAATATAATTGATTAAGTGCCTTTTCCCATTGAAAGTACACTTTCTGTTTGTAAGGATTTAAAAATTATATATTTCTTTATTATATAACTTCTCTATTTATAAGTGTTTAAAAATTAAAATTATAACAATATAAATAATGCTTGAGAAATAATCAATCAACGTATTATTTATATTATTTGTTATTTAAAATTATTCGATTTTCTGCCATCCCTGAAACCTTTCTAGCATGGATTTCCAAATTTTTCCGTAAAATAATCATACATGATGCAGCGTTTAAAATGAAATTCATTAATTTGAATGAT
>JAPMOQ010008361.1:0-13020 GCA_026543055.1 Argiope trifasciata
TTAGTGAAATGAATATCTTCACCTACCCCTGCCATTTTCACTTCCTTTACACTAGATGAGCTACTTACGAATTCGTATGAAATTTTTACAATTCTAACAATCTATTCTGAGCCAATTAAAATCCAATCCACATTACTCTTGTTATACTGGTCACAAGATAACATTTCCAAAGTGTTATAATTGATTTTAGATTCTAAAAATCTATCCATGATTAGTGA
Organism: Argiope trifasciata; assembly: GCA_026543055.1. Classification (NCBI taxonomy): domain Eukaryota; kingdom Metazoa; phylum Arthropoda; class Arachnida; order Araneae; family Araneidae; genus Argiope; species Argiope trifasciata. The sequence continues at coordinate 219 of JAPMOQ010008361.1, forward strand.
AGAATTGCAGAAATTTTCTCGAAGTCTTGTCATTAAAACTATTGCATTAAGTAGTCTTCCTATTGGAATTTACCTAACATTGACTCGGTATAGAAAGAATTATAAACTTTCATTTTAGTAAATAGTAATTGCTCTTGTGATTCCCTTAGTCACAAAGAAACAACATTTGTGGGATAGTCCATTTCCTTCCGGGTACTCGGCAGCATATCGTGATGAACATTCAAAAATATGTATTTTATTCATATTGCTGTGTAATTCTTCTGAAATTACTTTCTGGTTCATAATGGAATGTGTCGTAGACCCTGCCTTAACGACTTTTTTTAGTGTGGTAGGGAACGAATTGAAGATACACATAGAGAATTAGTGTACTACCACACTGCGCGACTGAAATGTAACTACCACAGTAATGTTGTCCGTAGGACCAAATGTATCTTTCCTTCTTTCCGCAAGTAGCATCTATATGGAACCCACTTTACGCTAGACATTGTGAAACATGTTCAGAAACACTGAACATGTTTCACAATGTCAATGTTCAGAACCATTGAACATGTACCACACTGTTGAGCATTTGACCGCCACATTATATTCTACCATTGGCTATTTAAATTTTTTGTAATTACTTTTTGGATTTTTATTTCAATAGTGTCACTCATTAATTCTGTCTTAATGTCTTCTACGGGCCCCTATGGATGAACTGAAGTGCCTAGGGAATATGTGACATGGTTGTGAAATGGACTACTACATTGATGTTGCTGGTAGAATTAAATATGACCATCTTTCTTTCACTGAGTAACATCTATTTGATAGTTTAATCCACGCTATATACCAGTGGTGGGGAAATTTTTTTTAAGACGGGCCATTTGTAATAACTAGACGATCGTAGCGGGCCAAAGAATAATGCTTAATCGTTAAAAATTTATGTGTTCTATAAACATATACATATATTATTACATACACTTATTATTTTAATAGTAAAAAAGCAAAAGGTAAGAAAATTATACGTACAAAATATAAAATGAATTTAGTGTAGTTCTTGATGTGAAGTATTATCACTTTATTTTCTGGTGTCATTACTGTTTGATGGTTCATGAGAAAAATGAAATTGAGACTGTTTTATCAAAATTTCATCATAGTCCGGTTCCATTTGTGAAGCAGAAATTCTTAAAACTGATGAAAGGTGCTCATCTGTAATTCTGTTTCTTAAAGAAGTTTTCCTAAGCTTCACTGTTGAAAAGATTTGTTCGCATATATAAGATGAGCCAAACATTGTCATTATCTTCATTGCATGAGTAATTAGATTTAAGAAATTATCTGGACTTAAATTTTTATAAAATTCTAGTAATGGTACTGTATGAAAAGTTTGTTTCAGGAGAGTATTACAGTTCAGTTCTATTAACTCAAGTTGAAATTTTGCATCAACTTCTTCGTAATTAACATTGAATGGGGTCGCAAAAATACTAAACTCTGGTTCCATTTTTCTAAAGTCCTGAAATCTCCTTTCAAATTCTGAAGATAGTTTTCTCAAATTAATTTCGTATTTTTTAATCTTATTGTTTGATATAGTGAATTTTAAAGATTGCATTCTTGGAAAATGAGAAAAATCAGATTTAGAGATCTGATTAGCAAATAATAATAACTGTAATTTGAAACTCTTCATGTATTGCCAAATATCGTGAAGAAACTGATTTTTTCCTTGCAATTTGAGATTAAGTTTATTCATGTGTACGAGGAGGTCTGTGAAAAAAGCGAAATCAGAAAGCCACGTTTCGTTTTCTAAGACATCAAATTAATTATAAATGTCTCTATCAAGAAGAAATTCACAATATCGTCTTTTAAACCCCAAATTCTTTCAAATACTTTTCCAGCACTTAACCAACGAACTTTTGAATAATACAGGATATTGGAATGCTCAGCATGTACGGAATCCAAAAACTGTTGAACTGGCGATGATTCCTCTGGAATGAATCATATTTAATAGTTTTACAACAATATTAAGTATATGGTCCATATCTAAAGCTGATTTACAGAGAGCATCCTGATGTATAAGGCAATGCAAAAAAACAACATCATTTTCCGGATATTTAGAATTAAATTTCCCAACAAATCTTTGATTGATTCCAACCATATTAGGAGCACCATCTTCTCACCAAATTCTCCATCTGAAAATGCTTTATTAGATTTAGCAATATTTTAAGCCAACACATAACTGGCTTTCGTAGCGCATCTTTGAGAATGATTAGCTCTCTGAAATAATTGATGTTGACTTGATAAATTTTTTATTAAATCTTTCGATTTAAATTTTTTCATCTCTTCACTTAACGATGAGTAGGAGTGGTTTTCATGTTTGCTCTTGAAATGGCGTTGAATGTTATATTCTTTTAAAACTGCAACAGTTGTATTGCAAAGTAAGCACACAGGTATTTCTTTAAATAAAGTAAAGAAATATTTCCACGTCCATTCTTTTATTTATACCTACCTGCAAGGATTGTTCGGGAATTGGAGTTTTGCGGTTCTTTTGGAAAGACAGAACAATGAATCGAAAATGCGAGAGTGTTTGAAAGTTTCGAGCGAAGAGGAGTCAGCTGTTTGGGTCGGATTGATTTGTCCAGAATACTATTGTGTTTTGAATATCGCCGCAGGTAGTTTTTATGCGGGTCGTCAAATTACGAAGTAAGAATGCGTTCAAACATTCTCACGACGGCACTCTTAAACGGGCCGGATTAAACCTTTCCGCGGGCCGGACTTGGCCCGCGGGCCGTAGTTTCCCCATCACTGCTATATACCGTGAAAATGTTCACACACTATGGAGATATTTATTAACACATTTTTTTCTACATGTTGCTATCTAAATCTTAAGAAATTATTTCTTGTGTCTCCATTTCAATCGGTTGTGTAGTAGGTTGAATCTTTACGTCTTATTCGTGTAAAAGAGTTTAAGGTTGTATATAGAGAATGCTTCACATGGTAATTAATGGAAGAACTATCTAACAAATGTTGTCTGTGGAATCAAAGGAAGATACATAACTCAATCATTACGTACATGAACATAACTTTAAGATCTTCCATCTGTATCATCATGATAGTTTGTTATCCATACAATTCTTTGGAATAACTTAGTGCAATTTGGAAATCATTTCGGGATATAGTTACTTTACAGAAATATTACTTAAAAAAGTGCAAATATTGCATTTATTCATTTTTTAATAATTAATTAATTAATTTTTAAGAATAATTTTTTAATTTTCTCTTGTGAAACGAATTGGAGCTACTTCGGTTCTCTGTGGTAAATTTAATAACATTCTTACATTTTGCAATATAGAACACTAAATTATGAAAATGGATATTAGTTATCAATTACATGTTTGTGCAAAAATTAATGATTTCTGATTGTGATTATGATTACGATTTTCATGTTTCAGCCAACTGTTTTTATGTGAGAACAAAATTAGTTACTTATAGCAGTTTTCTTTTTTTTTTAAATCTGAATAATTATGATTTTTTACAGTTATACATTTAAAATATAAGTTAGGAAATAATACATTCTTCTTAAAATTTTATAGTATTAAGATATCTGTATTGTATTTTATATTTGAATTGTTTTTAATGGTTACTTATTCATGAAAATTTTCATATCAAAATAAATATTTAATTCTAAAATATAATTTTATCTTCTAAAACAACTTTCATTCAGACTGCGTAGAAAAAATATGTCTTTTTTATGAGCAACTACATACATTATTTAAACTGCATGTTGAATGTAAAAAAAATATCCATAATTACCTCATTAATTCGACATTTTAAATTTTTTTGTTGATATTTTCTGTCAGACGATTTTTTTACAGAACAATCATTATTAATTCCAATATTCTTTATTTTCAGTTCGTTTTTATTAAATAGAAATATTCATATTTAAATAAATTGTTGAACAAACCGTACTTAGGCAAATATGAAAGAAGTATTATTACATTTTTATGTGAATTATTTTTGTATGTAATTATATTTCTTTTTGAATTTAATCCATGTGAATTCGAATCAAATCAGTACTTATATCATGCGAGTCTTCATATTACCATTGAAGAATAAGTTATTTTGTATATATTGTATTCTAATAACACGCATTTATGTCATGCATGAAAGAATTTTGAATTAACTTCTTGGAATTTTATGAATAATAATTAATTTTACGGAAATCATCTCCAAGAGATCCGTCTTTGTGTTTACCAATTTTCTAAGATATGAAATATTTTTATACCTAACTGCACAGAACTTTTGTACATTTTGTATTCGGGACTAGATCTGTGATAATGTTCGACAAAAATAATGTGTTTTTTTTACTATTCATGTTATATGTTTTCAATTTTAGTTGAATAAAAATGTTTCGGCTAAAAGATTTAGTTCATTTCTTTCGAATTCTTATACTCAATAAATCAAATAAGTTCTCTTTGAAAGCTTTGATCAGCATTGTAAACCAATCTCAATTATCTTTTTAATTAGTAAGATGTCATATTGAAACTTATTTTTCAAAAACTGTGATAATTTTTGTTCCCATATACCAGATTATAGCATTTATCAAATAGTTCATTCTCAATATATAGCATGCCTATTGAATTGCCCTTGTTACCATCTTAACTATGAAATGGCTGCTGCTATATTTTTAAAGGTGTCTGGGTACTATAATAAAATGGCCATATGCTTTTGAATTAAACCTAGTGGAAAACTGTGGAGATCGTATTCCTATTTAGAAAATGCAATGCTAGATTAGAAAAAGTGGTTTCCAAAGATGTAGAGCATCATTGCAGTACTTACTACAAAGGATGATCAAATGGGAAAAAAAAACGAAATGTCGTAACAACGTAACCGTTAACATATATGCTTAAGGTATCCGACTATGTTCGAAGGAAAAAAATTTGAAAAATTGAATTTTTTGAAAAATATTTATGGTTTTTAGATGTATTGCCAATTAAAAACACTATAAATACAAAAAAAATATAGTTGAAACTATAATATATTTCTTTAGAAATAGGTAAATTTATAATAAATTTTAATAAAATTTAACCAAAGTGGTTAACAATCTACGCAAAATTTTAATGCAGCAATTCTATTTTCCTTTGTACACAAGTTATAGAGTTGTAATGATGAATGAAATGAACCAAAATGTAATGAAAAATTTGAAATGCAAAGAAGTGATGTATAAAAATATACGTAAATAGGCATTTTTACCATAGATTCTCAACTCATTTTTTCTGAAAACACTTAAAAATAAGAAAGTATTTTACCAACAATAAAAACTTTGGTTCATTTCATTGTCCATAGTGTTTAAAACACGCGCTGAAATTTTTATGTAAATACCTCTATTAGTGTTTGAGCTATCCCGTTGACGGTGGAGAATCTTTGACAATTAAAGTTTAGACAAAACTGAAGTTAAATAACAAATTTTAGCTGAAAAATATGATTTATTATTCTCATGGATAATAGGTCAGGCCTTCCTTATCCTAGAAAAGATAAACTGTTTTGGAAAGAGGAAAGTCTGAACTACAAGAAATAATAATAAAATTAAAAATTAGCCTACCTGGTCGATAACCTTTGTTTTCAACGTAGTCGGATACCTTAAGCCGCTATGGGAGAAGGTATCGAGACATCTAGGGATGCGATTGGAGTCTCCAGGGTAGGTCGGAACATGCGTGGGTGCCGATATGCGAGAGGAGAGGGGCTCTTATAAAGAGCGTCATTCAGTTGAAGTGGCAGCACACGTGAATATTTTACTGAACAGTTATAAACTCCAATGTGTTCTGTGAGACAATCTGAAGATTACGCAGGTCCACCAAGAACAAAAGTCTGTGGCTACTCTCGGAAGCTGTGGTTCTGTCCCATGATAACACGCGTCTCAAGGGTCAAACCCGGGAAAATAGCTCAAATGGGAGTATCTTGACCATCCGCCCTACAGCCCGGGCATGTCACCCTGTGATTTTCATGTTCTTGGTTTCCTGAAAAAGAAGCGTTTCGACTCGAATGGCGAACTCGAGGAGACTGTGAAGGACTGAGTCTTATCACAGCCACAGGAATTCTGGGAACAACGAATCCTTTGACTCTTTAATCAGCGGGATTGTTGTGGTTGTACTTTGAATAAATTCTTCATTTATACCTTCAGTGTCGTGTAATACCTTTTCTTTTGAACATCCTTGTACAAAAAGTTATCTTGCGAGAGTTAATAGGAATAATAGAACGTCTAAAATAATTATTTGTTTTTTCGTGATTTCCTGCACTGTGATGAGACATAATGATCTGAGAAAAAAACCACTAATTATAACAATAGACCTTTATTCGAACATTTTATTTGTTTTAACTCCATCATCAGCTAAAATGTGCATTTGTATCCTCTTTTTAACTTCAGATTGTTACAATAAAGCATCTCACGACAATCAGTTTTGGTAAATCGCTCTATGACCATTCGCATCAAAAAATTGTAACCTCAAACAGGGGTCCCTTTTTTAGCTGTATCGGTGTATTTAACAAGTCTGAATGTATTTAAAGTCAACAGTGGTTTCTATAAGGAGATTTTGTCAATTAAAGAAACAAGTTTCATAAAAGCATCTATTTTTAATTTTCTTTAAATTAGTAAGTAAATAGTAAGTACAAAATACACTAAGGAATCCTGAATTTAAATTATAAAATAACTTATATTATTTTCAAAATTCTTAGAATTCTTCGTATGTTTCACAAGAAGATTCGAAGCACTCTTACCTCAAAGATTTGTGTCATTGCTTTGAGATATTCACTTCACTTGAATTCTATATTTACATTAGAATCGCACGATTTCTCCTCAAAGGTAACCGTACCTTTTTTGTAAATATCTTCAGATGAATGTTTACAGAGAATATCTTCTTGTTATTATTTGTCTTTATGCTCTAATATTCAATCCGTCTTTAATTGAATGCGCAAGTAGAGTGAGCATCCATTCTATAAGGCTAAAATGTTGAAACTGTAAATATACTCTAAAAATGTGTTTATCATTCAACCATTTTTGATATGTTGGAAACTTAGAATAGATCCTTCTTCTTCTTCTTGCATACAGCCGACCACCCCACCACCACTGAACGTAGCAGTATTGACAGGATTTGTTGTGCTCGACTGCCGAATAAGTATTGTCCAACCTTACATTGACCGAACAGTCAAACTAACATTCCTTTCAGGGTAGTAAATAGCTGTCTTTGTATCCATCTGCACTCTCTCAAACAGTGTGAATGAAACTATCAATCTTTAACATCATATCCTTCAGGGTTTTGAGATTACCTGGTACCATCAGTACTGTACTTAAATCATTATTGACAATCTTCAGGTAATTCCTTAACTCTGAGATCTCCATACATTCCATTAAATAGTTGTAAACCGTACCAATTTCTCCACAAATGCATTTATTTTCCTGCGTTCTTCCAAATTTTTGGAAATATGCAGGAAATCTCCCATGTCTAGATATTATTTGGGTTATAAGTGGATGATATGCTTAAAAAGGATCCATACAAAAATTGATTTCGGGTCCAAATTTTTATGGTGTCTTTACGTTTTTCCGATTCCACACCATGATCTCATGTAAACAAATTAATTCTAACCAAACCCTTTTTCTGAAAATTTCGTCATTTGTGGTTGGCAGCAATTGCAATTCAACTTTGGCTACTCGCCTCGTACAAGTATTTTCTTTTAGACAGAATATGAGAAATGATTTAAGCTCTTCGGTCGAGGCAGAAGAGAAGTTAGCTATGTGCAACTGGTTTGTTACTTCATAATTTTAAGATAGTTTATTTCAGTTCATTTAAATATTTGACGGGAAGGATGAATGGCTCGAATTTGTTGACCAAAGTCTGGTAATATTGATTTTGACTTTGATTTTAATATTTAACGTATTATTTTCATTGCACCAGCAACGGACACATTGACTTCATAATCAGTAAAAGTTATTTTAAGGCAACTGCTTGCAACTTTATGCCTCCTCGACATAAAATGCAACAGCCAAAATGTACTTTGCTTAAATTTGGGTTAGTTCACTCGAAGGAATAATTGGGTGGAAATATGACGCCAGTGAGGATTAAAATAAAAAAATATTTTCTTATTATTAAATGTTAGTTTAAAAATATTCTCTCATCATTCCTGATGCAACTGGATTGTATCGCAGAAATTCCACCCAGGGGTAAAGATGCTTTAGTTTATCATCTTTCAGTAGCGACTTTTTTATAATCAGAACTTTAAGTCAAACTGTAGACTCTATTATAAGGTTTATGTTTTTGGGGATGTAAAGGCTTATACGGATTTTTAGTCAACTTGGGATATTTTCTGCCCCTTATAATTTTTACAATATTGAGATTTTGATGAATTCTAACATTGTAAATGTAACAGTAACCAAGCAAAAAAAAAAAAAACTTTTTGATTTTTGTCTATGTATTTTTATACCAATGAGCATAACTACATAAAATCCAACTAGCATTCTAAATAGCATATTGGAGGACATATAAATTAATATTTTTTTTTTACCTCTAACAAATTTTCGACTATATTCATCGAAGTCAAAACGTATTTTAACTTAATAAAATTTTTACACTAATATACTTCCAGTGAATTATCCAACGCCTTCTGAGTTGTGCACCAAACCAGAGTTCCATTGGATGTAGAATTAACAAATTTGGTACGTTGTAACATCGAAGGTAGTAGGCGCTAAATAAGTAGTTTATTGCGTTTGATTAGATATTATATTAATTAAATTAAATTTATTGTTTTATTTAATAACTTTAGAATATATATTTTTTTACAAAAATCATTTTAACATTATTTTAAAATTTAAAAAATGTCTTTTCAGTAATATCATATTTAATTCCATGCACTTTTTTCTTTAGCAGCCACCTTTGGAGATCAACTTTTCACCAGTCATGTTAATTTAGTTAAGATTATGAGATATGCCAATATTTCTCACCAAACACTAAAATAAAAGCATATGTGTAAAATCTAATATATATAAGCTATTAAAATACTTCTTTCGGTCAGGAATTTTGCCTTCAACTTGAGTTAATAAATTTTAAAGACTTTTTTAACAGATAATTTAAACATTTTATAAACGGGTAGCATTCGGCAATCTGTGTGGTGATTATAATCCAAGTTTCAAAAGGCTGTAAAAAATGATCTACTGGTTAGAATATCCTAACATTTTATCTAAATATATGAAGCAATCAGGATTTATTTTATGAAAGAAAATAGTAGTTAAACAATTGACCGATAGATGGCAATGTATTCGTCACATGCTAATTAGACGACATGACATGGTGTGATCTGTCTCTCTCTTTAAATAGCCTGGATTTCAAGAATTGGTCTGATTGGGAAAAACTCGAATTTAAATAGTCCTTGGCCAAAAACCACAGAAAAAGCAAGAATGAAATCGGTTTTTAATTATCAGTAGATCCAAACCTGCAGCAAAAGGCAAAAATTGATAGAACCATCAAGGAAACAGGCTCTGGCGATTTACTTAAGAGATGTTCTATATGCTATCCATTGCTTTTTCCTACAAACTGAAAGCGCAAAACAACTTGCTCCTCAACATATTAAAATGTTTCAGTGTGATATTGTGAAAGTGTGGCATAACAAGTGTTTTCAATTCACCTAACTTCATGATTGAACCCCATACACAGCATCTATTAAGCAATCTCACAATTAGAAATCCCTATCAGGTGATCCTCATGACCTGCTTGCTAAAAAATGGTGGATTGTGGAATTCTAACATTTCCAAAATGAAGATTCAATAGCTGTTACTGGTGTTACAAACTGCCGAAAAGCAATATTTTGCATTAAAAAAATTATACTAGTCATACAACCATGTTGTTGCTGTGCGAAATTAATAAGTTGCTTGCACAAAAGATATTCATAATGTATCCCATTGGCTCTACATGTTGCAGAACTCGAACTAATCACTTCAGGGAAAAAAGGATCTATGTAAAATCTGTTGTGAACCCGAACCACACAGAAACCTTTTGAAAATAAAGCAATGGTTGCGGATTCTCTCCGAATGAAGCAATGGTTTCATTTTGGTGCGGATTCCTTCCTGCTAATACTTTGCATTTTTATGCATTGAAAGAACCACAGAGATGGGAATTTCATCCATCTGTACAGAAAATGTTCCATTGCTATGCATTTTCCTACTTCCTTTCGTAAGAATCGTAAGAATTGCGAAAGTTTCTGGTTTTCGAAGGTTAAAAGCAAGAAAATTCTGAGCATGTTAATTTGAAATTGATAGGATTCAAAGATGTTTTGAAAAATTTTATGAGCCGTGATGACATTCATATCTAAAGTTCGGGAAAATTTCCTTTGCACTGGACGTTCTCCAAACATTGCTTGAGACTTCCAGAAATGCTGTAATTACATCTTTCACTGACATCGACTCCCCCTGCTATATGTGACATGAAATGTGAATGAACCAGACTTGAATTTATCAGTAATCTTCTTTTAACCGAATGCGATCAATAGACCAGAGCCACTTCTTACACTCTGTACTTACTCTTGTGTACGGAATTTCTTCCATTCAATTGTCGCATGTTCTTGTTCATGTCGATACTGCTACTTTCAGTGGTGGCGGGGTAGTCGACTGTATACAAGAAGTTACCGTTCTTGTATAATATTTCAGTCACAGCTCAATCCTTCAGTGATAGTCATACTATCCAGCATGAACTACATGCTCCCCCTTTATACTACAAATGGGACAGTGAACTTTCTTGCCTTTTAATTAACATTTTAAAATTAACGTATATTGTAAAGCAATATTTTCCCTATTCCTACTATTAGTCCAGACTCTCCCTGTGTATATTTATTCATATATCCTATTCAAATTTAAACAGTCTTTAATAAAAATACTCTTTATTCATCCATTCAAGTTCAAATATATTTTTTTTTAACTTGTAGTGAATGACACTTGATGTTAATATGATATTTTTTTTCAAATATCAATTCATTGATTAAATTTTCCCAGCAATTTCAATTTGGTTGTAAAAGTTAACAATTACTTCGCCAAGTTGCCAAATGGTCGCCAAGAACTGCGATTACTGATGCGACGCCCGATTATAACTATTATAAGAAAATGTAATAATTGAATTTTAAAAATTTATATTACTTGTTTAGTGTTACTATCGATCAATTTTGAACTATGTATTTATCTCGCAAAACAAATTTTCTTTGTTTCGTGTATTGAAAAGAAATTTCGGATCATTTTGACAGCTTTTTTTTATAGCCTTTAAAAGTATAACTTTAATATAACAATGTATAAGTTGTTTGTTCTATGATTGACAAACGATCAATTGGTTGCCTTTCATATTAATTTACTTAGAAGTTAAGAAAGCTATAGAGTGCTTTATCTTTCCCATATAAGTCTGACTAGGAAGAAAAATTGTAGACCACGCTATTGATTTCTGTATATAGCATTTATTACAGTTTGGAACATAAATTGTATCATAAACCTAAATTTTTGTTTATTTCAGACTACTACTTTAATATTATATAGGAAAACATCACTGGAATATCCGTAGATAAATTTATGTCTAGAAAATAGAATTCAATCGGTCTTTTCTATTTTCGCTTTTAATTAAATCTTTTTTCCCATTGGTGAATAAATATTTTAGTGACATGATGAGCCTTTACCCTAGCATTTCTAATTACTTTTTTTTCTAATTACCTTCATCACAACATTTGGTAAGAAATCAGAATGACTCCTGTATCATGCGCTATAGTTTTGATAAATCTTCAGTAATAATTTTCAATGATTTTTCAATAATATTCTTTAAACTTGTAATGAAAGTTAATGTTATTTTTAAATCAAATCTTTCATCAATATGTTTCAACCTTTGTTGAATTTCTAAAAAAAAAAAAAAAAAAAAACTTTTTTTAGACATCACGTTTTAAGATTTTTTTTTTTTACTTTCCTTAATGTGCTAATGTTTTTAAGCTAACTTCTCTTCCACAAATTATCTAATTACCTAAATTATCTTTAACAAATTATCTTACCAAATTACCTAACGTAAAAATCATTATGCACAGGCTGCAAAGACTCGAGCCATTAATCCAAACGAAAACGGGAAAGACGAGTGAAATCTAATAATCATGCAATGATGATTCGATCTAAAGGTACGAATTCGCAATTTTTTTTTCTAAATAAAATTTTTTTGCCAATTTTTTTAAATTTCTTTTTTCTAATTTTTCTACTTTTTTCTAGACATAATTTATCTACAGATACTCCAGTGATGTTTTCCTATATAATATTAAAGGGGTAAAACAAAAATTTAATCATATGAAACAATTTATGTTCCAAACTGTAATGAATGCTATATATTTTTTCCACTGTGCCGTGGAAAAAAAATAGAATCGTAAATAAAAAGAAATAACCAACTAAAAGTCAAAAAATCATGTTTAAGAAAAGGAAAAAAGATCATATTTAAAAGAGATATTAATATACGACTCTTTATTCTCACTCAGCCGAGTGTAATTATGAAATACTTTAATTTGTATTCAAATTATCTGAAAATAAATTTTAAATAAACACCATTGGGACCTTTATCATGACAAAATAAAACTGGAATTATTTAACGGCAGGGGATAAAAAGCTTTGTAACTGAATTCTCAAAACCTGATTAGGTAATTTGACACTGAATTCTCTGAATTTTCAAAACCTGATTAGGTACTTTGTTACTGAATTTTCAAACCCTGATTAGGTACTTTGTTACTGAATTTTCAAACCCTGATTAGGTACTTTGTTACTGAATTTTCAAACCCTGATTAGGTA
>JAPMOQ010008361.1:13030-25200 GCA_026543055.1 Argiope trifasciata
TTGTTACTGAATTTTCAAAACCTGATTAGGTAATTTGTTACTGAATTCTCAAAACCTGATTAGGTAATTTTGAGTCAAATAATGTCTTAAACATATAAAACTAGTACATATTGAAATAAATTATATTGAATTATACATGCTAATTTGTAGCACTCCTTTGAACTGTTCTTGAAAAAAATATTATTAATCTTCAAATTAATGCGAAAGAAACCAGAAAAAAGAAAATTGGGTTTTAATGGAAAACTGAAACTTCGATCCTGAGGATGTTTTTTGCGTCTTCACTTTCAATGAAAATAAATATGTGAATCCAATTAGTGAATTCCTGTAATCAGATCATCTTATTTCAAGTGGAGATATTTTTCTTTTTCATGTTATAATGACTTTTTTAAATTAAAAAAAATCCCTTTTGAAGCCCGACTTCAATATCGAGGATGGCGAAATCAAAGAATCGTGGAAGAATTTGTTTTGTAATTAGATACAAAACTGTTTATCTTCTCTTTAACCTATTTCAGCGTGACTGGAGGAATTTAATTATCGAAATCAAAAGATGAAAATCTAATTTCTGCATTGCTCTACGATTCACTGATTTTTACTTGAAAAAAGAAAAGAAAAAAAATCTAAAGAAAATAAAATTAAAAAAAGAAAATACTAATAAAATAGGTTATTAGTGAGACTAAAGAGTAATTTTTGTGGGGATTTAATTTGAGTATGAAGTAAATAACTACTTCGCTTGCCAATACGATAATTAAAAAAAATCTCTTCTAAAAATAGCCAACAAGAAGGTTCTTCCCGAAACTTTCTTGCATATTCTCTAGTCGGCACATTTGTGTATCATTACATAATTAATTTATGGTGATGATGACACATTTATGAATGCACAAGTACCAGAAAACAGAATTTTTTTTGCATACTCTAGTTAATGCATTTGTGAATTACTTCGTAATAATTATAAAAGAATAAATTATAGTGAGATTTATGGTGATTAATCAACGGGGGGGGGGGGGGTTAATACACAAATACCAGAAAACAAAATGTGTGTTTAAGACAACTTTTTTTTTCTGAATAGTTAAAACTAATATTGGACAAAGAGCTATAATGGGGTGTGTGTATACATAGATAGATGGATAATATTGTCCGTACTTTCAAAAATAGTTAGAGATACTTTAAAAACTTAATGATTAAAATATTATATATACAGGGTGATCAGCGAATAAGCCCCGATTTCAAAATATTAAATGTCTCTACAAAGAAGATCGATAGAATCATGCGGTAAACAGTACGTTTATTAGCAAAACTGTAAAAATAGTGCACAAAAGTTAGAAAATTTAGTTACAAAAATCGTTAACAGATGGCGCTCTGCACTGAAAACTCTTTCTCTGAAAGGAGTCGTTAAAAAAAAAACAATAAAGTGATGCGGTCTTTGTAATCAAAATACAATTTTTTCAAAATGTTCACCGTGTGAAACAGTGAGGTGGCGTAGTCGAACAATGAAATGTGACATCACGTCTTGCAATGTCTCAACGGAAATGGAATCGCATGCAACACCAATCAAGCTCATCCAGAGTGGCGGGATTGTTTCTATAGACAGCGTCTTTCAATGCTGCCCTCAGAAAGAAGTCATAAGGAGTCAGGTCGGGAGTCATTTTTCATTCTGACGTCACACTGAAAGCGCCTATGGGCATTGTGATTAGACTACCATATGTTAACGATTTTCGTAACTAAATTTTCTAAACTTTTGTGCCGCCTTTTTACAGTTTTGCTAATAAACGTACAGTTTACCGCATAGTTCTATCGATCTCTGTTGTAGAGATATATAATTTTGAAATCAGGGCTTATTCGCTGATCACTCTATCACCCTGTATATACACTGAAGTGACAAAAGTCATGGAATGACTGTTAATATCATATCGGTCCTCCTTTTGCCCGGCGAAGTGCAACAACTTGACGTGTCATGGAGTCCACAAGTCGTTGAAAGTCTTCTGCAGGAATATTGAGCCATGCTGTCTGTATAGACGTCCATAATTGTGAAAGTTTGGATGGTGCAGGAGTTTGGGCACGAACGGACCTTTCGATGATGTCCCATAAATGCTCGATGGGATTCATATCGGGCGATCTGGGTGGCCATATCAAGCGCTGGAATTGTCTGGAATGTTCTTCAAACCAATCGCGAACAGTTCTGGCCCGGTGACATGGCACATTGTCATCCATAAAAATCCCATCGTTGTGTGGGTACGTGAAGTCCATGAATGGCTGAAAGTGATCTGCAAGCAGCTGAACATAACCATTTCCAGTCAATGATCGGTTCAGTTGCACCAGAGGACCGAGTCCATGCCATGTTAAAACAACCCACACCATTATGCAGCCACCACCAGCTTGAACAATGCCTTGCTGACAGTTTGGGCCCATGGCTTCGTGGGGTCTGCGCCACACTCGAACTCTACCATCAGCTCGTAACAACTGAAATCGTGACTCATCTGACCACGCCACAGTTTTCCACTGGTCTAGGGAACAGTCGATATGCTCACGAGCCCAGGAGAGTCGCTGCAGGTGATGTCGTGATGTCAGTAAAGGCACTCGAGTCGGTCTTCTGCTGTCATAGCCCAAGAAAGACAAATTTCACCGCACAGTCCTATCGGGCCCGTCCCTCGAACGTCCCACATTGATTCCTGCAGTTATTTGACGAAGTGTTGCTTGTCTATTAACATTGACCATTCTACACAGACGTCGGCGGTCTCGGTCGTTAAGTGCAGGTGGTCGCCCACTGCGCTGTCCATGATGGGATGGGACGCCTGAAATTTCATACTCTCGGCACACTCTTGATACTGTGGATCTCGGAATGTTGAATTCACTAACGATATCCGCAATGGAATGACCCATGCGTCTAGCTTCAACTAATATTCCACGTTCAAAGTCTGTTAATTCTCGTCGTGCCGCCATAAATCACGAAAAACCTGTTCACATGAATAACTTGAACACAAATGAAAGCTCTGGAAAACGAACTACGCATTTATACTTTTTCGCTGCGATACTACTGTCATCTGAATATTTGCATATTGCTATCCCATGATTTTTGTCACTTCAGTGTACATAATTCAAAAACGCAATGATTTAAATATTATCTCGTTAACTGTTTTTGAAAGTACGAACAACATGTATCGGTATTTTAGGTATAAAACTTGTGTACCAAATTTTGCCCATCGATATATCTTCATTTTATAGCTTCATTAATTATAAACAGACTGTGACATCTTTATCGAGTGAATTTCGTTGAAATTTTGATATACATTTTTAGGATTGCTGAGTTATTATGTTCATGGGCAGGTAGATATAAATCAAAAATGTGTTTTTCTGAATCGGGGTGGATTTGAAATATGAAGATTCATCTAAAAATAAAATTCGATTTTTTCCATAATTACAATATTCTTATACGAGAAAGTAAAAATGGGTGCGCCTTTATAGTTTTTGTTATATCTTTTTTTCTTTTGTGTTATCTTATTATCTTTTTATCTTCCCTATGGGAAGACAATTAAACATAGAGTATAGTAACATAGAAAATAAGAGCATTAAACACTTTCAGGAGTATGATAAATATAGCTCTTGGAAGAATATTTTTGAAATTTTAATTGGAGTTCTAATCAGGTGAAAGCTAAACAAAATTATGGGACTTTAATTCGATAAATTTTTACTATGTCATTCAAAAATATTTAATCCATCATAAAAGTTTAAAAAATTACTGATAATTATTTGATTAAAATCAATTTTCTCTCGAATTTTGACAATTTTTAACAGCATTTATAATAGTTATTTCCTTTTTTGCAATGATATTTAAGCTGTTTTCGTTATTTCTATTTGCATTACAGTTTTTTTACTTACATTACAGTTTTTTTGTGGTGTTGAAAGACAATGAAAGCAAATTCTGTTAATTTTTTTTTTCTGTATAAGATTTGGCAATACCGTAATGAAATTTTGCCTTATTTTTTATGTGTGTAATCTATAAACAAAACTAGCTTAACTTCTTGACATACAATGGCGTGTCTGACACGCGCATAGAATTGTTTAATTTTTTGTTTTAAATTTGAAATTAAACGACAGAAAAAATACTTAAAATGCTAAAGAGCTTAGAACGCTTCACTATCTCATGTTCCTTTTATTATTATAGGATTATAAATAAATGCAAAATAACAATAAATGTCCAAAATAGGACGCGTCATCTAATTAAGAAGTTAAATAAATTCTTATGCCAAGAAGTTAATTGTTAAGTACAATTGCTAGCATTCTGAATATTTTTTGGCAGATTTTCTTTCTTTCTTTTTTCGTGAATAAAATATACTACAATCGGTAAAAAATTTGACGTCGAATTTTGATGCATCTTCACGTTTCGGATTATCTTGATATCAAAAGCAACGACATATTTTTGGAATTATCTCCATCTATCTGATTGTGGAAGCGATAATTTAAAAGTGTTCTGAGCTATATAAATGAAATTTTGCATACAATTTTTACCCCGAATTTCTGATGAAAATCATTCCCTTAAACTTACTGTGATTGCCCGTTCGAGTGAAAGAGAGCTTGAGGATTACAAAATGTAAGAATCTAGATTAAAAAAAATTGGTGCACAAGTTTAATGTCAAAAATATATATCTGTTTAACAGTTTGAACCTAATCCATCAATGGCCCGGCTATTTGTCTCTCTGTATCTATGTTTGCATGTATGCACATACGATAAAGCTAAAACCTATGACATTGATAAATAATATTTGTTATATATTTTAATTACTAATATTGAAAGACCGGGTTAGCCTAATTGGTAGGACGTTGGATTCGCATCCTTTGGGTTGTGAGTTCGAACCCTGCTGGATAAAGAGCCTCGTTTGTGGTAGTGACTGGTGCACGTATAAATTTGTCGTGGTCACTAAGTCCTCCATGTCGAGACTAATACCACTGAGGTTCTGGTTCATAGGTGATCGTTTCCTGATTGAGGTTTAAATTGCGATCTGTGGATGAATGAATGAAATATATGAATGCAGTTTGCTCCGTAAAAAGGGGTTATGACGAGTAAATAGCTAGCTCGTACTCTTGGCCCTCGGTCGTTCCAATGCCACTTAGCCTCACTAAGCTGAATGAGATTTAGCTCTTTCAAATCAAGGCAGAAGTGTGCGCCTTTCGTTGTTAACGAGCACCGTTAAAGTGAAAGTATGACTTTTGCTCGAACACACATGACACAACCCTTTTTAGGGGGTGGTCAAACTCATTCATCCATTCGCAAGTCAGATTTTAGATCCAAATCAAAGACTGACTCATCCCAGATTCAGTACCCCCCTGAGGTATCATTTGTTATGGGAACTTGGAGGTCTTTTCGTCACGACATATTTAACGTGCCCCAACTGCCATTAGTCTTTGGCCCAGGCGAGGACAGAACTCGCTACCTTTCGGTTACGACACTGACTCTCTACCAACCAGGTTACAGCAGCCACACTCTTGCCCCTAGATGATGCTACTGAGAAAACACTAGATTCAAAAAAATTTCGGATAAAATCGCAGAGGCCCTTTATTGATATTGATAAAGACTAGTGTCATTAGAAGCAATAACAAACAGCTAATGTTGAATTTCTGTGTAAATTTTTAAATTCAAACGCAAAAAGATTTTAAAAAGTATATTTGATTTTCTTCCCTTGAACCTATAAAGCATAAAATTTTTATGTATAGAGCTTCGAAAGTAAAAAAAAATTGAGAAATCGTCTTGATCATGGACTCACTCAAGCTCCACAAATTTTATACGGCAGGAGAGGGGGTAGGGAATCTTTTTATAGAAGATATATCAGAAAGTTTCTGAAGGTCCTCACTGACTCGTTAAATTTTACAGCTTGACAACAAATTTCTATAAACCACTTTCCACCATTTCATTTATTTTCACTTCCTAGAGTTTCTTTCGTTAATACTCAGAAGGCAACAAAACATTTGTTAAATATATTATCATATAAAACAACAGCATTACTTTTTTTTCATGGCATTTAAAGATACACGATGCCATTAAAAATAGCTAAGTTCTAGCTGAAAAGTAAAATTTTTAAATGTGACTTTTTACGAGTGTGAATTCTGTGATTGTTAAAATTGAGCATCTTACCACCAAGAAATTTCACGGGACTTGACTTTAATGCATACAATAAAAAAATTTAATGAATAAAATAAACAGAGTAGGCTTTAAAAAAAGTCGTTTCAAATATTTATTTCAAATATCAAGTTCAAATCACATTATTGAAGGAACTTTGAATTTCAAATCATGCATGAGAAATGTAATTGAAATCAATATTCCCTGCAAATTATTTTTATTTGTATAGCTTTTAATCTAAACTGAAAGATGTATGTGAATTTCAAAAACTTATTCATTTTTGTCGTGTTTTAAGCATTTTATCAGTATGTTTTACGCCTGAAATATTTTACTTGTTCCTTGTCCACCCAAAACTATAGACTTGATCGATATGAAAAATAATGATGTTTGTTTTTAAAATCTTCAGTAGGGTTTTTGCTGAAATGTATTTTATTATGATAAATTTAAAAGAATTAAATTAGTTTTTATGTACATAATACCAGCACCAATTTTAGCATCTTGGTCCCGTTAACTGCCATACGTTTGGCGCAGTATGGCGAGGTATGGCTTTTGCGCCATTAAAACCCACACAACCAACCGACCCAGCAAACTAGCTGGTCTCCAAGGTGGCTAGTTCGAGAAAAATTGAGGTTTATGATTAACCCATGAAAACCAAATTAAATTAGTCTCTGAAATTATACATCATTCAGTATCAAAAATAATCAAGAATATTACTTTTGTTCATCTCCGCATTTCTAATTTGAAAAAATAATAATAGTAAATAATAAAATAACTAAAGAAATCTGGCTTAGAATTTTTTTTATTATTAACTTCATTAGGCTTATTTTTGATATTTCTTCTTGTACGAAGCATAAAAAGAGAGCACTGTAGTAGTCAAAAAATTTTAACTCGAAATTTTGACAAATTTTTGAATCCTGAATCCTATCTCTGAATTAAAAATATTACATTTTCAATTTTAATGCAATTGATTTCATTGCTGAAATGAAACTGAAATCGATTTTTAGATTGATGCTGCTAAAATTTCATCATGATCTTTTTATCTGACAGTTGGTGATCAGAATATGAAGATTTTTACTATTAGTAGGTTTCAGCTTAGAATGATAAATAAAAGCACACATTTTCTCATATCCAAAAATATTAGAGTGCAAAAATTATTTCTTTTCTATTTCAGAATTCAAAATGTTACATTTTCAATTTTATTGCAATATGTTTCATTGCTGAAATCAAACTCAAATCGTTTTATAGACTGATGCTGCTAACATTTCATCAAGATCTTTTTACCCCATTGCTGGTGATCAGGATATCAAGATTTTGCCTGATCAGTAGGTTTCAGCCTAGAGTGATAAATAAGTAATACTAATAAAATTTTTAAAATTTTGTTGCTTTTAAAATTTAAATATAAATTTCCCATCAAATAATAGTGGAAAAGTTATAAATTTGCTCACTTTTCATCATTGTGCTATTTCTTTCGACATAATTGTGATAGACAGAATAACAGAGAAATACATCCAATAATGTAAGCAGAGTAGTTCGCTAATGGTGTAATTCTAATTTAGTTTTTTATTATCAAAACAATGGTATCAAAAATTGAAGTTCAAAAACATTTGGTTGTGATGAAGTAAACAAAATATTTAATTGAAATTTTTATCAACCATAAATTTTGAAGTATAAACTATCCACCAAAGATGGCTGGATAGTTACACAGAT
The DNA here is from genome assembly GCA_026543055.1 of Argiope trifasciata. Lineage (NCBI taxonomy): Eukaryota > Metazoa > Arthropoda > Arachnida > Araneae > Araneidae > Argiope > Argiope trifasciata. Next base: position 20,847 of record JAPMOQ010008361.1, read on the forward strand.
CTAATTTAATTTTTTCAAAGTATATTTCCACGATTTTTTTCCCAATTATTTTTATAATTCCCCAATCCTTTACCAAATATTATGCTTTTATTCAATAATATGAACATACAGGTTTAAATTAAATTATTTCGGGTTACTAATTAGCGGTTAATGTAATTCTTAACAGTAATTCTTTGTTTAAATGATTCGAATTATTAATAAGTTGTTACCTTGATGCCAGATATAAAATTTAATATTAATGAATTTGTGAGCTGGAATTCTGCCCGAATCAATTCAAGCTCTGTCTTGGAATTCGATTAATGTAAGAATGCCTTTAGCGTTTCTACGCCAAAGGCATTCTTACATTAACCAAATAAGTAAAGCACACACTGCGAACCAACACACAAGTTTCAAATGTATTAGTTAAGGAACTCGATCGGGAAACGGCTCTAATGCACACACCTATCAAAATATACAAAAAAGTAACGATTCTTTTGTTGTTATTAAGCAGTGAATAATTAGTAATCTGCAGAGGCGGCTTACACTTGTTTCAATTGTTGTTACAGTTGTTTTCAATCAACAAAATACATAATTTATGTATATATTTCAGTATCAACAAAATTTATAAAACATTTTATTGTTTTTGATTGTACATGCCTACTATAGCCAAATATCTGCAAATCAAATTAGCCAAATATACTGGTAAAGTATTTAAGTTGTATTTTCTCCTGGCATCGATTCAATATTGCTTGATGCTTTTATAGTGTTTTACTTTTATTAATTTTTTCAGATTCTTAATTTTCCCAGCAGTTTCTTTTTCGGAATATTTTTGTCTTTTTACTTCTAAATAGTTCTGTGTATCCTATAAGACAGATTATTTTATTTTCTTAATTATAATGGACCATCTTAAAAAATTTTCATGTGAAGAATGAAAATATATATATATATATATAATTTCTCACAAAATATGCAAGAAAAAAATGTAATGATACTTTAATTGTAATTAAGCATAGTAGAAATCGGTTGAGACAGATTACAATTTATTCAAATATTCATAAAATAATACATCATTTACGTATATTTTTTCCGTATAGAATCCGAAAATCATAAAACATTTTATTAAAAAATATCGAAATCAATTCTACTTTTGAAAAATTAATTTTACTGACACTTTAGAAAATCATGATTACAAAAATATTGTAATGACTTGATTACTACCGATCAGATGAGTAAATGGGATTCCAGATAAATACTTTATTTATAGTCTTATATTTTAACACAAGAACAATTTGCTCTTATCTAGGTTAAATATTCGCTATTTACACAACATTTGTGGTTGAAGGTTTATCGTAAAAACGGTTCAAGGAAAGAGTCATCCATTAACTCCAAGAAAAACACCACAAGACGATAACAGGGTATTAGCCAAAAGAGTTACCAATATGGAGCGTCGAAAAGGCTTTTCTCTTTCTTCCGAGACCAACCGGCACTTATATCACTGTTCAAAGTATTAAATTTCACTCGATTCTGGCGCCATCGTGTCTTGGGATCAGTGCATCAATGAAGCGCCCTAGCAATGGACCGCTCTGGAACACGTATCAGTGATATGCCTTCACAAAGGGACCGTCCAGCAGTAGATGTTGGACACCTTCCGTTGAAGAAGCCATCTGTCCCATCCCCACAATGAATTTCACGTGCAGTCGAATGACCAGATGCAAACAAAGAAAATTCACCATCTCGAGAGCTAGCTGCGTTTAACAATGGAAGCGTGAATAGGTTGTGAGCAGCTGTCGGGAAATGCCGCTAATCGTGAATGGGACAGAGGAATGTTACATTATCCATAGGAATAAGATTGGAAAAGAACAAGTCAAACTAGGCAAAACGATTTTATCCTCATAATGGTTATGGAAAAATGTCTGTATTGAATATAAATATATTTAAATCTTGTCTTCAAAAAAGGCTTCAGTCAAAAAAAATTCATTTATTGCATCCATTCAGAAGAAATTAGGAATTCTGATTTAGCATCAAAAATTAGGCAGCAATGGGATCAAAATTATTCTACTTAACTGCACTGACAACTAGATGCGGTGAGATTAAGTAGGTCATTATTTCAATTTTTCAAACTTAACAGTACTTCAAACTTATCGAAATTAAATGAGAAGAAACTTAAAGAAGTGGTCCTCCAAAAGCTTTTTCGCACACTCTTTAAAAAAAGTGTCATCTCAGAAAAGGCTTTGCATGGCATAGGCTTAAAATAATTACGTAATACTAACTTTTGGCGTGGACTTAGTATTTTTAGTGAAACTATCGTATGATCCTTGGAGAGATTTTTATTTTGTTTTGGAAATTCCCTCCTAACATGCGGTTAATAGTATCTCGAAAATCGAATTTGTATTCAAAGCCAAATTTTTCCCTATTTATTGAAACAAAGCACATAGCTACAATTGTAGCTACAAAATCTGATCCCAATTTTCTAATATTTCAATCCTTTCATTTTTGAGTTCACGTGTTTACATGTTTCTGAAAGTATAGACCAATAGATGGTCAATAAGTTGTTGGATTTGCATCAAAATTTAAATGATAACTATACTGAAAATTCTAAATTTAGGAACCAAATTTTATCTATCTAACTCAATTTGTAGTTATGTTAGCTATTATTCAGACAGCCGGATAGACAGATTTCTTCTGAATGATTTTATTCAAATTTTAATGGAAATCGAGAAATTTGATCTGTGGACCATATATTAAATCCTCCAAGCCATATATTATATAGAACATTTAGACAATGCATTGCATCAGTCAAACTGAAGACCTTTTGCAGTTATCTATGTTGCAGATAGACGGATGGACAGACAGATAGACATTTTTGAAAAATGCATTTTTCCAGCTGAGAGAGACATAAAATGTGGAAATTCTTTAAAATTTCGAGTTGAAATTTTTTGACTGTTACTATACTTCTTCTATATTTCGTATACTAAAAAGTAAAAAGCAATAATATTAACGAATAAACTGATTGGCCCAGTCGTATACTTTTCCTAAATAAAGATGAGTGTCCGGGAATCTTATATTAACTGTACAATTTTTGTCCGATTTTCATAAAAACTTGCCTATGTTTTCTTCTAGGCTAGAGGATTACCATTGTTAAATTTTCTAAGTCTGAAATAAATCTGAAAGTTAGTTAAATGTGACTTTATAAAAAAATTAGACAGCTAAGCTTTTCATTAATATCTTCCGAGAATACCATTTCACAAAAATGATTATTACGCTATCTTACAACTAAAAAATACCTCTTTACAATTACATCAGCTTCATTTTTGGGAATCTTATACACTACTTTCTTTGTTAATTTCATTGGCATTTTCTACTTTCATTTATCTAATTTTAATCATTTTTTTTATTTTCTCATATATCTAGTACAGAGAAAGTATAGTGATCATCAAAAAATCCAACTATTGTTTTTCCCGAATTTCATATTTTTCAGATTTTATATCTGAGTGAGCTAAAAATTATATTTTTAGAAAATGCTTGCATGTCTATTATATTTCTATATGTGGCAAATATAACTCAAAAGCTTCCATCTAGATGGATAAAATTTGGCATAAGGTCATTATACCAAATTTATAGATTTCTATCAAATTTAGCTCAAAATTCTCTTAAAGGGAGTCTATCTGTTTGGCTGTACAAATATAAGTTAAGACTACGACTTCAGAAAGAAGATATGGGTAAAATTTGATACGCAGATTTAATACCTCTAATTGCAGACATTTTTCAAATTTTGAACCAGATCAAATTAGATCATCTGTCTTTCAGAAACATGCAATTGCGATAAGAATAAAAGCAAGGACTTCAGTTTGGAAGGGGATTTTGTGACAGAATAGGTAATTTTGTGGAAATTGGTCTGGAAGAACGCGTTTGAAACCCAAATTTGATTTTTTGATATTTTAAACCGCATGCCTGAGATGAATCGTCAAAACATTCGCCAAGGATCACGTGACAAATTTAGTAAATTTGCTAAATTCGTTCCAAAGATTAATATTTCATAACACCAATACTATGCAAGGCGTTCTCTGGGAACACCTTTATTAGAGAGATTTTGAGAAAGTAGTGGGAGGATAACAGTTTATAAGGACATTTTTATTATAATGACTTAATTCAAGCTATTCGCTTCGTTACATCCCACTGGCTTTTCTGCAAGTACTCATACAAAACTTCTTTCTTTAAACACTAATTTCCAAAATTGATTTCCCATTTTAGCTTTTATTTCCTAATATATACGTTTTTTAATTTGCGCGCCAACAATTTATAATAATTAATTCCATTAAACAAAGTTAGAATAAATATTAGTAATAAAAATTACCTTTAAAAGCAAAGAACCGCA
>JAPMOQ010008361.1:25210-50618 GCA_026543055.1 Argiope trifasciata
ATGGAACAAAATTAGAATAAATATTAGTAATAAAAATTACATTTAAAGTCAAAGAACAGCAAAGAAAAAGATATTGAACAAAATTAGAATCAAAATTACGTTTAAAGTCAAAGAACCACAAAATGTAATTTTATTACTAATATTTATTCCAATTTTGTTCAGTTCATTTGTATTTTGGGTGTAGCAGCATTAGCACTCTCTGTATACAATGTATATTTTATTATAAAGCTTCAGTAAATATCTGTGGGTAAAGTGCATGTTGATTGTTTCTGGATTGAGAATTTCATTAAATTCATATTTTTCCATCTGATAAAATAATAAAATGAAATCTAAAATAAATGCTTTTCAAATTAATTTTAAAACTGGCAACAGAGTAAATGTTTCGGAATAAACAAGTTGGCCGCTAAAGGCGACAAATATTTACATACTTTAGAATTTCTACTTTGCTTATGTAAGAGAAAATTAAATTAAAAATGATTCTGTTTCTGCGAAGGGAAGTATAAATACATTGTTAAGGGCGTATTCACTCTTATTAAAACGCCTACGCACAACTTGCATTAAGTGTTAAATGCCATTTCTCGTCTGCTGAAAGGCGAACCCTTCTGAGAAATATTGAAAGGGCCTTATTTCAATATTTCCAACAGCTGTTTTTGTTGAAATAAATATTGAAATTTTTTAAGAATCACTGAAAGCGTTGATCAGTGAATAGGTTAGTATTTAATTAATTGGTTTTATTATTTAAATATTTTTTTCTTCCAATGGAGGCAAGCGAAAAAAAGTAAGCCAAATTTAACTTGCATAGAATAGGTATTTGTTCATATTTACGATCCGGGGAATATGTATATAATAAGCTATTTCCAAATGATAAACTATTTAACTATATATTCTAAAACATATTAATTTATGACGAATTTTTATGAAAGCAATATATTTGTAAACACAAATTGTTAATTTCTAAGACCGTAAAACAGCTCGCAATATATTCATAATGAATTCCTTTCATTATATTCACCATAATATATTCATTTCATGATGAATTAATTTTAGAACAGGAGTCGAATTCTTTCATGATTCCCACTAAAGAATGAATGAAATGATGTTTCCTCACAAGGGGAAAGAGAAAATACTTTGATTAAAACTGCTATTAAACGGGAGTGAAGTTTTTAAAAACATATTATAGTTAGAAATTAAATTATTTAATTTCTCCAAAAAAATTACTTTCTATGAAAATAACAGCTATGATGTCATAGTTCTGCATCAACCTTTTAAAAACACATCTGCTGCCATAGAAACATACATAATAATACTGCAGTACTGGTAAAAGCAGGTAAAAAATGTATGCGATTAAAAATTATTGACGAATTTTGCCGTTTATGCTCTATTCATTGCCTATGCGATTTCGAGCTTCAATTATTTGTTGCCTCAATTATTCAGAAACCCCAAATGAAAACCAACATCATGGTCTCACATGATAAAAAACTAAATATTATTGACAACTAAAATCGAAGATTATAAATCGCCAAAAAATGAATCAAACTGCAACCATCTAACTTTAAATCTTATTGCATTTATGACTTAGTGTCGTTGAAAATATGCAAAAACACAAAAAAAGGGTCAATTCTTTGATAGTTTAGTTCAGATTTGGATAATAATCCACATTTTAGAGGCTAAATCAGAGAGTTGAATCTTATTTTTTTTTTACCGAACTCTTTAATATTAAATTTATCGATTTCACTTGTATTTGAACTGCCGGACAGACAAATTTCCTTTGAATGGATTTTTTTCACAATTTGATAGAAATCTATAAATTTAAAGTCTATATACCAAATATCAACCATCTAGCTCAAAAAATGTTTGAGCTATCGTTTTCACAGACATAATGCCAAAAATATGTTTTTGAACATATGTTTTCAGGTGTTTTTGGGAGATGTTAAGTGTGAAAATACTTCAAACGTCGAGGTCTTTTTTAAGTACTTTTTTTACAATTAGAGTATTAAAAGAAACAAACACTTTAGAACTCTATAAAAACAAGCTATGTTGTTATTTACTAAAATATTCTTTTCGGTGTAAAGACTAATTTTATAAATTAAAAATGTTTTATTTTTAAAGGTGGTAACCTAACAGCAAACTCGTTTAATCTCAATATCAATTCAGTTAATGAATGGACAACATGAAACTTCAAACAAAAGGTGGATAAAAGAAATTATTGAAGATTAGACATCATCCTTATACACAACTATTTATTTTGGCTGATTTTATATCTTTAAAAAAACTTTCCGTTATTATGTAAAGTAAGCAACTTTTTTCGTATCATTATGTTGACGTACGGTGAAAAATGTCTGAAACACTGGATAATGAAAAAGGTGACGTTATTTCCCAAGGGAATAAGAGGCAGAATATTTACTGGAAAAACAGTTGTGTCATATAAAAACAACAACGGCATTCTCACAGCCCGAGTTTGCTGAAAAGAATCAGTAGCACTTTCACTGAAATTACTGAAGAGCCCGACATTCAAAAGAGAGATTTTACTTTATTGGTTCTCTTTAGCCTTGAGTACTTTTATAGGATTTCTGACAAGGATATACTTTTCTGAAAGAATTTTCTATCTGAATTCTTAGCATAGATAGAGCATTCTTGCATTTTCTCGAATCTTTTATTTTTGTCCTGAAAATCGTGAAGTTCGTCCCCAAGATTGGGAATCATTGACCTGACATGCATTTAATATCCATTAAAAGCAACCATATGTCCTTCCCTTTATTACGAGATAACAACACAGAGAAATAATGCACATGTGAAATAATGCAACACAGAGAAATAATTTTTCCTTCGTTTTTCTTTTCTCATTATTGCAAAGAAATGTTAAATTCTTTTCTTTATTTTTTTTTCAAATTACTCATCAGCTATTTAATATCAGTTCTAGCAATTATAAACAATTTTATATTTATACTACTTCTTTTAATCAAATCATACGGATTAGGAAAAGCAATACTTTCCTCTTTTTCTTTTCACTCATAAAATGTGAGGCATTATTGATCAAGGCAGCGCGAGCATGTGCATTAAATTATTGCATAATACGTGTAGGTTTGTAAGACGATAAACCCAACCCTCTACATTTAAAAATGCAATTAGCAAAAATCTATAATAAAAATATATATAATTTTTAACATTTTTCTTAAACATGCGTTTCTGAAATTTCGATGAACATATATAGAATTATTTTTATTTTATTTGTATGAAATTTATATTTACAAGATTTATGAGTCGATAAACTTATTTTTATTTAAGTTTGACAATAATTTATTTTCAAAAAGATATTAATGGTAAAAAATACCATTCATATTTCATATTATTACTACAAGTAATAATATTAGTTTACAAGTTTACTACAAGTATTGAAACTTAACTCAGATATAAGGTTGATTTTAGCTGGTATTATTGTTTTCCCCTAACATGAGGTTATGAACTTTTTCTTCTTCATCATTTAATTTTGGTTTTGAAAGGCAAATACTTTAATTTCATATCATTTTATAATGAAAATCGCTCATTATTTATTTAATTAATTAACTTTCATGCTAAATTCGTTATTAATTTAAGATTACATTCATTATGTTTTTAAATTTTACGTTAGAAGCAATATCTACTTGAAATAATTACGCTTTATTCGAATTTCAAATGTCAATTTTCGTTTCAAAAACTTCTTTGGTCTTCTGTGATAACACAGTCAGGGGCTGTAGTGGCTTCTGAGGATAAAGACCCCTGAGCAGACGAAGTCAGAAGTCTCACATCTAGCTGAAAGGCAGATAAAACACACAAAAACGCATTCGCTTGTACAACTCCTTATCAGAGGAAGGTGCATTCATGCATCTTACAGATAGCACATAGAAGAACCCCGCCTGGACCGGGACTCGAACTAGGAAGGCCTAGATCAAGCGAAAGACACGCTACTTCTAAACCAGGACACCGCCTTTTTGGGCCTTAAATTATCAAATAAGGATTCAGTTCACCTAAAAATACATAATTAATTTAAAAAATATCATGTATTATGAAATCAACCTGAAAATTTCTTAAAAATACACCTTTTTTGAAAAATATATTCCGATTCTATAACAAATTGGCAATATCTCAAAAATACAAGATCTCTTAATATATACAAAAGTATTTCACTTAAAATTGCAAAATAAAAAGCTAGCACATGCGTAAATACAAGCAAAAAAAAGCTTGGCATTGGAAGTTTAACATTATTAGGCTTCCACACTATATGCAAATTAATTGATGCAGTAATGTGATTGTAAGCTCATAAGCCAAATAACAAACTTTCAGACTGGAGTATACACTTTTGTCTAGGGGTTATGTCACGCAGCTACAGACCCAATGGTCCTGAGATAGAACCTCAAGAATGCACAATATTTTATTTTATTTTTAACTGCAAGCTGTCAATACTCACAAAAGAATTTTAACGATAAAATAAACGTTGACGAATTGAGTCAGAAACACAAACATACTAGAATTTTTGAATTGAAGATTCGAAACTATTTTTAATTTCTTTTAAACCAGAGATTTTTAGAGTTGTTATTCAGAAAAGATTGCATCAATGCATAAAGTTTTTGAATTTAACGAAAGGGACCTAATGGAAGAAAAATTATTCCAATCGAATAATTTTTTCATTAACAAAAAAAAACCAATAACAAAACGGAAAAGTTAAAAAATAACCAGCAGAAAGGAAATTTCTAGAAAGCTATATTCTCATATACTGTGGGTGTAGAAATGTTTCCTTTTTTTCATCAAGAATGCAATCAAAGTCAATTTTGGTTCAGAAAACAAAATTTTATATCCTGAAATCCAATCTCCATCCATCGAATATTGCTAGAATAAAGAAAGGAAACTAATAAATTCGACGAGATTTCGATGCATGCTTTCAGTTACATTCAATCTACATTTTATTTATATGCTTGCATATTTAAAAGTTTTCCTCCTTTTTAATCAGTTATAAATGAAAAATTGGAAAAAATAAAGATGGAACGGATGCATTCTGAAAATAAACACGACATCTCAAGATTCATTTTTTTTTTTCAAAAAAAATAAACTGCGAATATTTTTGAATAAATATTCTTCTGCTATGAGTTTTCTTTTAAATAAAACTGAATAATTATTTTTTAAATTTTTTTCTCATTTTTACATAATCTACTTTATGAAAAAAAATTTCTATTATTGTAAAATATAATGCAAAAATAAATAAATAAAATGAATCTAATTTCAGGACTGCAGTACAGACAGAATTTTATGCAATTTTCTGAATCAACATCTCTTCACTCTAGAGTGCTTGTTGTTGTTTCTAATGGCACTTGTCACAAACAAACAAACCGACGAAGTCAGGGATTTTAAGCCAAGACAATGTCTCTTGTCTTTCAGTAGCGCCATCTAGAGCCAAGAGTACGTCTTAGCTACCCACGTGTCACAGCTCTTTTTACGAGGTGAACATTTCATTCACTCAACCATAGATCCTAATTTAGATCTGAATCAGTGATCCCCTCTCATCTAATATCTCGAATGGTATTGTCTCGATTTGGAGAATGTTGTGGCCACGACAAAAACACATGCTCCAACCACAACACACATGGGGAGTCTTCAGAAGTCGGGGTTCGAACTCACAACCCAAGGGATGTAAATCCAACCCCCTATCAGCCAGGCTATCCCAGACTTTTTTTTTCAATAATAATTTCACTTTATAACAGCTGATATATACAGTAATGTTTGACATTATTTTATTTTCATACTTCGACTTCAGTTTGAATGTAAAGAGCCCAGAATGTAGCTCAAAAAAATGGAGGTTTTCTAAACAATTCAAAAATTTACTACTATTTTTTTACTATTGAAAATTTAATTATTTAATTAATTCCCAAAATTTTTTTAAAATATTTCTACATTTTTGAAAAAAATGTGAAATTATAACATAATTAATAATTATAGTAAAGTAAGTTGTCACATCATGTATAAAATAATTTTAATATATTATTATAAACACAATATTCAATGCTCTGAATAGAAAAGGTGTTTTTTAAATAAAATATTGTAATAAGTAAAACCTTTCTGTAACTTATTATTTGTTTTAATCGCAAATGAAATTTTATTTTATTTAGAACTAGAACATCTATCGCAAAAAATTCAATATTTTGCATTTTCCAAAAATTACAAATTATTCAAAAAAAAAAACCTACTAAAAACCAGCGAAAACAATTTTTAAGAGCTAAATTAATGAAATATTTTGATAGACAGTCTAAATAAGCGTTTACAACATGGAAAATAAGTTCACAATATGAACTATGAATAGCAATTGTCATTGCCGTTAAAAATATACGGTCAAGTTTTATATCGATGTTTTAAGTAAAATAAAATCTCAAAATCATTTTCAAGTCAAAAGAAGCATTTTTTAAAATATCAATTAATTAAAATACATCTTACATAAATCTCTCTTTTATTTTCATGTTTTAGCGATTTTGAATTCAATTCTCTAAAATCCTCGGGGCAACATATAGTTTTTTTTCGCGATAGAAATTTAATTTTTAATTTAGAAATAATTGACTATTTGTCAGAAATTATTCACTAAAATCTCCGCTGTATTTAATAGCAACTGCGAGTAAAATTTGAAGTAAATCTGTTTTGCAATATGAATTTCATTTTGCCACAAATCTAAATGTTTGATTTCATTTGTATATACAGGATGTCCCATAAATATTGGGACAGACTTTAAGGGGAGATAGGGGACATGTCAAGGATTCAAATTTGCAGCAACCAACTGTTAATTTGAACCAGCTGTCCGAAACGCCTTCATTCGGCGCTAGGTGGCGTTGTTCACAGTAGCATATTAGGAAGCAGACTTGCAATCGAACAACATGGCTTTTCAGTGAATGTTTGGGATGATATGGTTGGTGACGTCTTAGTCGGACCTTACTTGTTGTCATCGCCAAGAGCATCTGCACAATATCTCATTTTTTTGCAAGCTGTTCTGCCAACATTACTTGACCCTGTGCCACAACATATCAGACACCAAATGTGGCTTGAAAATGATGGGGAACCTCCCTTTATGGTAGATGTGTTCATGAACATTTGTATCAGGTGTTTGGCTACCAATGAATTGACCGTTTTGGACCGGTTCCCTGGCCACCACGCTCTCCTGATTTAAACAACAACGATTTCTTTCTTTCTGAAAAGTGCCGTGTACGGAACACCAGTGGATTTATAAATAAATCTTGTTGCATGAATCATTTGCGCTACTGCAGATATGCAACAAAATCTAGTTGTATTTGACAGAGTTCATCATCTATGGTCCGACGAAGTAACGCATGCATCGCTAACAATGGAGGAAACGTAGAACATCTTTTGTGACATACTCAAATATCATGTATCACATGCAATATCTTTGACCAATAAACATGTAAGATGATCTCAATCTTGTGTTTTATCATTTCTTGTACCTGTCATACTACCTTTCCATGGAGTTTCCGACCACGTGTTGCTATGCAAATCTGAATCCTTGTGATGTTCCTTACCTCACTTTAAAATGTATCCCAATATTCATGGGACACCCTGTATATTTAATGAGTGCTCAAATTTTACGTTTTATTATTAGTATTATTGAATCGTTACTAAATATTCAGGTAAAGATAAGAAAATGTAAAAATCGCTGCTTCTTTGCTTTAATCACATAGAGAGAGAAAAGTTCTATGACTTTTTGAAATTAATATCACTTATAAATGTAATAATAAAATTTTAAATATTTTTAAGACATGAAAAACATAATGAAAATTCATTATAATCCTTTAAATAGGAATATGCGTATAAATGTTTCTAATATGCAAAATTTGGATAATTCTTACAGCATTTTTTTCAAATTCAATTTATTTGGATCACAGAACATGTACGCAAAAGCGCCAAAATAAAATTCCTCAAAAAAATAAAATTCCTCAAAAAAAACTTTTTCAGCCGTTAGAAAGAAAGCACATGTTTATATGCGCTTTGCTTGAAAAACATCGTTTCTACATTTAAAAAAAAAAATCTGTTTTTCTGCATCTGGTTGATATGTAAATTTGAATACAAAAGTGATCATGGATTCAACTGATCGTCTAGATCGTTTGAATCCATAATCATTTGAATCCATTTTTTTTCTCTCCGTATATATCTGTTTATGAATCAAAACAAAGCTAGCTAACTTTTTAACATATTTTTTCCCAATTTATAAAGAGATGGTAATTTTGCTAAAAGTATTATTTTCTCAAATATGCGATTCATCATTTCTTTATAACTTTTTTTCATCATTTGTTAATTGTAAGTCAACGAATTCGCCAATGAAAATTTCGCAATCTCTATATTTTAGAATAAAAAAAATTCCGAATAGTTATCAGAATTATAATTTAAAATAAGATAAATCAAAAACCAAACAAGTTTTAGAAATTCATTTTTATTTTTACTATAAAATTGTGCATTTATGTGTTAAATGGATGAAATTGTTTTTTTTTTTTTTTTTTTTTTTGTTGCTGTGTAATATGAGCCTAATAATTGAAAAACATAAAACTTTTAATCAATGATACTTAGAATGTGGATTTATCATAAAAATGTTAAACTTTCAAATCAATCCGCTTGAGTCTTGATTGCTCTTCGTTCCTCAATTCTTTGTTAATTCAGTCTTATTTCCTTACAAATGGGTTTTTAGTTTAGTTTAGTTATATTCACGTCTCGTTTTGAAGCAACACTAGGGCTATTTTGTTACGAACCTCGTAATTTTGAACAGCAATCAGATGACGAGGACGACAACTGAGCTGGCACCCCCTCTCCAAACCTCCCCACCAGAGGTAGGACGTTTGGTCTTGACGTATTTAACAGGCACCAAACACGCTTACACCAAACACGGCGGTTCTTCGGTGGAATCGAGCCTCGAACCTGAAACCCTCCTGTTCCAAATCCGAGACCTTACCACCAGGCCACCGAGGCCTCTCATTACAATTGGGAATACACCTAAAAGAGAGCCGAAGGTGAACATATATATCATTATAGTAATTGAAAAACAACACAAGGAGCTATATTGCTGAAATTTGATGTATTGTCTTATCACCTGAAAGATTGTTCTATGTCAATTTTATTTTAAACAATTAATAGAATTATACACAAAATTAATGTTTCTTTATTATCCAGTCTATGAAATCCATTAAAGCTCCACAGTGTGAAAATATATAAGTCGCAGTAACGTCTGTTTTCCCTGCGTTTTGGCTTAGGAATTCCACGTCTTCCCAGTGGATATGGGCATCCCGGGTTCGAGTCCTGGTTGTTATACGTGTGAGATGTGTGAATGAGAGCCCCTGTACAAAGGAGTTGTGCAAGTAAATGTATGTGCCATCTTCATTTGAGCTAGCATCCAGACTTATGTCTTTGGGTGTTCAAAGGTTTTTACCTTCATTTATCTCAAGTTTTTTAGTTATATTAACTTCCCGTTGTAAAGCAACACTTGTACTATATTGGGGCGGACCTCGTCATTTTGAACCATGGTCAGATGATGAGGATGACCTCTGTGATGGCACCCTGTCCCCGCTTCACACCACACCACACCAGTGGGAGGACATTGGGCCTAACAGATTTAAAGTGCAAGGGACCCCCTAACACGACGGTTCTTTGGGGGAATCAAGTCTCGAACCTAAAACCCTCCGGTTCCGAAGCCGAGACCTTACCACCGCTGCCCTATCAGAATTTCCATGGGGCACCTAGAAATTGGTGATGGAATGCTTCTGGCATGATGGTTGGATCTCGCCAACTCGGTGCTTACAATAAAGGTTAGGGATCTAGCACCTCGCATCGGCGACGGGACGTACTTCCAACGAGGAGGTTTGTACCGTGACTGGTGATGGCCCTTAGGACTTAAACCACAGTTCTCGCTAGTGTTGCTGTTGCTGTGGTCTGGTCATTCAGTATTTATTTTCCAGTGCCTCAGGGCAGGACAGAGAGTCAGTAATATGGTTTATGGTTTACCTTCAGAAGCTACTGCACCCCCTTGTTAACACAGACACGACCTCATCAACTTCTGTTTTCTGATCAAAATATAGCATATTTATAATATTTTGCTGGAAGAAACTTAAAAGCAAGAAGGAACAAGATTTTTTTCTTTTCTTTTTTGTGTGAATCTTTAGTTATTTTAAAATATTTAACTTAAAAAAATATTTATATAAGCGAATTTATACGAAGAAAAATATTTAAAAAATAGAAATTTTAAAAATACGCACACACACACACACATATATATTAAGTAAAAGTCGATTATGAAGTGAGATGCTATTGCCAAACTTTAAATCTTCGCATCTTCCCCTATTCCAGTAATTTATTGATTTTAAAAAAGGAATAATTTTCTAACAAAAATATCCGGATAGAATGGGAACATTTGTAATGAATTAATCTAATTTCGAATTAAGCGATATCTTTAAACTCTTACTTTCAAATTACATTACTTGTAATTATATACAAAAGATCATTTATCTAGCTTATAGCACCTTGGAGCTATCATGCTGGCATTCAAATAAATAGATACACAAGCAAAAAATCCCTGTTAAATTTAGTTAAAAAAATTGACATAAATTGGCAGTTACGCTTATAAAATTAAATACCAAATTTCATTCATTTAAATTTGCTGCATGTTCATATGCACACAAACAAAGCACAGACGTACTTTCTTTTGATGGACTTGAATTAAAAATATGGATAACTATCCAATATCCGTGCAGTGCAAATACAAAATTTTATCTGTTTAATCAAAAAAAAAAAAAAATTAATACACAGACCAAAAGATATATATCTAAAAATGTTTTTCATAATCAGAGGAATCGAAAGCATGGCGATTTCAAAATGATTTTCACGAAATACATAATGCTGTAATCAGCTAAATAAAGAGGACGATTTTTGATTTGGTGCCTAGGACCGTTAGACTGAGAGAGATCGCAAGCAGTTCAATAAAATAATTCAACTAAGAACAAAAAAAATGATAATTAAAAAAAAGGAAATCTAGATCACAAATTTCAAGTTATAATACGGAAACATTATTATTTTTAAATCATTATTTATCTTAATTAATTTAAATCATCAACCAGTTTTATAATGGTTTGAAACAATTGCGAGACATTTCTATCGATCTCTATCTTCCATCACTCTCTCTATGTATAATGATAATTTTTTTAAACTTTCATTTTCAATTTTCCTCGCTCGTTTTGTTTGAGAGCTCGACCAATTTTGAGATGTGTGTGTGTGGGGGGGGGAGTTTAGTTTAGTTATATTAACGTCCAGTTTAAAGCAACACGAGAGCTATTTTGGGACGGACCTCGTAATTTTGAACCACAGTCATATGACGAGGACGACACCTGAACTGGCACCCTCCTCTCCACAACACACCACCACACCAGCATGAGGACGAGGGGGAGGACGAACGTTTTTCTAAATATCGAATCACACGTAATCTGATAGTCTAGTAATTGTTTCAAACCTGTTTAAACTGGTTAATGACTTAAATTAATTAAGACAATTCATAAGAATTCAGAGAATGAATAATTTGGAAATCAAGTTGTAATTTCAGTTGGCGATAAATCCCCAAATATGACAACCTTCTGCCTTATTTTCCAATAATCCTAAAAGCGAAAAAATGTATGCTTCAAAAGTGATCATTCGCCAATATGCTGCTTTCGCATTTTGAGGTTTCAGAAACCTAAAACCAAAACATCATGTCCTCACATAATAAAAATACATATTTTATGGCAAAATACGCAAGGACTACTATGTGTGTGTATATTTGATGATTAAAATCATTAGTAAAACAAAACTTATAGCAACAAAATTATTTAATAGCTTAAACAAGGAAAATTAAAAATTTATTTTTAATATTTAAGAGAATTATTATTATTATTATTATTATTGGCAGTCTTCTATATTTCGTTTGATGCGTCGTGAAAATAATTTTTCTCTGTTACAATTATGAGAAGTTTATTGTAGCCTTATTATTTTTAATTATAATTCTATGCTTTTAATTACGTCAATTAATTAAAAGCACTGAATTATTAAATTAACAATTAAATAAATCCATACAATTATACATAATTTACAAAAATTTATAGCTTCAATTACTTTTTTCAGACGATAAACATGTTTGAAAATAAATAAATATGCACATTTTAATAAATCTCTGAAATAAAAAATAAAGAAAAATAAATTAGTAAAATATTGTAATATGGTTTTGAAATATTATGCTTCAGGAAATATGTTGGAATGATTAGTTATTAAAAGAGTGACTTCGTAGCATGCTTTAATTCACAACTTTTCCTTTTACCATCAAAATGTTTGCAATTGTCACGTTTACTTCACTTCTATTGCAAGGGAAAGAAGCCAAAATAAATTTATGAATGCAAAAATTACAACGTTCACAAAACTTTTTTTCCCTTTCCTTTTTTTTTTTTAATTTTTAAATTTGTAATATAATATTTTCGAGCACCAGAAATGCTCAGACAGTGAAGCACTATAACATGCAAAATGCTAAGTGAGCGAGCACCCACGGCGTCACGCACGTTTCTGAGTCACGTGACCTCGAAACCAGTCTTCGAAATGTACCGGCATGCATTGCGCGGATCTCACGGCGTGCCTGCCTGTTTTCATTCGCCCACAAGTACGGAACAGTCTGAAGTGCAATGACGTCGAGTGCGAAAGTCTTCGCTTACACACACTTGTTTTGGTGAAAAAGCACATTGCAAAAATAAATATCTGACTTTTAAATTACTATAAAAAAACTGCATTATTGCGATAATATCTAAGCTGTTTGCTGAACTATCTGGCAATTTGTTTTGTGTGTATATTGGATATTCTGTTAACTTGCAGATGTTTTCAAATGAAGTGTGTCGATATCTAAATTATTAAGTAGAAACTGTCTCCTTTTTTGAATGATAACGTGAAGATTCCTGCTATTGTTTGGATGAAAGCGATAACCCCAGCATTTTGACGAGCTGATGAAAATATGATAAGTTGTTGTTGTGTTTCGGATTTGGAGGTTTTAATTTTGAAAGCATTCGTTTTGCTGTAAAAGGTGAGTTTTTGGAACTTTGTTTTGGAATGTTGTTTTTGTTTCTTGTGTATATCACAGATGAATACTCACTCATTGCATTACTTTTCCTTACATTGCATTTTTGGCAAATATTGATTTTTTTTAATTTTAATGAATTTAAACCATGAAATGTAGAACCTAGAATGGGATAAAATGCGAATAATTTTTATCTAAAGTATTATTGTAAAAGCATTAAGACAATAAGGACTTTTTTCCTTTTATCTCAATAACTGTAAAATTGCTTGTTCTGACAATGCTGGTTTTAAAATAAATGAAAGATAAAGTAATTAAATGTTCATGAATCGATTGATTTGAGAACTAGTGATGTGAAATGCAATGCAGTGAAATGATTACCATATTGTTACTCAATTATGTGTAAATATGCAACGTTTAAATTCTTTTGGTACAACACATAAAATAATAAACAGCCTTAATTTAAGGCCTATTAATCTGTCAAATAAAAAAAATTGTTCAAAATAATATGAAGCAAATCTGAGTGAAGGATATCTTAACAAAAGCAACTGTATTTCGTAAATAATTGTAATGCCACATTTGATTTACATTTAGATGCTATTTTAAAAGCATGAAATATTCTTAATTAACCTTCAATTATTTTTAATTACCGTTTTTAAATTTAATTTTTAGAATCCAAAAATTCTTATTTTCTTACCAATTGACATTTTTGATATAGCTTTTAATTTTTATTAGCTAAAATGTATACTTCATGTACAAAAAAAAAGTTTTTCTGTTTTAAATCAGGCATACTGCACGTTTTTTTATATTTGAGTGTAGAATCATTGCTCAAGATGTTACCAAAATTTTATAATTTTGTTGCATTTTAAAATTATGAATCAAAATTTGTTGATTTATTAAAAGATAGAAACTACATCATAGGTTGCATCCGATATGCTGACAAAAGCTCCGAAAAACGAAGTTTTCAATTACACTTTTTTATTTCATAGTTAGATTTATTAAATGATAAGGTGTTGGAACCATGAAGTCTTTCGTTAACCGGAGATGGAGTTATTTTCCAATTAATTACTGAAAACTGGTGCCGCAGTTGAGTTAAAATTGTTTATCTAAATAATTATTAATCAGCTGCAGATTAGAAAGTGTAGCTCGGCGAATAAGGAGTTCTTATTATCGTGTTATTGTAATATGTTGCTCGCATGTTTCTATGGAGTGATGAAATATTTAAGTTGTATTTTGAAATTAAGATGTCATCTGCATGAAACAAAGTATAATTTAAATACAGATAAAATGTTATGCAAATCTAGTTCGTTCACCCGAGAAGAAGCATTTGAATGAGGAAATGCTAGATAAGTTTAGCTTCATTGGTGAAATTCATCCTGATTTATCATCATTCGAACTCATTAGAATGACTTCAATAAATATCTGATTATGCGGGTAATTCAATCCCACGGTTTACTTATTTTATAAGTTTCTGCACCAAATGTTTTGTTTATAATGACGCAATGATGCAATTAACTATCAACATATAAAATAAAAAATATTATGATTTGGTGTTTAAAAAAAATTCTTGTTGCATATTTCATTGTTTTTTCTCGTTCAAAGTAATTATAAGTTGTCAAGTGTAATTTCTCATTAAAATATTAAAATTATCAGCGTGCTTACGACTATTGAAGAATGATTATTAATAATTCATGTTTATCGCGAGGAATGAAACTTATATTGGCTGCTATTTTCGCTATGTAGATTGGAATGAAGCAATTGCCTCTTCCGATTTTTTTTTATCCTGTGATTTCAATGGGTTGGCAGAAGTTCTATTTTCAATTAATATCCCGATTTTCAAGGTCTAATGCTTTTCTTTTTCAATGACCGATTTAAAATGCTGTTATATAATAATCAGCTTCGTTTTACATATATTCGGACTTGTTTGTAGAGGTTGCATCGAATTCTGATTTAAAAAAAATCGGCAATTATTGCAACTTTTGTGCCCATGTATTGAATTTGAATTTATGCATTTAAAATCAAAAATAAACTGTCTAGTGTCTTTGATTGGATAAAATAATTGCCCTGAATTTTTAAGCATACCAAGTGCTCTTTCAAATTACTAGGTGATTTACCCGGCGTTACTAGGTATTTATTTTTATTTATACTTTTCTTAAACTTTTAATGAAACCAATTTTATATAAATTATGCTGCACATACTGTATGCATTCTCATGTTGGTATACTTTTCGTATAATACACTTATTATATTACACTTTTTGGTTGATTAGTCTTAGTCACTTGTAATCATTTGAAGATAAAGAGATCAGTTCTTTAATACATACCGTTAACTAACTGCTTCAAGCCAATAGAAATTTAAAGTAAAGCAGATTTCAAAATATATATATATTAGAATGCATTTGAGTTTTACTGCTATTGTATTTCAAATTCGTCTGCGTAAGTTTTTAAATGAAGTAAGAAAATTGACTCAAACTTTTCATTAAAATGAAATTTGCCCTAATGGTAACATGATAAAAGTTTGAATTTTAAAAGTTTTAAAATATTTTCAATAAAATAATTTGCTCCGAGGTTACTGCAGGAAAAAAAAAGCAAAATCCTAATTATTTCTTGTTGAATATACAATAAGCTTTTGCTGTATTCGTTCTCTTGTCTTAAAGAATAATTGTTCACAGTTTGATTGAACTCGACCCAGTTTCTGAAGAGGAAATGTAATACATATTTAAATAGATACAATGACTTTTATTTATATTATATTTAGAGTCTGACTGAATCTGAAATATTTTGCAACTTGCATTAATCTGAATATAGTCTGTTTGTATTTTCTTACGAAAGTATTCAAAAATAAAACAAATTGAATGGAAGTGTGGAAACATACTATAATTAATTTATGGTAAAAGTGTAGATTAGTGTGCCCCTTGCTGCGCCAAGGATGTCAAGTCGCCAACAAAGATGGCGGTCAAAATAAACAAACTGTTCGGCAGAACAGTTACGGTTGCCATTTCCCGCCTTTTTATTTAGAATGTTTAATTAATTATAATTATTTGTTTAATACTGCCCGGTGCCTTCTACAGATGCCTTCGGCATCTGTAGAAAGCACCGGGCAGTATGTTTTAACTTTAAAAAAAACATCCTAGGGCTTCGCTTTCATACGGAGCGGGAATGCAGTAGCTTCGATAGCAAATTGAACAGATGGGCTGTGTGGATTAAGGAATAGTGCATAATAATATTACAAGTAAGAATAAATGACGTTATAGGAACGAATATTATACAGAATTTTTAATATTCAATGTACTTACTTGCTTTATTTCATCTTTTCATAAACACATAACACTTCATAACACTCAAAGCATTCTCTCCAAGCCTCATCAACTCATTAAAAAATATTCCAATCACAGTTCATCCATTCAGAGGTTCGAAACAGTGCCTACAATCCCAACTACCAAACATACATTCCTGTACAATTGCAGACATAATAATATTTCGAGGGAAACAAACGTTGGAGCACCAAAAGAATTAGGAGAACTGCGAATAATTCCATGGCAGACTTGTTTGAATACGAAAACGCAGACGATTTGCGAATTCGCATAGTGATAATTAAAAATGTGAAAACGAAAAAATTTTTTGTAAATATTAACACTAAAAATGAAATAAATGTTATTTTAATTAATATGAAGTTTATTCTAAACTCTCTTTGTATAATAAATTTTAAATTAAAATAATAAGCAAAATGTAAATCATCTGAAATCGATATTTTAAATATTAAATTTATTATAAAACAGTTGTAGTTCCTGAACAACTCAACTATTGAAAAAAGTAGTAAACAAAACACAATTAGGGTTACTGTAAGAAAGGTCCGTTGGGTTACCATATTGGCGATAAACTCGAGGGCACACCGTGCTACACTTCAACCTTAATTTATTATATAACATCTTTTCAGAAGTATAATTGATCAAAATTAATTCAAAGTAAATTTTTAAAAATTATCGGTTTAATTTTCGTTGCACATCAAAATTATCGTCGACGTCCTGGCTTTAGGGGTATTGCGTCTTCCCCGTGATCTGGGCGTCCCGAGTTCGAGTCCTGGATCGGACATGGTTGTTCTTCCTTTGTGTTTTATCAGTGAGATGCATGAATGAACCTCCCTATAAAAAGTGATTGTGCATCTTCATTCGAAGTCAAACTTCTGCCTTCCGGTGCTCAGGGGTCTTTACACTCAGAATCTACTGCATTCCCTTTCCGTATTAACACGGACACGACATCATTAAAAATTATCAGGTTGCTTTAGCATTTAATCACCTGGAACGTGTTGCAGTCTTTATCTTTTAACCGGTGTTAATCACGATTTGTGCATCTAATCATCGTATTTTTAAATTAAGGAGGGAGAAAAGGAACTTTACTGAAACGGGGTGTCGTATTTTTCTGTTCCTACAGCATGCTAATACTAACCAAGCTTCTTTCAATTGAGAATTGAATCATATTTCTTTTAGAGACCTATCTCTACAGGCTTGGCTTATATTGTAATAGTCTTTGCGTCTGTGGAACCACTATGAAGATCACTGTCTGTCTGTTTTATAATGAAAGCATTTCATCGTTTCAAGACCAGCGCAGAAAATTTATCGATTTGGTTTCAAAATAACATATTCGTAGCTTGAATAATGAAGGTTATATAACTTCTGCAAGAATGGAAGAATGATATCATCTTTGATTTTGAATAAATTTAAATATCTTAGTTAATCATCGAGATATTCAATATGGACTTATTTAGAACATGTTGTAAGTTAATCTTAATTCTTTTAAAAATCTCTCCAGTTTATTTATACGAGGGGTGATTAAAAAAAGTTTGAAAGCAGCAGTATTTAGAAAGTAGAAACTGTGGACGAAAATATTGTTATCCAAAGTGGAGACAAGATAGCACTAATTGTCTAAATCGGCCGTTCGAGCAGATAATGTTAGTACTGAAACTTGAAACAGCTACAGCAATGGCATGACATCTAGAAAAAAAAGGTTTCGCACAGAGGTGATAGTCGTGATGCGATTTTTATGAACAAGAATGTATCCCGGAATATTTATCGACTAAACGCTGTAGGAATGGGGGGAAGGCAAAGAATAGACGACAGATGGCGAAATAGTGTCGTTCTTTTAAAGATGGCAGTGAGATTGCTGGAAGCGTGTTGGAGGAGAGTCTGGAGTGACCCCGACATACAGGTCCGATTTAGCTCCCATTTTCCCAGGATTGAAGAAACACTTATTCAAAATAAGGTTCATATTAGACGATGTTCAAAAAGGTGCCGAGAACTGGCCCAATTACCAAGACGATTTAAACAAATTGGTTCAGAGGTGTGATAAATAATTCAACATATTTTGTAGAGAAGTGGCATATGTCTCTCAATTACCATTTGTATATTGTTTCTACTGTTAACAAAGACTTTTCCTACACCTCGTAAACTTTTTTTGGAGCTCGCCCTTCATTCTTTGCTGAAGTAGGGTGTTATTTAACCTTAAATTTTATCTGGTCGACTCCTCTCGAGTTGTTAAGTAATACCAATTACTAACAATTATTATTGAACTATTAAACTAAAATTAAGTCATCTATATGCATTAACGTTTCGATATAAAATGTTATTTATGGAGTCTTAGAACGGTTGAAACTATAACGCATTTAAAAATAAAAAATAAAAATCATTTGATTCTTATTACTTAAATTTGAAGTGTCAAAGACGATAGTAAATTATAATACAACATTAATCTCAATAATGCAAATCAATATTGGTTCCACGAGAAATTTCGCAGCATTTTCTTCTAAATGTTAGCAAAAAATCTGGAGCTAATAAAACATTTTTTTTATTAAATCAAAAACTAACTAACTCATCAAAAACTAATACTTTACGCTCTGTATTTTTATGTACATATATGACGAATTAAAGGGGCCGCGGTGGCCTGGTGGTAAAGTCTCGGCTTCGGAACCGGTGGGTTTCAGGTTCGAGACTTGATTCCACCGAAGATCCGTCGTGTGAGGGGGTCTCTTGCACGTTAAATCTGTCAGGCCAAACGTCCTCCCGCTGATGTGGTGTGGTGTGGAGAGGGGGTGCCACTTCAGGTGTCGTCCTTGTCATCTGACTGTGGTTCAAAATTACGAGGTCCGTCCCAAAATAGCCCTCGTGTTGCTTTAAACGGGACGTTAATATAACTAAACTAAACTAAACTATGACGAATTAAAGTTTCATTTTCGCCTATTTATTGCCTGTCTAGAGGTTATGGCAAAATTGTTAACTCATAAATTTCTAAGAGATTCGAGTCTTTTTGTAGAATGTAACATATTTATGTATAGACAAAAAAGCATAAAATATTTTTTTAAGGTATTTAATTTTATAACAATTGCGTGTCTACCAACTTAGACACAAATATTTAGTACCGTGGCAACGTAATCAGTATAAATCCAATAGCTAAAACTATGAAAATTGATGGTACAATACAAAATAATTCTTTAAAGTTATTAAAGGTATTAAAAATTATTTAAAAATAAAATAATGACAACTTTTTTAACAATTTAAAGCTGACGAAAAATCGTTTTTGTGCAATTAGATGCCTTGAAGTGACTTCAGAAGAAAGTTAAGATCTTTATTAATTTTTATTTTCAAAATTAATTGACATTATACAAAATTGTTTCCTAATAAACACGTATTACCCATGAAGTAACTACGTGTCAAAATTGCTAACTCTAAATACAACAATTCACCCTTTAGAGCGTTTGAAATTATTTTTGCATCATTCACGTTTTTATTTACAGATGGTAAGCTAATATTATGCTAAATATGATCGGAAAATTTCTTTCTATGGTGATTTTTGAAATTAAGTTTTTATTAAAAGAATAATTTTAAAATAATTATCTTAAAAATATATCTTACTTATTCATACTTGTCAGTTATTTTTCTTATATCTGCCGACGAAGCGTTTTATATCATTTTTTTTTTCATCGTTTCTTTAAACGAACAAGAGAGTTTGAATTACCGAATCTTGATATAAATAAACTACCGATAAATTATGTTACATGCATAAAATACACATGTCTAATTTATATTTACCCAGTTATTACAACATATTGTTTATATTTTAGACACCATTAATATAATTTAAAAAACAAACTAATTTTCAAATAATTTAGCTGCATTTAATAATCATTATAACACTTTTATTGAAATTTTCATTATTCAGTAATCGTATATAAATATATTCCTTATTTGTATTTTTGTCTTAGATTTCTTTTAACAAAATAAAAAAAAATTCCTATTGACATATTATACTTATCCTAACGTTTGTATGCTGCATGACATGATATCTTTCATTCCATCTACCTATTGGCTTTTAATTTATATATATAGTTGCGAGCTTCCAGCTAGTACCTCTCGGCAGCTGCTTGAGTGCTGAGATAATATTAGAAATTTATCAAGTATAATCGATCGGATCCGTTTTATTATGTTCACTTAATTATTACAATATTTATAAACATTAGCATTTGATTAAGTAACATTATGAACAAACTTGAATGTCTTACAATCATGAGTTATAATAAATAATTTAATAGAAGTATGCATTTTCATTACGCTACAGAAATAAAAAAAGTACAAGAAATAAGTAATTAACTTGTTTACTAACTTAAAGTTTATTGGAATATAAAAAAAATGTCTAACTTATTTAAAAGAGATAAATACCTGATAATACAAATTCCCCCCACATGTTGCTATAGAAGACTTATGTATCTCGCGTCGCCTCATATACAAATTAGCTTTTGACTGACTTCAAGGTGGGTACTGTAACTCTATTGACATAGATCCCTTTAAATCATAATGTGCCTTATTCTGACATTCGTTGAAATGTGCATAAACACATTCTGACCCAATGGCAAGAAACTTAAAATAGCCAAGTATACAACAAACTCTATAATATCGCACCTTTAATTACCATATGGCAGATTTTACCATTCCGACAAGCTGATGTCAAATGAATTCGCCTTGGAATTCGGTATACCCGTTACATTCATAAACACTTGTTATTTAGAGATTTATTATATTTTATATATTTTAACAATGTCCTGATTTTAAATCCCTGCGTTTATACATTTTTTTTAATATAGTTGTTTTATATTTAAAAGATTTGTAGGAAAAACGGTCCTTATCCAGGTCTGTTTATTTTTCGTCAAAGTATTGGCTTTTTATTCAAAATTTGAACTATTGATCTTTTAGCCTGTTGCATCTTATGAGATGTTTTTAACAATTTTATATCCTATCATGTTTTATTTCTATCTCGTAAGCCTTTTTTTAACATTTATTTAATGGTTTTTATTTTGCTTCATCGTGCTATGTTTGAGTATTTTATTTGCATGAATTCACATTTTGAACGCATGTTTTGACGCAACTTAACCAGATTTAGTTCTTCTGCCATTAAAATCCAACATCTAATCTTATCTTTGGCGAGCTTTATTGTACAAACGAAATGAAATAAACTATATATTAATTTTTACTTGAACTCAAAAGGAATTATCGATGCGTTGGAAACTCTGAGTAGGAGATATTAAATACATACGACATTGTTGAAAAATTCTGTAATATAAAAATTAATGTTAATGATATGGTGCAAAATAAAATAATTCTTTCACCAAAATTCTATTTTAAAGTTTCTGTATTTTATAACTTATACATGCGTAGAATTTTGAAGCCGTAGCTTAGAATAAACAACTTTCTTACTGCAGACTACGATCGAATGAAAACAAGACTTTTTATTTTGTTACGAAATATCCTCCAGTCTTGGGGTTTTGTTCACTGTTACAACGTGCGAAACCCAGAAACCTGATTTTTTTTCACCCAGCATTATTCAACTTCGTTACCAACATTACTTTAATCAGCTCATCTTTAAGACTTGCTGATAAACTGAGCCGTAATGTCAGGGCGTTGTCCTCGGTTGCAGAAAAAGAAAAAGTCCACCCTTGGAGATTGATAATGATACTTTAGATTGTCAAACTATTTTTCTTAAAATCGATCACTGCATGGAAGGGTTCAGTATAGGAATACCTAACCGTGTTGATAGCTTAGAGTATTATTGATCACGTTATCGTCTACTTTAATGCTTTCGTTGTTGAAGAAATGGTATTTCATAAGGTCCATTTAGACAATGCGAGGAAAGGTTCTGAAAACGATCAAAAAAATTCTAGGAATGGCAAACGCGAAGGAAAATGACCTAAAAAGTGAAAAAGTCCCATTTTTCTCTTTTAGGGTGATTGACTGGACTGGTATGCATTTTGCCAGAATTTTATGGAATGGAAGTCCTTGATATTAGAAAATTTTCACTTTAAAAATGAGTTTGTCATATCTAGCTTTTTCCGGAACGTTCACACATCTGTGTGGTCGTGTTAAAAAAGTTTCAAAACTTGTGTGAAGTCTTGTTGAAAGTTTTTTTTTTTTCTTGCGCTGAATATTGATTTGTCAGTTTTCGTAAAATATTTACTGATAAAAATGAAGGAATTCATCCAACAAAAAGTTGATAAGAGTGCTGCTTTCTTTAATTTTTTTCTGAAGAAAAAAGGGAATGCAACATCCGTTTTCTGCTCCGAGATTTTACTATGAAACTGTTTATTTTTGAGATTCGCTGAATGTTATATTTTTCATTTTTCAGTTTGCGAAATATTCATAGAAGAAATATGGTAATTGTCAAGAAAAAAAAATCGAACTCGAGATTTGGACGAATTTCCACGTCTGTCCTATCCCGAGTCCGAAAAAACACATTTTATAACCGTCCGTCTGCACGATAACTCAAAAACGACTTGGAGCTACATGGATGGAATTTTGTTTGAGATTATGGCGCCAATTTGCAGATTTCTGTCAAATTTTGAACAAAATCAATTCACAAGATCCGGCCAATAGACGTATTAAAATGGAGTTCAGCAACCAAATCAAAAGAGCTTGATAAAATTTTAAACACAGATTGAGCATCTAAAATGTAGATCCCTTACTTTTGAACTAAATCTGACCATTATTCAACCGGATATACTTTCGCATGCATCTAAACGTGAAAACTCAGAGTTATTAGTCTTCTCAAAATTTTCTCGCATACTTTCTATTAAAAGCATATACCGCAGAAAACATTCTGCATTGCTTTGGTCTACAATTGTTACGGAATATCAACCGTTATCTTGAATTTAGATTATATACTGAATCTATCATGTGGGCCTTGAGAATGCTGTGGCGATTAATAATATCAAAAAATCGAATTCTTTTGTCGGTCGAATCAAACACTTTTTTCTCAAACGATTGAAACAACAGCAACAAAAATTGATACAAAACTACATTTTACAAAATATTTAAATGAAATTTTTAAGAACCAGTTGTCTCGATGCATCAACACCAGAGGCGGCTGTTAATGAATAAATAGAATTGAATATCCATTGTAAACTTGTTTTTGTGAATCGGTTAATTCCAAAATTTCATACAAATATTCAATTAAAACTGCATGCAAAATTATATAAATTTTTCAATACGTTAACAGATACATGAGTAAACCAATCGGCTAGTAGTCATATTCACGAATTTCACCAAAAATTGATGGATTTATACGTTTTATGATTGATATTCTCATCTTATGATCATAAGTTCTGTTCTAAAACCTAATTTTCAGCCTTGCTAATTACGTTTTGAAATTATATTACATTTTATGACACAACTGTCATTTATTTATATATTTGACCCGAAATTCCCTTTTATTACTTATTATAGAATGCCAAAAGTCAAATATAAATAAAATTTTCATGGATTTCATTGAATGTTTTTGGATCCGGATTGAATTTATCACTTCCAATTTAGAACATTTTTAGAAAAGTTCTGAAGTTTTTGTTATGTCACTAAAAATTGTTAGTCAGTTTGAAGAAAGAAGATATAAAATAAAAAATAAGAAAAAACGTTTAATCGAGCGCTCAAATATAATCATCAATTGCTTGGTTGGTAGTAGCCATGGCTTTCTTATAGAAATTGAGGTTCCTATCTTTTGATGGGATATATTGCAAAAGTACCCTATATATTAATATTCAAAAATTACATTATTAATGATATCGGTTCCATTTTCTACAATTTTATGAATCAAATTTTTCTAATATTTTTAATTCAATTTGATACATATCTATAACAATATTTGTAAATATTATGTAGGAATTCAAACGTGTCCGTCAAAACATTCAGTCGCACATTTCTCCAATTCTTTTGTAGGATTTTCTCTTTCGCTTATTTCGTAATATATACATTTTTTTTTTAAATTTACAGTAAAATAATTAATTTGAATTACGTTTTTAAGGTTGATTTTTTTTAAAAGATAAATTGCATATTATATTCTATGAAACAGGTTTATTTTCCATCGGCAGCCAGTTTCTGATAAAATGTGTTATTATAAATCCGTGTTTATTGTTATTGTTTTTTCTTTGATTTAAGGAAATAAAATTCCTAGGACCAGCTGCATTTAATCCTATTCGTTATAACATGGACTAAACCGTGACATGGCAAAGTCTAATTCGAAACTAGAGCTCTATGCTTTTAAAAAATCCGTCTCCTTTATTTGTCGAGTTAACGCCAAATATTTTGTCTCTACGGCGTCCCTAAGGATAGGGGTCCGGATTATTAATACTCACCACCTTCCTCCAGCATTGTTCTATGCCACTTGTAAGAAATTTCCAGCTCGTTTGAACCGTAACAAAGTGAGGTTTTTTCTGCCCCGTCGAGCAAACCTTCACGAATCTTGCTCCTGTCGGTCTCTGCTTTGCTCGAGAATGGCGTGTGATTCCTTCTCTTAGTGACGCTTCTCTGATCACTTTTTTTCTTTCTGCTCAAACTCGAGGAAAACTTTTGTTATATGGCCTTCCTTTTTTCTTGCCCACGTCTGAGGCTGTCGCATTGTGTCTGACTGAGCCCTTTTTTTTAGTATTTTATGATATTTCGCCGATGATCGTGAGTTTGAACAGGATATTCGAACTTGTAGGTTCTAAAACCTTTTGTAAAGTTGACAGGAAAGTGGCAAAGACACTTAGAACTTGGGTAAATTGCGAAAGAAAATATTTAAAAGAGATAAAATTAAGAAATAAAAATAGAATAAGAGGAAAATGTTAAAATAATGATATAATTAGATATTCCAATTCACTAAATTTGTCGGGAACTAACCAGATACCCTCGTTTTGCCCAAATCTAGGCAGTTACCGTAAGGCTGGCCTATTTTGGCAACCCTTCTCACCACGTATAGCACCCCCCACTGGTATAGTGGGGGGTGCTATAGGGGAGTGGGGGAGAGAAAT
>JAPMOQ010008361.1:70618-82969 GCA_026543055.1 Argiope trifasciata
ATAAAATGTTTTATAAATTTTGTTGATACTGAAATATATACATAAATGATGTATTTTGTTGATTGAAAACAACTGTAACAACAATTGAAACAAGTGTAAGCCGCCTCTGCAGATTACTAATTATTCACTGCTTAATAACAACAAAAGAATCGTTATTTTTTTGTATATTTTGATAGGTGTGTGCATTTGAGCTGTTTCCCGATCGAGTTCCTTAACCAATACATTTGAAACTTGTGTGTTGGTTCGCAGTGTGTGCTTTACTTATTTGATTAATGTAAGAATGCCTTTGGCGTAGAAACGCTAAAGGCATTCTTACATTAATCGAATTCCAAGACAGAGCTTGAATTGATTCGGGCAGAATTCCAGCTCACAAATTCATTAATATTAAATTTTATATCTGGCATCACGGTAACAACTTATTAATAATTTGAATTATTCGAACAAAGAATTACTGTTAAGAATTACATTAACCGCTAATTAGTAACCCGAAATAATTTAATTTTAACCTGTATGTTCATATTATTGAATAAAAGCATAATATTTGGTAAAGGATTGGGGAATTATAAAAATAGTTGGGAAAAAAATCGTGGAAATATACCTTGAAAAAATTAAATTAGATCTGTGTAACTATCCAGCCATCTTTGGTGGATAGTTTATACTTCAAAATTTATGGTTGATAAAAATTTCAATTAAATATTTTGTTTACTTCATCACAACCAAATGTTTTTGAACTTCAATTTTTGATACCATTGTTTTGATAATAAAAAACTAAATTAGAATTACACCATTAGCGAACTACTCTGCTTACATTATTGGATGTATTTCTCTATTATTCTGTCTATCACAATTATGTCGAAAGAAATAGCACAATGATGAAAAGTGAGCAAATTTATAACTTTTCCACTATTATTTGATGGGAAATTTGATGGGAAATTTATATTTAAATTTTAAAAACAACAAAATTTTAAAAATTTTATTAGTATTACTTATTTATCACTCTAGGCTGAAACCTACTGATCAGGCAAAATCTTGATATCCTGATCACCAGCAATGGGGTAAAAAGATCTTGATGAAATGTTAGCAGCATCAGTCTATAAAACGATTTGAGTTTGATTTCAGCAATGAAACATATTGCAATAAAATTGAAAATGTAACATTTTGAATTCTGAAATAGAAAAGAAATAATTTTTGCACTCTAATATTTTTGGATATGAGAAAATGTATGCTTTTATTTATCATTCTAAGCTGAAACCTACTAATAGTGAAAATCTTCATATTCTGATCACCAACTGTCAGATAAAAAGATCATGATGAAATGTTAGCAGCATCAATCTAAAAATTGATTTCAGTTTCATTTCAGCAATGAAATCTATTGCAATAAAATTGAAAATGTAATATTTTTAATGCAGAGATAGGATCCAGGATTCAAAAATTTGTCAAAATATCGAATTAAAATTTTTTGACAATAACAGTGCTCTCTTTTTATGCTTCGTACAAGAAGAAATATCAAAAATAAGCCTAATGAAGTTAATAATAAAAAGATTTCTAAGTCAGATTTCTTTAGTTATTTTATTATTTACTATTATTATTTTTTCAAATTAGAAATGCGGAGATGAATAAAAGTAATATTCTTGATTATTTTTGATACTGAATGATGTATAATTTCAAAGACT
Organism: Argiope trifasciata; assembly: GCA_026543055.1. Lineage (NCBI taxonomy): Eukaryota > Metazoa > Arthropoda > Arachnida > Araneae > Araneidae > Argiope > Argiope trifasciata. Next base: position 72,292 of record JAPMOQ010008361.1, read on the forward strand.
AATTTAATTTGTTTTCACCGGTTAATCATAGACCTCAATTTAGCTCGAACTAGCCATCCTTGGAGACCAGCTAGTTTGCTTTGTCGCTTGGTTGTGTGCGTTTTAACGGCGCAAAAGCCATACCTCGCCATACTGCGCCAAACGTATGGCAGTTAACGGGACCAAGATGCTAAAATTGGTGCTGGTATTATGTACATAAAAACTAATTTAATTCTTTTAAATTTATCATAATAAAATACATTTCAGCAAAAAACCTACTGAAAATTTTAAAAACAAACATCATTTTTCATATCGATCAAGTCTATAGTTTTGGGTGGAGAAGGAACAAGTAAAATATTTCAGGCGTAAAACATACTGATAAAATGCTTAAAACACAACAAAAATGAATAAGTTTTTGAAATTCACATATATCTTTCAGTTTAGATTAAAAGCTATACAAATAAAAATAATTTGCTGGGAATATTGATTTCAATTACATTTCTCATGCATGATTTGAAATTCAAAGTTCCTTCAATAATGTGATTTGAACTTGATATTTGAAATAAATATTTGAAACGACTTTTTTTAAAGCCTACTCTGTTTATTGTATTCATTAAATTTTTTTATTGTATGCATTAAATTCAAGTCCCGTGAAATTTCTTGGTGGTAAGATGCTCAATTTTAACAATCACAGAATTCACACTCGTAAAAAGTCACATTTAAAAATTTTACTTTTCAGCTAGAACTTAGCTATTTTTAATGGCATCGTGTATCTTTAAATGCCATGAAAAAAAAGTAATGCTGTTGTTGTTATATGATAATATATGTAACAAAATGTTTCGTTGCCTTCTGAGTATTGACAAATTCTAGGAAGTGAAAATAAATGAAATGGCGGAAAGTCTTGTATAGAAATTTGTTGTCGAGCTGTAAAATTTAACGAGTCAGTGAGGACCTTCAGAAACTTTCTGTTATATCCTCTATGAAAAGACTCCCTACCCCCTCTCCTGCCGTATAAAAGTTGTAGAGCTTGAGTGAATCCATGATCAAGATGATTTCTCAATTTTTTTTTACTTTCGAAGTTCTATACATAAAAATTTTATGCTTTATAGGTTCAAGGGAAGAAAATAAAATACATATTTTAAAATCTTTTTGCGTTTGATTGAATTTAAAAATTTACACAGAAATTCAACATTAGCTGTTTGTTATTGCTTCTAATGACACTAGTCTTTATAAATCCCAATGACTAAAGAGCCTCTACGATTTTATCCGAATTTTTTTGAGTCTAGTGTTTTCTCAATAGCATCATCTAGGGGCAAGAGTGTGGCTGCTGTAACCTGGTTGGTAGATAGTCAGTGTCGTAACCGAAAGGTAGCGAGTTCTGTCCTCGATTCGGCCAAAGACTAATGGCAGTTGGGGCACGTTAAATATGTCGTGACGCAAAGTCCTCCAAGTTCCCATAACAAATGATACCTCTGGGGGGTACTGAATCTGGGATGAGTCGGTCTCTGATTTGGATCTAAAATCTGACTTGCGAATGAATGGATGAGTTTGACCACCCCTAAAAAGGGTTGTGTCATGTGTTTTCGAGCAAAAGTCATACTTTCAATTTAACGGTGCTCGTTAACAACAAAAGGCGCACACTTCTGCCTTGATTCGAAAGAGCTAAATCTCATTCGGCTTGGTGAGACAACGTGGCAATAGAATGACCAAGGGTAAAGAGTACGAGTTAGCTACTCACTCGTCATAACCTTGTTTTACGGAGCGACCTTCATTCATACATTTCATTCACTCATCCACAGATCGTAATTTAAACCTCAATCAGAAAACGATCACCTATGAACCAGAAGCTCAGTGGTATTACTCTCGACATGGAGGACTTAGTGACCACGACAAATTTATATGTGCACCAGTCATCTCCAAACACGAGGGTCTTCATCCGGCAGGGTTCGAACTCACAACCCAAATGATGCGAATCCAACTCCCTACCAATTAGGCTACCCCAGCCCTTCCATATTAGTAATTAAAATATATAACAAATATTATTGATCAAAGTCATAGGGTTTTAGTGTTATCGTATGCGCATACATTGAGACAGAGGCAAATAGTCGAGCCTTTGATGGATTAGGTTCAAACTTTTAAACAGATATATATTTTTGATGTTAAACTTGTGTACCAATTTTTTTTAATCTAGATTTTTACATTTTACAATCATCAAGCTCTCTTCCATACGAAAAGGGAAGGAAGAGAAAGATTAAGTGAAATCAGAAATTCGGGGTAAAAATTGCATGCAAAATTTCATTTATATAGCTCAGAACACTTGAATTATCGCTTCCGTAATCACATAGATGGGGATAATTCCAAAAATATGTTGTTGTTTTTGATACCAAGAAAATCCGAAACGTGAAGATGCATCAAAATTCGAAGTCAAATTTTTTACCGATTTCAGTATTTCTTTTTTGTATATTTTATACATGAAAAAGGAAAGAAAAATATGTTAAAAAGTATTCAGCATGCCAACCATTGAGAATAACAATTTACCTCTTGACGTACGAATTTATTTTACCTCCTAATTTGATGGCATCTTATTTTGAGCACTTATTACACTAATATAATTAACATATGAGATACTGCAGCGTTTCTAAGTACTTTTGCATTTAAATTATTTATCCTGTCGTTTAATTTCAAATTTAAAACAAAAAATTAAACAATTCTATGCGCGTGTCAGACACGTCTTTGTATGTCAAGAAGTTAAGGTAGTTTTGTTTATAGATTACACACATAAAAAATAAAGCAAAGCTTCCTTACGGTATTGCCAAAGTTTATACAGAAAACAATTTAACAGAATTTGCTTTCATTGTCTTTCAACAACACAAAAAAAACTGTAATGTAAGTAAAAAAACTGTAATGCATGTAGAAATAATGAAAACAGTTTAAATAACATTGCAAAAAAAGGAAAGTACTATTATAAATGTTGCTTTAAAATGTTGTTAAAATTGTTAAAATTCGAGAGAAAATTAATTTTAATCAAATAATTATCAGTAATTTTTTAAAAATTTTATGATGGTTTAAATATTTCTGAACGACATATTAAAAATTTATCGAATCAAAGTCCCATAATTTTATTTATTTTTCACCTGATTAGAGCTCCAATCAAAATTTCAAAAATATTCTTTTAAGAATTATTTTAATCATGCTCCTGAATGGGTTTCCGCCAAATAATACTCTAAGTTCAAATTACCTTACCTATGGATACTAAAAATATCACAAAGACACCCATTTTTAGGTTTTCGTATAAGAGTATTGTAATTATGGAAAAAATTTAATTTGATTTTTTGATGAATTTTCATATTTTAAATCCTCCGTGATTCAAAAAAACACATTTTTGATTTATATCTACCTGCCCATGAACATAATAACTCAGCAATCCTAAAAATGTTTATCAAATTTTGAGCAAAATTCACTCGGTAAAGATTTGACAGTCTGTTTATAAGTAATTAATGTAGCTATAAAATGAAGATATATCGATGGGCAAAATTTGGTACACAAGTTTTATACCTAAAGTATCGATACATTTTTTTGGTTCTTTCAAAAACAGTTAACTCAAAAACGCAATGATTTAAATATTATATAATATTTTAATCATCAAGTTTTTGAAGCATCTTCTTAACTACTTTTGAAAGTACGGATAATATATATATGAGTTATAATGGAGTGTGTGTGTGTATATATATATATATATATATATATATATATATATATATATACTCCATTATAACTCTTTGTCCAATATTGGTTAAAACTATTTAGAAAAAAAAGGTGTCCTAAACACACATTTTGTTTTCTGGTACTTGTGTATTAACCTCACCCCGTTGATTAATCACCATAAATCTCACTATAATTTGCTCTTGCTCTTTAGTAACTATTACTTAATAACACACAAATGCACTAACTAGAAAGTATGCAAGAAAATTCTGTTTTCTGTCACTTGTGCATAAACATCCCATTAATCACCATAAATTAATTATGTAATGATACACAAATGAGCTGAAAACAGAATATGCAAGAAAGTTTCGGGAAGAACCTTCTTGTTGGCTATTTTTGGTAGAGATTTTTTTTAATTATCGTATTGGCAAGCGAAGTAGTTATATACTTCATACTCAAATTAAATCCCCACAAAAATTACTCTTTAGTCTCACTAATAACCTATTTTATTAGTATTTTCTTTTTTTAATTTAATTTTATTTAGATTTTTTTCTTTTTTTTTCAAGTAAAAATCAGTGAATCGTAGAGCAATGCAGAAATTAGATTCTCATCTTTTGATTTCGATAATTAAATTCCTTCAGTCACGCTGAAATAGGTTAAAGGGAAGATAAACAATTTTGTATCTAATTACAAAACAAATTCTTCAACGATTCTTTGATTCCGCGATCCTCGATATTGAAGTCAGGCTTCAAAAAGGATTTTTTTTTTCATTTAAAAAGATCATTATTGCATGAAGAAGAAAAATATCTCCACTTGAAATAAGATGATCTGATTATAGGATTTCACTAATTGGATTCACATATTTATTTTCATTGAAAGTGAAGATGTGAAAAACATCCTCGGGATTGAAGTTTCAGTTTTCCATTAAAACCCAATTTTCCTTTTTCTGGTTTCATTCACATTAATTTGAAGATTAATAATATTTTTTCAAGAACAGTTCAAAGGAATGCTATAAATTAGTAACTAAAATTCAATATAATTTATTTCAATATATACTAGTTTTATATGTTTAAGCTGTTATATTATTTGACTCAACATTACCAAATCAGGTTTTGAGAATTCAATAACAAAGCTTTTTATCCCCTGCCGTTAAATAATTCCGGTTTTATTTTGTCTTGATAAAGGTCCCAATGGTGTTTATTTTAAATTTTATTTTCAGATAATTTGAATACAAATTAAAGTATTTCATAATTACACTCGGCTGAGTGAGAATAAAGTGTCGTGTATTAACATCTCTTTTAAATATGATTTTTATGACTTTTATAGTAGGTTATTTCTATTTACTTACGATCCTATTTTTTTTCTAAGCCACAGTGGAAAAAAATATATAGCATTCATTACAGTTTGGAACATAAATTGTTTCATATGATAAAATTTTTTGTTTTACCCCTTTAATATTACATAGGAAAAAATCACTGGCGTATCTGTAGATAAATTAAATCTAGAAAAAAGTAGAAAAATTAGAAAAAAGAAATTAAAAAAAATTTTATTTAGAAAAAAAAATTGCGAATTCGTACCTTTAGATTGAATCATCATTGCATGATTATTAGATTTCACTCGTCTTTCCTGCCTTCGTTTGGATTAATGGCTCGAGTCGTTGTAGTCTGAGCATAATGAGTTTTACATTAGGCAATTTGGTAAGATAATTTGTTTGAGATAATTTAGGTAATTAGATAATTTGTAGAACAGAAGTTAGCTTAAAAACATTAGCACATTAAGTAAAAAAAATCTTAAAACGCGATGTCTGAAAAAAGGATTTTTTTTAGAAATTTAACAAAGGTTGAATCATATTAATGAAAGATTGGATTTAATTATAACATTAACTTTCATTACAATTTTAAAGAATATTATTGAAAAAAAGCATACAAAATTATTACTGAAGATTTATTTAAACTATAGCGCATGGTACAGGAGTCATTCTGATTTCTTATCAAATGTTGTAATAAATGTTATGAGAAATGTTAAGGTAAAGGTTCACCATATACCGAAATACTTATTCAACCAGTGGAAAAAAAGATGCAAAAGAAATCAAAAAGATAGAAAAAGGCATTAAACAGAACTTTAATTAAAATCGAAAGTAGGATAGACCTATTGAAGGCTGTTTTCTAGACATAAATTAATCTACAGATAGAAAAAGGCATTAAACAGAACTTTAATTAAAATCGAAAGTAGGATAGACCTATTGAATGTTGTTTTCTAGACATAAATTAATCTACAGATAGAAAAAGGCATTAAACAGACCTTTAATTAAAATCGAAAGTAGGATAGACCTATAGAATGATGTTTTCTAGACATAAATTAATCTACAGATATTCCTGTGATGTTTTCCTATATAAAATTAAAGCAGTAATCTGAAATAAACAAAAATTTAGCCTTATGGTACAATTATGTTCTAAACTGTAATGAATGCTATTCATAAAAAACACTAGCTTGGTCTACAGTTTTTTTTCCTTGTAAGACTTATATGGAAAGGCAAAGCCCTAGATAGCACTATATACAAAAAAAATTACGGTTACCTTACAGACAAAATCAAACGATTCCGATATAAATATAGAACCCAAATAAAGTGATTCTCTCAAAGCAATGACACAAATCTTTCAGGAAAGTGTGCTTCGAATCTTCTCGTAAAAAATACATGGGACAGTAAGAATTTTGAAAAGAATATAAGTTATAAAATAACTTAAATGCAGGATTCCTTAATGGATTTTGTTATTATAATTTATCTAATTATTTCCATAAAGTTAAAAAGGCAGGCTTCTATAATAATTATTTCTTTAATTGACAAAATCTTGGTATTAGAAAAAACTATTGATTTCAAATACACTCAGACTTGTTTTAGACTTTTTCACCCAGGACAGCTATAAAAGAGACACCTGTTTGGGGTTGAAACATTTTAATGTTCATGGTCATGGAGCGATTTTCCAAAATCAGTTACTATATGCGATTTGAAATACTAACAAGGATCTAAATATGCATTGTAGCTGACGACGACGAGTTAGAACATTTCAAACAAAGGTAAATTGTTATAACTGGTTTTTTCTGACATCATTACGTCACTTCAGAGTTTAGGAAGTCACGAAGACACAAATTTGTATTTTAACCGTTCTATCATTCCCATCAACGCCCACAAGATATCTTTTTGTACAAAAGGATGTTCAAATGAAAAGGTACGAAGCGACAATGTGGGTATATATTTTTAAAGTATATACCATAGACTTTATACATATAGTCATCAAAGTATGTACCATAGACCTATATATAACACCACGATCCCATTGCTTAATAAGCCGGAGGATTTCTTGTTCCCAGAATTTCTGTGGTTGTAACGAGAGTCAGTCCTTCACAGCCTCCTTGAGTTCCCCGTTCAAGTCGAAGCATTTCCATTTCAGATGTTTTTCAATCGACCAAGCACATGCAAATCGCAGGGCGACACGTCCGGGCTATAGGACAGATGGTCAAGATTCTCCCACTTGAACTTGACCATTCCCTCGTGTGTGATCCCTGAAACGTACGGACGAACGTTATCATGGCGCAGAACCACAGCCTCCGAGAGTAGCCTCATTCTTTTGTTCTTGGTGGACCTGCGTAATCTTCGGAGTGTCTCACAGAATATATCGGAGTTCATAGCCGTTTAGTAAAATCTTCAAGTGGGCTGCCACGTCAATTGAATGACGCTCTTTATAAGAGCCCCTCTCCTCTCTCATATCGGTGCCCACGAATGCTCTGTCCTACCCTGGAGATTCCAATCGTATGCCTAGCTGTCTCGCTACCTTCTACCATAGCGGCTTAAGCATATATGTTAACAGTTAAGTTGTTGCGACGTTTCGTACTTTTTCATTTGATCACCCTTTGTACTAAGTACTTCGATGATGCTCTACATCTTTGTAAACCACTTTTTCTAATATAGCATTGTATTTTCTAGATAAGAATGCAATCTCCGCAGTTTTCCACTAGGTGGCGCCGTAGACGGTTTCATTCAGTAGCATATGACCATTTTATTATAATACCCAGACACCATTAAGAATATAGCAGCAGCCATTTCATAGTTAAGAGGGTAACAAGGGATTTCAATAGGTATGCTATATATTGAGAATGAACTATATGATAAATTCTGCAATCTAGTATATGGGAACAAAAATTATCACAGTTTTTGAAAAATAAGTTTCAATATGACATTTTACTAATTAAAAAGATAATTTAGATTGGTTTACAATCATGACCAAAGCTTTAAACAGAGAACTTATTAAATTTATTGAGTATGAGAATTCGAAAGAAATGAACTAAATCTTTTAGCCGAAACATTTTTATTCAACTAAAATTGAAAACATATAACATGAATAGTAAAAAAAAAACATTATTTTTGTCGAACATTATCACAGATCTAGTCCCGAATACAAAATGTACAAAAGTTCTGTGCAGTTAGGTATAAAAATATTTCACATCTTAAAAAATTGGTAAACACAAAGACGGATCTCTTGGAGATGATTTCCATAAAATTAATTATTATTCCTAAAATTCCAAGAAATTAATTCAAAATTCTTTCATGCATGACATAAATGCGTGTTATTAAAATACAATATATACAAAATAACTTATTCTTCAATGGTAATATGAAGACTCGCATGGAATAAGTACTAATTTGATTCGAATTCACATGGATTAAATTCAAAAAGAAATATAATTACATACAAAAATAATTCACATAAAAATGTAATAATACTTCTTTCATAATTGCCTAAGTACGGTTTGTTCAACAATTTATTTAAATATGAATACTTCTATTTAATAAAAACGAACTGAAAATAAAGAATATTGGAATTAATAATGATTGTTCTGTAAAAAAATCGTCTGACAGAAAATATCAACAAAAAAATTAAAAATGTCGAATTAATGAGGTAATTATGGATATATTTTTTTTACATTCAACATGCAGTTTAAATAATGTATGTAGTTGCTCATAAAAAAGACATATTTTTTCAACGCAGTCTGAATGAGAGTTGTTTTAGCAGATAAAATTATATTTTAGAATTAAATATTTATTTTGATATGAAAATTGTCATGAATAAGTAACCGTTAAAAACAATTCAAATATAAAATACAATACAGATATCTTAATACTATAAAATTTTAAGAAGAATGTATTATTTCCTAACTTATATTTTAAATGTATAACTGTAAAATTCATAATTATTCAGATTTTTTAAAAAAAGAAAACTGCTATAAGTAACTAATTTTGTTCTCACATAAAAACAGTTGGTTGAAACATGAAAATCGTAATCATAATCACAATCAGAAATCGTTAATTTTTGTACAAATATGTAATTGATAACTAATATCCATTTTCATAATTTAGTGTTCTATATTGCAAAATGTAAGAATGTTATTAAATTTACCACAGAGAACCGAAGTAGCTCCAATTCGTTTCACAAGAGAAAATTAAAAAATTATTCTTAAAAATTTATTAATTAATTATTAAAAAATGAATAAATGCAATATTTGCACTTTTTTCAGTAATATTTCTGTAAAGTAACTATATCCCGAAATGATTTCCAAATTGCACTAAGTTATTCCAAAGAATTGTATGGATAACAAACTATCATGATGATACAGATGGAAGATCTTAAAGTTATGTTCATGTACGTAATGATTGAGTTATGTATCTTCCTTTGATTCCACAGACAACATTTGTTAGATAGTTCTTCCATTAATTACCATGTGAAGCATTCTCTATATACAACCTTAAACTCTTTTACACGAATATGATGTAAAGATTCAACCTACTACACAACCAATTGAAATGGAGACACAAGAAATAATTTCTTAAGATTTAGATAGCAACATGTAGAAAAAAATGTGTTATTAAATGTCTCCATAGTGTGTGAACATTTTCACAGTATATAGCGTGGATTAAACTATCAAATAGATGTTACTCAGTGAAAGAAAGATGGTCATATTTGATTCTACCAGCAACATCAATGTAGTAGTCCATTTCACAACCATGTCACATATTCCCTAGGCACTTCAGTTCATCCATAGGGGCCCGTAGAAGACATTAAGACAGAATTAATGAGTGACACCATTGAAATAAAAATCCAAAAAGTAATTACAGAAAATTTAAATAGCCAATGGTAGAATATAATGTGACGGTCAAATGCTCAACAGAGTGGTACATGTTCAATGGTTCTGAACATTGACATTGTGAAACATGTTCAGTGTTTCTGAACATGTTTCACAATGTCTAGCGTGAAGTGGGTTCCATAAAGATGCTACTTGCGGAAAGAAGGAAAGATACATTTGGTCCTACGGACAACATTACTGTGGTAGTTACATTTCAGTCGCTCAGTGTGGTAGTACACTAATTCTCTATGTGTATCTTCAATTCGTTCCCTACCACACTAAAAAAAGTCGTTAAGGCAGGGTCTACGACACATTCCATTATGAACCAAAAAGTAATTTCAGAAGAATTACACAGCAATATGAAGAAAATACATATTTTTGAATGTTCATCACGATATGCTGCCGAGTACCCGGAAGGAAATGGACTATCCCACAAATGTTGTTTCTTTGTGGCTAAGGGAATCACAAGAGCAATTACTATTTACTAAAATGAAAGTTTATAATTCTTTCTATACCAAGTCAATGTTAGGTAAATTCCAATAGGAAGACTACTTAATGCAATAGTTTTAATGACAAGACTTCGAGAAAATTTCTGCAATTCTTCACTAATCATGGATAGATTTTTAGAATCTAAAATCAATTATAACACTTTGGAAATGTTATCTTGTGACCAGTATAACAAGAGTAATGTGGATTGGATTTTAACTGGCTCAGAATATATTGTTAGAATTGTAAAAATTTCAGACGAATTCGTAAGTAGCTCATCTAGTGTGAAGGAAGTGAAAATGGCAGGGGTAGGTGAAGATATTCATTTCACTAA
>JAPMOQ010008361.1:97969-134623 GCA_026543055.1 Argiope trifasciata
ATATATATATATATATATATATTAATAATGAAATCATTTTGAATATGTTTACTTTTACTTTTTTTGTATAGAGCCCGACAACCGGACACTGCTGGCCGGCATTCTCGTGCCTTTAATCGTTCTTGTGCTGGCCGTTGGGGTGGCCCTGCTTTGGAGAAGAAGGCGGCTCGCCCCCTTCGCCAAGAAAGCCAAGCATGTCAAGGGCGACGCCATATCCATCGCGGACAGCGAAGTCATCACTAGGTAGGTCATCATTTCTTATGTATTTGATTATAAAATGGAAAATTTTGAGTTCATTTTTGGCAGGAAATGCAAATAAAAGAATTACGATAAAAAACGTCAATCAACTTTTTATTGTCGTTTTTTTTTCAAATAAATTTGTAGTCTATGCCATTGTTTAAGGAAAATAAACATATCAATAACTTTAATTTTTTTTTCTTGCAATCAAATACGCAAATGAAATATATTGATTTATAACACAGAACTGTAAAAGAAGATATACTTTCTTTTTTTTTTCCAAACGGATTTTTATAAAGCTGCATCCGAAAATGGCTTTCATTTCCTACCATCAGTACAGTTAAAAAATATGGAGAGTTTACATTAAAAAAGCATAACTGCGATAAAAAAATTCATAAACTGCTAACATGCATTGCAAAATTATTTTGCAGACAGTTGACTTCAGTTGATAGACAGACCAAAAATGATTTCCATTTCTTACCATCAAGTAAAGTTTTGTTAAAATAAATATGGGAAGTTTACATTAAAAAATCATTACTGAAATAAAAAAAAATCATATGCTGTCAACATGCATTGTAAAATTATTTTGCAGACAGTTGACTTCAGTAATTTTTTATTTAAAAATATATGGGAAATTTCATTAAAAAAGTATAACTGCAATAAAAAAATCAAATGCTATCAACATGCACTATAAAATTATTTTGAAGAGAGGGTCTTTAATATTCTCCAAAATCCTGTGCAATACATTCTTAAAAGACTATCAAGAACATGGCCTCTGTGAGTTCAAAATGCTAGTAAATACTGTACCATCAAACAGATTAAAGTAAATATCCCTATGTTAATAGCAATGACTGACTGATTTTCAACTGCGAACCAGTTTAACTTTTATCCCAAATCTATAGTACAAAAAATTATTCAAATATATGATAAGTTCTTATGATATTCCAAAGAAAAACAGGAACGTAGATTTATTCCTTTTATTTGTTTCACAGTGATTTCTAACAAAAACTAGGTTAACAAATTATTTATAACTTCATTGTTTGCAAACTTGTTTACAAGCTTGTCTTTTTTTCTCCACAAACAGTTGCGACATGATTGGGAGTTTAACTTTATCTGAAAATACCTACGCGGTGGGAACAATTTGATATAATTGCCAGAAACATAATATATTTCAACATTATTCTGCTCTAGATTTTTCACATTTCATATATTCAATGAAATCTTGTCTAATTGCGATTCATTTCAACTTTCATCTACCTATTCAGTTGATTTACTTTAAGTTCAGAGAAGAAGAAAAACTTGATAATTCTTAGATGAATCATAACAGTGTTGCTGAACATAATGAATTTATTTCATAAAGAGAAGATCGCAAATATTTCACAGCCTGAAAGTTTCGTAATTAATTTTATTCTTAGAATTTAAACTGAAGGGAAAAAGCGTTCTTGTGTAGTTTCTGATTCATCGCATAACGACAATGGATTAAAATCTGATCCTGATCAATAATTCTAGTTGGGAAATATGGAGTTTGAGAAAATATTAGTGTTAGTAAACTAATGGATGCTTTTAGAGATTACTGTATACTGCAAATTAAATAATGCATATTCCTGCTATGTTAAATGTTCAGTGGTTTCACCAGTGTATCAGCTGAATACCACTTACAATCGGTCCATGATTGTTCATTTATTGAATTTCTTTCATATCTTTGTTTTCTCAAATATATATTTTTTCTCGCATTCAAAAATAGATATTCTCACAAATATCTATTTTTCTCGCATTTATTTTCACTTTCATTTATATGCATTCATACGATGATCAAATATTTGTATGCAAATTATATTGTCTGTTAGAATAACAATCCCTATTAGCACAAGATATTGTACGATATGTTCACAATATTATTCGACATTCTGAATGCCTACCAACTTTGGGGAAATCATAAAATACTGCTCAGCATTTTGTGCTTGTAGGAATGTTTTATTAGGGTTGTAGTTGTGCTAACCCATTAGCAATGGAAAAGGTTTTGCTAATACAAAATTTGTAAATCACGATAAATACAAAATTATGCCTTGTATTAATACATTATATTAGAGAGACTGTAAAGATACTGAAACGGTACTTTATTTCAACAAAATAATGGTAAAGTAGCAATTTAAAATTACAAGTTAACATTTTTGTCTTAATGTATGTCTATTTCTAAATATAGCGCTTTAAAATTACCCGACTAAATGCTTATAATAGAGATAAAAATTCTACGTCCTAAAAAATTCTTTTTAATACCATTCAGTGTTTAAACAATTATTATATATCTATTTAAAACTAAAACTGTTCTGTTGTAACCTAACGATTCGTTGTAATTACTTCTTTTCTAGAACCCGTAAAAGCTGCCAAATTAGTAAAAATTTGACTTTTCTCTCATTTCCAAAACATAAAAATTATAACAATAGTGCCAACTATTGAGTTTGTCGGTTTCAAAACTTGCTCTCTGTTTTTCTTTAAGTGCTTATGGCTTGGAATCATTTTTAATACCATATGAAGCGCACTTAAATATGTGGCGATTTCAAATAAAAAACTAATTGGATTTAAGCCTTTACATCTCATTTTTAAGATATATTTTTCTTAATAAGCAACATAATCCGTCGCATAATTCATCTTTCATTTTCAATATTGATCAATATTCATCTCTTTTTTTTTCAGCCGTCCCGTGAAATTGAAAGATTTCGGTGAGCATTATCGCATCATGGCAGCAGACTCGGACTTCCGCTTCTCGGAGGAATTCGAACTATTGAAGAATGTAGGGCGGGAACGGGCCTGCAATGCAGCCGACTTGCCAGTGAATCGACCTAAGAACAGATTCACTAACATTCTTCCATACGATCACTCCAGGATCAAACTGATGCCCACAGATGACGAGGAAGGCACAGACTATATCAATGCTAACTACATTCCGGTCAGTATTCATTATGTGGTTTTTATTATTAATTCTTGAATCTTTTTTCTGACTATCTTCTTCAGACGAAGAGTTGTTGTTGTTGTTGTGTGTGGTTTATTGGCGCAAGAGCCATACTTGGCCAAACTGCGCCAAGCATACGATAAAATTAAAACAGCACGATTTTAAAAGCAAAAAGAAGTTGAAACTACTTTGACGTAAGACAATGGAAAACGTAAATCAAAAATAAACATGTAAATAAGACGCATGTGAGAAAAATCAACAGATGAAAAAATATTGTTAAATATAATTAAAGAAACCAATAGCTCTTAAAAATTTAAAAATATTTGGGTGGTATTTTTCACCCACTAGGTCATGCATGTTAAGAGAAGACGCAGAAAAAATTATGACGACGAGTATTAAAATCAGGGCACTCAGTTAAAATATATTTCACGCTAAAAGCAATATGACAAGTGGGGCAAATTGGTACCCTTTCACCCTAGTCAGACAAAAAGAAATTGGTTGCATTAACATGGAAAAGGAAAAATTTAGTCAATATTTGAAGAAAAACTAAGTAAAATAATATTATTTACATCTAGAATTTTTATGTGGTACTCTCGCAGAAAATTTGATTTCTTAAGGTATTTGATTACGTTCATTAAAGAAATTTCTGAAAAACGCTCTAAAATAGTTATGTATTTTCAATATTTGCAGAAAAAAAGATTAGAAAATCATCTCTAAAATGAAAATATACCAATTAATTGCAAAAGTTTACAAAATTGTTTAAAAAATTTTTTTATCTTTGGCTAAAAAGTAATATAAACAAAATTTTTTTATAATTTAGAGGTGTATCAAATGATTTACCGAAACTTTTGCAGATAGCTTAAGAAATGTACTATCTATCTAGTTCTTAAACTAAAAAGTAAGCTGTATTTCTAGCTATGTTTAATCATTGACTGATCAATAACATAAAAGTTTTAATTTTTTTTCATATTGTAGAACTAATTGAAAAATTATTATATCAAATTTAAACTAAAAAATGCATTTGATTTCAATTTATGAGGTTTTTTGTAAGAAAATTCAATCATAGATTAGAATTGGAGTCGATCATTATTCAATCATTGATTAGAATATAGCATCTAAATATGTGAAGTAACATTAAATGAGAATACAAATATTATTGTAACTTCTGAAAAAATAGAAAAAAAATATTAATGGTTTTACATAGAAATCTTTCAATCATATATTTAAAAAATTATTAAAATTATTAAAATTATTAATTAAAAATTATTAAAATTATATTTAAAAAATTCATAATTTCGCAAAAAATTGACTTTTTAAAGCAGCCACTTTTAAGAGTTTTATATATATTTCCTTGTCTCATAAATTCTTAGTTTTCTAGTTTCAGAATCTCTGTTAGACCGCAAGAAGTAGATTTTAGCTCACACAGACAGAAGATATAGTATTCACTTTCTCTTCTTAATTTGCGACATTATTTTCCATTACATTCATTGTTTCTTTTTGATGTGTTCTAACAATTCTTTATCGCTGAAGCTTACGAAATACTCTATGTATAAATGGTGACATAGAAATGAAAAAATAATTATTATGTTTTGGTAAGAGAAATAAATTTAGTTGTTTAGATCGTGTTTTTCCGGTTGTAATCAATATTTCCACTATAGATTACTTTAGAATTTATTTACCTTTTTATATTATTTTTTTTCAAAGCGAAACGCATTTCAATCTATTATTGAAACTATGAATTTTATTTTTAATTTAAAGGTCCATTTAGATAAATCAACGAAGAAAATAAAATCTTGAATTTTTGAATTTAAGAAGTAAATAAATAACAAACTGATAAAATAAGAAATATTAATAATAATTTTAAAAAATTACGTTTCGAGAAAAGAGTGAACTACCTTAAGTGAGTAAAAAGTAACTTTTATTTAGCTTCTTAGTTTATAAATAGAGGTTTTTCAATAGAGACAGTTAGGGATGAAGCGACAAAGGCTGTTATCTCATAGGAACCAAAAAATTATAGTTAGTGAATGTCAAAATGCTTGAGGGCTTGAACGAAGATGCTAAGATGTTATTTGTTTGCGAGAGTTTGAAACAAAAGGGATGCAAAAGAGATGTACGGTTGTTCGATCTTGAGTTTTTTCCAGAGTGCTTTTCTGTAAGTTACAAATGGGGGCTATATATAAATTAGAAAATAAATAATTTTTTTTATATATGGCTATTCAATGTTACGGTTGATCTCGTGTTAACAATGATATTTATAAACACTAAGCAGATGCAGGAATATAATTGTGTATAATTGAAACTGCTGCTAATTCGTAATAAATAAATAAATAACATACATATGAGGTGCATGAAATAAACAAATTGACCCAAAGTATGAATCTTAAACAAACTAATTTAGACATAAATAATTGAAATATAAAAAGAATGAAGTTTGAAATATTAAAAAAAGAAGTTTTACCATCGCAAATTTCCACATTATTATTTTTTAAGCTATTATTTGTCTTAATTATTTAATATATATATTTTTTAAACTTTCATTTTCGAATTTTCTAGCTGACAAATGAAGTTTTGAAGCTCGATCAATTTTGAGATAAAAATAAAAATCCATCGTTTTTTTAAAAAAATTTCGACTTTTGCGTAATCTGATAGACTTGTGATTGTTTCAAACCGATTTAAACTGGTTTACGATTTAAATTAATTAAGAAAATTTGTAAGAATTCAGAGAATGTATAATTTGAAAATCAAGTTATTTCAGTTGGCGATAAATCACCAAATGTGACAACCTTTTGCATTGTTTTCTAATAATCCTATGAGTTAGCTGAAATTATCTTTTAAACGTCAATCTTTATCGATTAAACAAACAGTATTTTAACATTTTTCTTTATTTAAAAAAGTTGCGCGAGTTAGATGACACTGCGATTTCCAAGGAAAATTCTACAGCAGACGATAGATAATTCAAAAACCATACTGTGAAAGCCGACTCCAAAATAAAACTACATTAGCAGACGATATGTATTTCATTTAAAATGTGAAAGACAACTCAAAAATAAATAAATAAATAAAAGGATAAAAAAAAAGAGTTTGTTGCCTGTGCGTTTTGAGGCTTCAAAAAATTTGTTGCCTTCACATTTTGAGACTCCAAAAACCTCAAATGAACATGATATGTTTTCAGATGATAATAATGGCCAGTTAATTAAAAAAAAAGAGCCGTAATAATATACATTGCTTGCTAAGGTAGCAAATTGCCGAAATTCGGCATTCATCCTCAACAGAGTACTAATTTTTGAAAATTCAAATAATTTGTGGAAAATTATTAGGCCTACACTGAATGTAAGATATGTTCACTTGATTTAAAACATAAAACACACATTAAATTTCATTTATTATGCTGGCAGTTCTCTGAATTTATTGCATCATAAAATATATGCTCATTTAAAGTTATTAAACTCGTTAGAATACTTATATCTAGAATAAATTAATTTGAAATCTGAGATTTTCTTAAAGCACATTGCTCAGCTGTATATTAGAGAATCTGATGCAGTCACTTCATTTTTTAAAAATTCAATTCCTTCAAAATAAATCAGTTAAAAAAAACTAAAAATAGCAAAAAGAATAAGCAAATAATATTCTTTCAAATCACATTCTTGTTAAAAAATAAATGTTTTTCTTAAGTATGTTGTTTTGAATTTAAAGAAGAATAAAATGACAATTTGAGCTCACTGTAATTTTCAGGGAGCATCTACAGAATTGCAAAAACATTAAAAAAAAAAAAAACAGCAATAATGATGTGACTCGAATAAAATCTTCAAATATAAGGATTTCAAATCTCTCTGAATGCTTGCAGACAAGAAAGTAGACATTGAAAAAATTCTGACTGTATATTTTTCATTAAGGAACTTGAATAAAGCAAAAATGGGCAGAAATGCTAATGCCGTGAAGAAACCTGATCGAAGAATTTGGATAGTGTTTTTGAATTTAAACGAGAGTAAAATTTCATCTAAAATGTGGAATTTTCAAAAATGTATTTATGGTTATGATTTTACGTTGAGTGGAAAAGTTTTAAGGATTTAATTGTTCTGCTTTTCATATTAAAATATCATGAAACTAATGACTGATGATTATTAAAGAGGGAAAAATCAGCTGTATCTTCATGGATTAAGGTTGTTATGGAAAATCTTTTTTGGAATTGAAAAGCGAAAATTTTAACCAATTTGCAATTTTCATGATATTGTAAGCTAAGAAAATCTAGCTTAAATTTGTATATAATAAAACAGTATTCAAGTAATATTTGACTGAAATAGTACATGAATATATATATTCATAGGCGGTTGCATAATAAGCATATGTGTGCTGCTATTTAGGCTATCAATATTCTCAAAAAATTGAAACATTGCATTGTCCTGTAAATTTCTTGCAATGGATTTAGACTCAGCACTTATCCGTTATACGGGCGCAACGAAAAAATCGCCAAAACGTCTCGCCAAAAATACTGCGATCATCAAAAAATTCGAACTTGAGATTTTGACAAATCTCCGCTTTTTTGACCTCTATGTGTCCGACAAACACATTTTTGGTATTATGTCTGCCTGTTTGTGAACAAAATTCAAAAATGGTTTGACCTAGACAAGTAAAATTTGATGCATGGAATTATGGCCAAGTTTGTAGATTTCTATCAGATTTTGAACAAAATAGTTTCAGAGGAAATATGTCTATCTGTTTGTTCGAATGCAAATACTCGATAACTACAAAATGCTGTTATGTTAATAAAATTTTGTACATAGGCTTAGCATCTAAAATATAGATACATATCAAATCTTGAACCAGATCCTCCAAACAGTTGACCATCTATCTGTTTGTACTTTACTATGCATGTAAACTCATAAAGACAATAACTTAAATCATTGAAATTCAGTTTGTTGTGAATACAGTTGTAATTTTATATCTACTTTTGGTGTTAATCAACCAGCAAAAAGGTGTCCAGATTATACAATTTAATAAAAGTGCTAAATTCGGGTCAATGATCTGTATTTCCTGACTGTTCTTTGTTAAAGTCATGTTAAGCATTCGAAACCTTTCTCAAAGATCATCATTTTATGGAGAAAAAGTAAATATAACCTTATTGGAAAGTATGAGTGAAAAATTCCAGTGAACTTATCCTTCTACACTCAAGTTAACTATATTAAAATCCTGCTTCTATAAGAGTTATTTTTTGGCAAATCTTACCTTTGAATCATGGCCAAATAACAAAAATTACACATGGTGAGGCATACTCTAAACTTCTACCCTAGCGGGAAAGCATTTGTCCATGGAGGGATTTGATGTGTATTTGGTCAGCATGTCTGTGAGTTTCTTACAATGATATTGATACTCTTCCAACGAACCACTGCTGACTTACAACAGGCATTTGTAATGGGCAAATATTTTTATAATGGAAGTACTCAAATTAAAATTTAAGTTCTTCAAGCTAAATAATAATTTTTACTTTCCAGTTGTATTTACTTTTGAAAATTAAAAAGCAATTTCTTAACGCTTTTGTTAATGATCTGCTTTTAGCAAAATAAATAAATAAAATAAATAAATTGTTAATAAAACTGGCTCATTCTGTATGATCACGTTTTATTATTTTTATTTTGTATAACAGGGTTATAACTCTCCACGGGAGTTCATCGTGACTCAGGGTCCGCTTCACAGCACCCGTGATGACTTCTGGCGGATGGTGTGGGAGCAGAACAGCCGAGCTATAGTCATGCTGACTCGCTGCATCGAAAAGGGACGCGAAAAATGCGATCACTACTGGCCCTTTGACATGCAACCAGTCTACTATGGGGATATACAAGTCATCCTACTCAATGAATCACAGTACCACCACTGGACAATCTCCGAGTTCAAAGTCTCCAGGGTAAGTGGCTAAAAACATATGAAGGATTTTTCTGTTTCATTTATTTAAGATATGTTATTGTTTCTCATAACACTTGCCATTGGACAAGCCCTCTGTTACAAAGACAGTGATTTAAGTCTATAGGGAGTGTCTCTTGTTTTAGTTGCCCCAACTAGAACCAAGAATACAATTTTGTCACTCATACATCCCTCATTCGCTGGCACAATCTCTTTCTACAAGAGGGAAAATACACACATCTCAAAGTGAGAAGAAACATGTCTGTACCGGGACTAGAACCCAGGACCCTCGAATTACAGGGAAGACGCACTACCCCTATGCCAGGACGCCGGCGTTTAAGATATTAAGTATCTCAGTTATGCATCAATTGTTATAATTTGTTAAACGAAGCCTCCCAAATTTCAAGGCTCTGTTTCAAAATATTAATGAGCATTTTAAATCTTTTCTTTCCAGTGTTATGGTATTGAAGATTTGATGTGTGTAAATGTTTGCAAATATGACACTTCAATAAATGGATTGCCGTGAAATAATCTTTTTGGTAGTACATGGACTCTAGAATAGAAAGTATAAATTGCATGTTTTCTGTGTTAATTCAAATTTTAATCACTTATTAATCGATAAAAGATATAACAGACGATAATAGTTTATAAAAATTAAACAAGAAATACGTTTTGAATATGAGATAGAATTAATTTAAATTAGGTATTAAAAGCAGTAACCAACTGTATTTTGTGATAGTTTAAATTGGAAACTCGACAATACTATAACCTAGTCTGTGTTTAAACATACCAGGAAATTATTGTTAAATGACTACTTTTAAAGGGTGGTACAGATTTTGTATCCAAATATTTTTAGCTTCCTTACGACTGGTACACATATGTTGTACCAGCAAACAATTCGGATTGACATCTGCCAAGTCGTATGCCAGTTTACCTGAATCTATATTTTATTTCTTTGTCCCATTCTGTCAGAGATCGATCTGTGGTATGTAGGCTGATTGCTCATGGGAACTGGATATTCCTCGGATGATTGAGAGAAAAAGACCACGAATATACCTTTAGATTATTTAAGAAGGAAAGCATTTTCCGGTATCTTCATCGAAAATCCCCTTTCTGATGATGCTTGATAATTTCTCTGGCTCTACTTAGACAAATTTGCTATATAATTAATTCTTTTATTTTCAAGATCATTTGATCTCAGTTATCAAACAATTATGGTACAATTTAGTTTCTTCATCAAAGATAAGAAAAATTCCTTATCCACCTAGTAAATCACTATGTCAGCTCATGTATTCTTAAGAATGTGGGGGAGGTGACCTACAGAACGTTATCCTGTTAAGCTGAAGACTATTAAGCAAATTATGTTAAGATATTTTTCAAAATCTCTATACCTCAGTTCCATTTTGTGAGCGTCTAAAAAAATAATCGAATTAAAATAATTTGCTCTTTGTAAAGGTAAAGGGAACAACAGTAATATCTAAGCAGTCTTCTGATATCTTGGGTAGTCGTCGTGATTTTTAGAGAACGTTTTGGACATTTCAGTGCTTCTAAAAAGAATTAAGTGAGACTTAGAGTATTAAATTTCAAAAAAAATTAAAAGAAAAATAAATATATTGATAATCAATGGAACTAATAACAAAGTGTTTTGATTACTTATATTTAAACATAGTGAAAATTTGTTTAAAGTAATGGCTTGCCATTTGTATCTGATTGAATAACCGGTTTGCATAACCGAGAGCTCAGATTTCGGGCAGCCGCTGTATTGTTTATTTGAGATTGTTGAAAGAAAAATTAAATGGAGTCTTCTTCTTCTTCTTCTTTTTTTTTTTTTTTTTTGCAGTCTTCTTTTCCTTTCTCTACATTCATAATTTCTCAACTGATTCTTTAAAACTTTTGACATATTGCTTTTGCTCTGCTAAAAGACTTAAACAGAAATAACGATTCTTTTAATAATGGTAATGGTGAAATTTATTAAATCTTCAGAAATCTGATTATTTAAAATGCAAAAACGCGGATTTGTTATTTGTGTATTAAATATTTTCGATGTATTCAGATAAAATGGTTTTACTCTTTGTACTTATTTGATTATTTTAATGTTCTATATAAATGTAAAATAATGATAGCATTCCTACTAAAGTGAATGAAAATATACTTTTTAAAAAAGTGAGAACGATTTCCCTAATATATAATATTTCATATATATTGCCAATGTCCAAAGTAATTTCATATATATTCCCAATTATTAAATGGCCTTGCGCATTATGTATTCTTAATAACTTATTTATTTATTTATTATTATAACCATTTTATTTCTTATGATTTATTTGCATCCAGCAAGTATAGATCCACCATTAATAAGTGGATTAAAATAACCTTTCCATTGTGTCTTTCCAGAATGACCAGTCACGCGTCGTGCGGCATTTCCACTTCACGACGTGGCCGGACTTCGGTGTCCCCGAACCTCCGCAGATCCTGGTGAAATTCGTCCGGTCAGTCAGGGAGAGAATTGGCAACGATCCAAAGCCCATTGTAGTCCACTGCAGGTTAGAAGAATGCGCCATATTTTCGATTCAATTTAAATTTTAGAACACTTGAACATGAATTTTGAATTTGAAATAATGATGATAATATTACGCAGCATATTTCTTTAACTATTTTGCTTTTAATATAGTTAGAGAATCAAAGAAATGTCCCCTACAATGCATTAGTTTATAACGCAGTTTCATTTACATAAATTCAAAATTGAAAAGATCCACGTACAGCGCCTTAATTTAGAACACAGTTTCACACTATTTTCACAGTTCGAAAATAGAGGAAACCTTTTAAGAAAATATCTACCTCACTTTAAACATGAATTTAGAATATGATATATTGACACCTCATACATTATATACTTCTATATGACTATTTCGCTTTTAGCACAGTTAGAGAATCAAAGAAATGCCCCTCAACAACGCATTAATTTAGAACACAGTTTCACTTACATAGGTAATAAGTTAAAAATCCTCTTACAACGCATTAAATTAGAAGGCAATTTCGCTTGCATAGATTCAAAAATCGAAAACCCTCTTACAGAACCAAATTTCATTTACATAGATACAAAATTTGAAAAGATCCCCGTAAACCGCAATAACTTAGAACACAGTTTCACTCTATTTATTTTCACAGTTCGAAAATAGAGGAAAACCTTTTCAGAAAATATCTACCTCACGTTAAACATGAATTTAGAATATGATATATTGACACCTCACACATAACACACTTCTATATGACTATTTTGCTTTTAGCACAGTTAGAGAATAAAGAAATGCCACTCAACAACGCATTAATTTAGAACACAATTTCACTTACAAGGATTCAAAAATTGAAAATCCTCTGACAGCGCATTAATTTAGAGCGTATTTTCGCTAGCACAGATTCGAAAATTGAAAATCCTCTGACTATGCATTAATTTAGAATGCAATTTCACATACATAGATTCAAAATTCAAAAAACATCTTACAGCGCTTTGATTTAGCACTTCATTTCATTTACATAGATTCAAAATTTGAAGAAATATTTTTATAATGCATTGACTTAGAATAAAGTTTCAGTCCTTTACAGTTCGAAAATTGCCGAAACACTTCTATGAGACTATTTTACTTTTAACACATTCAGAGGATGAAAGAAATACAACTCATTAAGTTTGAACACAATTTCACTTACATATTCGTAGATTGAAAATTTGCCCCATACACTAAAAATAGATCCGTTTTCAGCAAAAATACTCTGAACTTGGCTTCTTTCTGACACAAATCCAGAATTTAGGAAATGGCTCATGCAGCAAACCGCCTTACGTTTTACTAGTACGAGAACAGAAGGAATGCCTCATGCAACCGAACGGTTTAAGGCATAATTACATGCATACGCTTTTCAAAATCTGAGAAAAATTTCATACCACTCGTTAGTTTAAAATGCTTTTCAGGATTAAATATTTGAAGAAATTCTCGCCCTAAGTGTTAATTTAAAGCAAGCTTCATTCTTACTTAGTTCAAGATAGGAGTAAATCTTTATACAATGCATTAACGCGGCTTGAAATTTATTTAAAAAACCCAATTTAAGTGCATTAAATTAGAACACGATTTTGCTTTTACGACACTCATGAATTGATGAAATGCATCAAGCAGTGTATGCATTATTTTAGAACACGGTTTTACACCTACACAGTTCAAAAATAGAGAAAAAAAGTTTGGCTGAAAGAAAATTCCTGGATCACATTTTCATTCTTTTTGTTGGTGATGGAACTTCCAACGACAAAGAATATAAAATGTGATCAATTCATGGTTAAAGACATATCATTTGAAATTAAATAATAACGATAATAAATTATTATGTAATATGTAATAAGCTCTTTTGGAATCAAAATTTTAATTTATAAAAAGACTTTTTTTGTCTAAAATTGAATTTAAAAAACATATGAAATTACAGAGAATGAGAAGAGAAATAAAAAATACTACATGTTTGACGAACCGTCTTATGATGACAAAAAAAATCTTTATTTAATATCTGCTAAAATGTTATATTTCTGAGCAACATTTTTTGCTATAAAGGCTTCTTTCTTAACAATAAATTCGTAATTTTATGTTTTATGTAATTTTTGAAATTAATCTTCTTTTTCAAACAGTTCTTGTTTAGTGTTTGTAAAGTCATAATATGCCATATTTTAGTAGCTTAGGAACTGTAGTAATTTGAGATTCTTGTTTATAATTTAGACTATTCTTTTTATTATTATTTTTTGTACGAAAAAAATGCTTTTTTTTTACATTTTATGTATGATTTTTATAAGCAAAGTACCAGGCACAATTTTATATATCTATTGTTATAGCATGCAAATTACTTCGTTATGTATTTTTCGCACATTTATTTATATTTTCTGAGCATGTTTATAAATTCATTCATGAAATTTCCTTTATCCCAAAATTTCTTTTCCTTATTCGTTTTTCTTTCATATTTTTAAATACTTTCTTTTTTTTATCGCTAATTATATTTTTGGATAATACCTTTGATTATTTTTTTGTAACATAAAGAATACTTAGAGCATTAAAAAATATATTGATATAAATACATCAGTTCATAATATTTATTGTACTGTTTTTAAGATCATTTGCAATATTTATAATGATTAAAACTTTTTAATATGATCAAACATTTTTATTAAAAAATATTTTTGTCAAATATTTTTCCCCAAATAATTAAGTGTTCATCAGAGTTCCACCTAGTTAGAATGATCTAGAGTTAACGGTAAAATATTATACAGCATCTTATCAGTTCGGAATGGATTAAAACTGTCTTTTACCTATTTGCTTATATTTTTTAAAAAAATAATTGATATTGGCAGCATTAATTTAAAAAAGCTTGTAAGAAGTAAAAAAGTAAAAAGAACGAAATATTTTTAAAAAGGATAAACTATCTGTAAATGAAACATAAAAATCAAAACACAGTTGTATGATTAAATTATTTTGATAAATGTCAAGGATTACAAGTTTCAGTTTTTATATTAAAATTAATATAGTAAGTTTTCTTTGCCTTTAGAAGCATAATAACAATTATTGATATTGTTATCACATAAATCAGTTCATAGATAGGATGCCCCAAAAATGTACACGGACTTTAAATGATTCTTCCATTATATCTTTTATTTTATTCCAGTGCCGGCGTGGGCCGATCGGGCACTTTTATAGCACTCGACAGAGTGATACAGCACATCCAGAAGCACGACTATGTCGACATTTTCGGCATCGTACATGAGATGAGGAAAGAGCGGGTATGGATGGTGCAGAACGAGGTAATGACTTATCTGAACTCTTTCAAAGTATAACAAAATAATGTATTGTGTTATGCAATATCGTAAAGCATTGCACAACATAATAAATCATCTATACAATGTATTATGTTGTACAATTTCATAAAATATTGCACAAAGCATTATCGATTCAATAAGTCATGTTGTACAATATCGTAAAACATTGCACAATACATTATTTTTACAATGTATTATGCTTATGATATTGTAAACATTGCACAATATAATACATTATTATGTTGTGCAATAATAATAATACAATGCATTAAGTTGTAAAATATCGTCAATGCCAGACTTAGCATAATTCGACCCCGATACAAAAACTTCTTTGGTGCCCCCCTTTGCTTAACGACTTCTGTAATGAAGAACCGTGCATAGAACTTGTCTATGCCTATTGTTCGATTTGCGCCCCCCTCGGATGTGGAGACTCGAGGCAACTGCCCATATGCTCCTTCCTTAGTCGGGCCCTGAATATCGTAAAACAGTATACAACATAACGCAATATCTATACAATGCAGCATAAAATTCTGTAAATATACAATTATGTGAAAACAATTCTATAAAGCATTGGTATATTACTGTTTTATGTCATTTCAATACATACAATTACATATATTTATGTAAAATATTGAATGATGTTATTTTATGTAATATTAATACTTCAACTGTACTTTAAAATATTTATTTTTTACTGTCCTGCTGTATCGTAATCATTCTCTTGTTTTTAACTTTGAGTTTGCTTACAAAAAAAATTCTATATTTTATTCATTAAAAATTAAAAAAAAGATAGGCAACTTCTTAAATTAATATGTTATCATCACAAACCTAATTGTGCATTATTTATTTTAAATTATAGTTTAGGTATTAATGGAAGAAATATTTACTTGATCTCTTTAAAAGCTTGTTATTTTACATAACATGCATATAAGGTATTAATTGTTTAACCATCTTTATATTTGGATAAAAAGTTAGACTGTAAAGATAAAAGATTTATTCAAAATATTGAAAAATATATTATATGTGATGACACTTTCTTTTATTGATAATAATAATACCATTCCAGCAACAATATATTTGTATACATCAATGCTTGTTATGCGTGTTGGAAAAGAAAGAGGAAGTCTTGGACCTTGGACGACCAGAAGCACACGATAACCAAGGATATGATGGTGAGTTTGATTCTTTCAAAAACAAAAGTGGTCATTATCAAGCTTGTCCCTTGTATCATGAAAATTTGTTATGTTTTTTAATAATATATCTGTCTATCAAGCAAAACTGAGTTATTTACCATTAAGGCTTATACATTCGAGTATAAACATCCTATTAGTCATAGATTCTGTTGATAAAATTGTTTTCTGGTTGATGATATGAAAAAAATTCTATATCTGGTAATAAATTGCAATAGATAATTCCATTTTATTTAAGTTTTGATTAGTTCATTTAAAAAATCTCATTGATTTGAATTTGCATAAGAACTTCGGTGAATATTATAGTTCCGAACTATTAGGTAACGAGGATGACAGTTGAGCCGGATTCGCCTCTCTAAACGATAACACTTTACCTGCAAGAGAAATACACCCGTTAAAAAATAAATATATATTAGATGCTATAACACTGACAATTTTTGTCAGAATCTATTCTCCAACCTGAAATCCGCAGGCATGGCACAGAAACTGCTCGTCTGTTTTCTTTTTCAAATAACATCTTCATTCTTGAAATCGTTTTTTCTGGCTTCTTTGTATCCTGATTTTATAGCTCCTACTGTAGAAGATAATTTATAATTTAATTTTAATAAAAAAGTGCACACCAACTTTAATCTTTTTATTTTTAATTTCATTCTAGGGATATTTTTTTCAGTTATTAATAAATTTTCATTCCAACATTAAATTTAAAAAATGAAAACTGATGATATTTAAATTTAACATTCCTCTCTTTCCCCTTTGTAAGGGCTTTTTTCTTTTTGCGGTGAATTCTCTTTCGCATGCCAATCGTAGTATGCCACTTCGTTGATTGTTCCATCTTTAACTTGTCTTATTTTTCTGTGATATTTAAATGTTCAAAAATAGCGTTATAGCGTCGTATATATTTAATATCGTGTTCCTCATTTCAAAATTCTGTCTCTTCTTTTTGAACTTACGTGAATACTGCACGTTCTTTCTTCTGCGCAATATAGATAGCCAAATAGCAGGTTTTTATTTAATGAGATTTACTGAGCTCTACCAGCCCTCAAAATGTGTCCCATGATTTTAGACTCATCCTGTATATAATAGAATTTGAATACTTTGGTGTAATCTGAAATGAAAAAAAAAACAATAAATAAACTCGAGTGCCGTAAAAAAGCATGTTTATTTAAGTTTGTGACTATTCTGTTTGCAACATATAATAAATATTTCTTTTGTAGATAATAAATTTAACAAAGAAATAAATTTTTAAAAGTATATAAATTCTATAATATAAAATGACTGTCAAGTATCATGATCTTGAGTCATCATGATACTTGACTGATATAGTGATCATGTCTCTCTATTTTAGTGCATTTAATTAGTTATTACAATATTAATAAATGTTAAGCTTCTGCTTAAGTAATGTATATTACAAACATAGCTGCCACACCGACATACTTTATAATTTAAAAATAATAACGCACAGATTATTTCGAAATTACTTAAACAAATTATAAACATGTTTATTAATCTTCAGTGGTAAAAATAAATTTCCAGAAACGTATATCGTGACGTACATTGCTCCTAATAATAGCATAAGAGTTTAAGTTAAAAATTTGATTAAATATGAGAATAAATTGACTAATTCATTACAGCAGGACCACATAATGTGCGCTGTCTAGGCCTAAATTAATGACTAAATCCATTACTAGACTTATGAGCAATACTTTGAAAACAATGGCCAATAATTTAAATATTTTCATTAACTGACATAAATCTAGATTTATCTTTATTAGTTTACGAAACTTTGAAATGATTTTAATTCTCCATGTAAGATTTATTTTAGAGGAAACTGCAATTACAGGATCCTGAATAAGTTTTATGTTATCTATTCTGTATGGGATTTGGTTTTCATTGGTGTTTGGTTTCTAAATTCAATTAAAAAAACTCTATTTAATGAATAATTTCAATGGGGTTTGGTGGTGGCCTTTACTGAAGACATCTTTATATTTCTTTCTATCTTTGCTATTGTGGTATTGCTTGAAGGATCGCTTCCATCTTCAGCTAAACTCTCTGTCAATCTGTCAAATGGTGACATTGGGAATAAGGCATAAGGAGACCTCATTTTCTTCACTGCAACTGTACCAGATTCGCATTGAACATGTTTGGGAAGACTTTGTTGTGGTAAATATCTTCAATAGCCAATAACACGCATGGCAAGTTGCTTGATGTTTGTGAACGCATGAAATCGAGATTTTGTCAGTGTTGTATAGCAAATACGCATGCAAAAGCCTCCCACAAATTCTTTCGCTTCTAAATGTGAACTAATATCTTAACTATCTTTAATTGCTTCCATAATAACTAAGAATATTGTTTTTGAATTAAAATATTTATCTCTTCATGTAATGAAATTTCTTTTTAGTGTAATTGCTTCTGCAAACACAAATTCGCTCAAAAATTCCCAATAAATTGTAAATATTGTGAATTTATTTTATTGTTTCTCATAAACAAATTATAAATCTCACTTATTAATTGTTATCACTTATTAATTATGTGAACGTCACTAAAGGAAAAATAAGATAAAATTATTCTATTTATAATTATATTTATTTGAAATGAATAGAATTATTCATTTGTACATTTCTTTTTAAATTTAATTTTTTACAAGCATTTTATTATGATTCTAATGGCATCTGTAATAATACTATAAATCAATTCAGAAACACAAAAATATTAATTCTTAAATGCATAGTTCTCAAAAAGCTTTGTATGGAAAATATTTCTATAGATTTCTGCCAGATGAATAGGAAATTAATGAAAATAAACCATAGCCTTATTTTTAATTACGATTATTTTGCAAATACATTGTTTTACCAAACATATCAAGTGGTTCGAAGTGGACAATGATAAAAAATATAGGGGTAATCATATAAATGAGTTTCAATGCTTTAAAGAATGCCAAATAATTATATAATACATGAAAAAAGCATGTAATTGTTGAGCTTACTAATCTGAATGCCTGAAGACTGATTGAAAATGCGGATAATTTTTTTTTCTAAATTCGATTGAAATCTTCAAAATTAAATTTATTTTTTAGTTTAAAAAAAGTTAAAAGCCGAATAAACCCAAAATAATTACATCAAAAATGAAAATAGAAAAGTTAATATTTTGATGCAAAATTTAAATTATACTGTCTCGATAATCCGGCCGATATCAAATATGAAGATTTTTGGATTATCAAATGTGCCGGATTATGGAGTATTGTGAATTTTTACAGCCAGACCTTACTGCTGAAAACATCCAATATATGATAAATATATAAAATTATATATACATAACACACATTACATCTATTTCAAAATTTGAGCAAGTAGGTTGTATTGTTTATGTCGCAACACAAGCTGTCCCTGACAAAACAGGTTGTGCCTTTTTTTCTTTTATGCTTCCCGACTGAAAGAATTAAAATGATGCAATGCTGGATTACTAGGCATCAATTTGTATTTAAAGGATTACTTTATACATATTTTATCTGAAATATCTACGAAATTTCAAATTTAGGATTTTCTATGCAGATTATTTAAATCTGAGTTAAAACTGGAGATAATTAAATTCAATTCTGAGTCTTGGAATTATTATTTTCATCCAAAAATGTTTTTAAAAAATGTAAATAGGATGATGTGAAAGAGATTGTTATTTCATTTTTGGTACGCTTTTATCAGCAAAAATATCATTTTTTAAATGTACATTAACAATAATTATAAAAAAGCCACTAAATTTGACTGTTATTTTTTTATATTGTAAAGCTAACAATACTAGTTTATTTCTTATTGCTTTTAAGTTGTTAAAGTATTATCAACTAATGCATGCTTTAGTTTTTTTTATGAACATAAAAGCTCTTTTTTAATTTATGAAATTAAACCTTTAAAACCTCTTAAACCTTTTCAATTCCTTATTTTATGTTTTATTTTAATACAATTTTATCTTGCTTTAAAAATTAATTTATGCATATGAAAATATTTGATATAAAATAATTTTTATCCTTTTCTTTAAGATATTTATCTTTTTATTGATGATTAATCATATTTTAGATAATTAATTAGTATTATACGAATAAGATTTCTTAAATTTAAATTTATTAATGCTGAAAGCACAAAAATATGCACTATATTCTGATGCATGTGACAAACTGCACAGAAAAAGAATTCTGCAACGAATGCATAAAATATGCCTAAATAACCATACATGCAGGATAAATAATTCGTGAGAAAACTGAAAAATATGACGTAACAGTTGAAGCAAGAAAAATGACCTTTAATATAAAAAGAGAAAGGTTATGTTGCAAATAGTGTGGCAGGCACTTGTATAAGTAGCTGCTCAAACTTGATTACACCGCATTTCGAGGTATGCGTACATTTGCCGCGCAGCCTACTACGTAATGTCGACCAAAGTGAAAGCAGAATGTTGATAAATAAATAAATAGCTTTAAAGAGGAACTGGAATTCAATGTGTGTGTGTAAAGATTTAAATTTTTGGAAGTAGATTCCATTTACTTCCGCTTATCCCATCTCCGGACAAAGGCAGGCGTATTTGCAAGCAGAAGTGACTAAAAAGGACAGAAATTAACTTTCCCTCGTTTTTTATATCATATTTTGATAGGGAAAAATTGTTTACAGTGGTAATATGTTATAAAAATTCTCATAGGGATTTCTGGCTCATATGCCGAAAGAGACAAGAAAAGCAGAGATCTTTTTTTAAAGTATTGGTTTAGGTCAACAATTTTAGCATTTCGTTCACAGTGGAGCAGCTTCGGATTTCAGCCGATTGAGTGTGCAAAGCTTTTCTAGACTTAATTAAGCAGAAGAAGTGGAATCGGATCAGGAAATAAGAGAATATTTTAGAATAAATTTGATATGGGCTAAATTGAGATAAAACTTTCATGAATTTGGATTTAAATTGAAAGTAAACTGCTGTTCGAAGACATTGAGAACTTTTCATTTTAAAGTTCGCTTTTTTTGCATTTCCAGATATAGGCAAAAATTATTTACAAGCAGACGCGGCGAAAAGGACAAAAAATAGTTTTCCCTCGTTTTATATACTATATTTTGATAGGGAAAACATTGTTTACAGTGCCAATATATCATTTAGAGCCGGATAGGGATTTTTGAATGTCAATCACAAGCAAGGGAAGTAACGCAGGGACATTTAAAAAAGAATGTGCATATTAGACACTTTTCTAGCCCTTTCTGGCGAAGTGTGTGAAAGTCGACTTTTAGCAGATTCAACAATTTTACAAAGCATCTCCTGAATTAATTACGAATAGTGTTTTCTTTTTATAATTTCAGTTTCGTTTGAAATAAATTACAGTTACTCATCATTCCTAATTTCTTCATTTTTTTTCTTTTTCGATGGTTTTTCAAATAAATAAACAAATATACATAAAAATTAATGTTTATATGAAGGTTTTTTTTATAAAGATTTAATTTTTAAAGAATAAAATATAGATTTATTTTTTAAGAATAAAATGATGAATAAATCTAAATTTATTTAAATAACATATGAAGCTTCTGATGAAAAAAACATATGTTAATGTAAATTTTAGCATTTACTTACAAAACATTGGATTGTTTCAGAGAAAAAAAATACGATTTTTATTTTCTTTTTAATTTATAGATGGATATTTTGTGTAACATAGCTTAGAGTCTAAATAGCTATTATCTAAAAATTATGGATAATTTTTTATTAACTAAGAATTATAGAATAAAATTTTTGTGTATAATGTATGAAATTATATATGAAATTTCGGAAGTTTTTTTAACAGTATTTACGTTAAACAGTCATAAATGTATTTCTACACCATTCAATATCAAGTTCATAATTCATTACATACTGCTTAACACAGCGAGCGTTAATTATAAATTTCATTAAGATATCTTAGGTTATTTTTAAAGATATGAAAATACTCATGCAGTAGAATATTAAAAAAAAATATTCTTCAGATCATTTAATGAACATGCATTAAAGTTTTTAAATTCTTATAAATAAGTATCTATCACTTACATGCAAATAGTATGGTATAAGTGGATTTCCAATTGATATAAAGCCAAAATAAGGATATCACAGGAAATATAAACATGATTGTTTTTTGAAATTGCAAAAAATAAAAATGTGCATTTGTACATAGTTTTTTTAATCTCGTCGAATCTCACCTCAACTCATTTCACGCATAATAATATTTAATTTAAAACCAATAAATCATCAATTTCTTAAATATTTAAATTATTTTATGTAGTGGTAATCTACCATAGCATTTGAAGGATACCTGTACATTTGAAAAAATTTTGCGACTATCCATCTAGCAATATCCATCCCTTCACCGACGTCACCACTTAGATATTGCAGATAATAACTTTCCTTCCACAATAATAATAAACTTTCATTTTCACTTATATTTCCTTCATTCCACGAGAGCAGATGTCTCCAAATTGTTTTCTGCGAAACGTGACTCCCACTCTAAATACTGAAAACAAAAGTTTCCTTTCCAGGAAACACTAATCCTTTCTCTCTTGTTTTAGATGACGAAGGAATCGCCGAGTCCGGGATATGATGCCCTTTCATCTTCTTCATCTCGGAGCAAGCGGATGCTGTCCAATCCATCACTCTAATTGTCTTTCACCTGGGGTCAATCACGAACTGTAACCGTGCCTGAGTGGTATCGGCACTTAACTGCTGCAGTGGTGTTTTTAGTCAGCTGCTCTCTTTCAACAAGCAGCCCTTTCCGCGAGCTTTATTATTATTTTTTATTATTTTTATTGTGTGTGTTTTTAGCGGACTTCTATTACAGCTGCTTGTAGTGTTCCTCCAGTGCATTAGTATGAATGCATAGCTGTATTTATGTGGACACTCGCGTGCCATTTTTGTTTTGTGATGAACTAGCAAATGAACATACAAAAAAAAGATGTATTACTGGAACTGCACAAGCTGCTTGTAGAATTAATAAGAAGACCTGTCATCATTGATTAATTTTTTGTAGAAATTTATTAACCATTTTTTATTACTATTTATTGTGACTCATCTTTTTTTCAATTTAAAATTTTTCGACTGGAATGAAGAATTTTATTTTCACGGGTAATAGGATTAGATATACAATTGGAAAACGAACTTCAATGCATTGAGTTATTCAAAACAATTGCGGTGGTTATAAATTGCTATGACTTACAGATCAAGAACGGTAAGAATTGAAAAAAAAAACTCAGCTAGTTGGAAAACATAGATAGATTCTTTTATATCTCTTTTACTATCAGTCAATATAAATTGTTAATGTTAAAAACAGTCAAAATTATTGCTAGAAAATCACTTTTCATCCCCTGGCTTTTAAGATATTGTAGTTACAGACAAACTTTTAATACAAAAGTTATCAATTAATAACTTTGCAAGTTTAATTAATTGGATTTATTTTTCTATCTACAGAGTTAAGAAAGTTAGTGAAATGAATATCTTCACCTACCCCTGCCATTTTCACTTCCTTTACACTAGATGAGCTACTTACGAATTCGTATGAAATTTTTACAATTCTAACAATCTATTCTGAGCCAATTAAAATCCAATCCACATTACTCTTGTTATACTGGTCACAAGATAACATTTCCAAAGTGTTATAATTGATTTTAGATTCTAAAAATCTATCCATGATTAGTGAAGAATTGCAGAAATTTTCTCGAAGTCTTGTCATTAAAACTATTGCATTAAGTAGTCTTCCTATTGGAATTTACCTAACATTGACTCGGTATAGAAAGAATTATAAACTTTCATTTTAGTAAATAGTAATTGCTCTTGTGATTCCCTTAGTCACAAAGAAACAACATTTGTGGGATAGTCCATTTCCTTCCGGGTACTCGGCAGCATATCGTGATGAACATTCAAAAATATGTATTTTATTCATATTGCTGTGTAATTCTTCTGAAATTACTTTCTGGTTCATAATGGAATGTGTCGTAGACCCTGCCTTAACGACTTTTTTTAGTGTGGTAGGGAACGAATTGAAGATACACATAGAGAATTAGTGTACTACCACACTGCGCGACTGAAATGTAACTACCACAGTAATGTTGTCCGTAGGACCAAATGTATCTTTCCTTCTTTCCGCAAGTAGCATCTATATGGAACCCACTTTACGCTAGACATTGTGAAACATGTTCAGAAACACTGAACATGTTTCACAATGTCAATGTTCAGAACCATTGAACATGTACCACACTGTTGAGCATTTGACCGCCACATTATATTCTACCATTGGCTATTTAAATTTTTTGTAATTACTTTTTGGATTTTTATTTCAATAGTGTCACTCATTAATTCTGTCTTAATGTCTTCTACGGGCCCCTATGGATGAACTGAAGTGCCTAGGGAATATGTGACATGGTTGTGAAATGGACTACTACATTGATGTTGCTGGTAGAATTAAATATGACCATCTTTCTTTCACTGAGTAACATCTATTTGATAGTTTAATCCACGCTATATACCAGTGGTGGGGAAATTTTTTTTAAGACGGGCCATTTGTAATAACTAGACGATCGTAGCGGGCCAAAGAATAATGCTTAATCGTTAAAAATTTATGTGTTCTATAAACATATACATATATTATTACATACACTTATTATTTTAATAGTAAAAAAGCAAAAGGTAAGAAAATTATACGTACAAAATATAAAATGAATTTAGTGTAGTTCTTGATGTGAAGTATTATCACTTTATTTTCTGGTGTCATTACTGTTTGATGGTTCATGAGAAAAATGAAATTGAGACTGTTTTATCAAAATTTCATCATAGTCCGGTTCCATTTGTGAAGCAGAAATTCTTAAAACTGATGAAAGGTGCTCATCTGTAATTCTGTTTCTTAAAGAAGTTTTCCTAAGCTTCACTGTTGAAAAGATTTGTTCGCATATATAAGATGAGCCAAACATTGTCATTATCTTCATTGCATGAGTAATTAGATTTAAGAAATTATCTGGACTTAAATTTTTATAAAATTCTAGTAATGGTACTGTATGAAAAGTTTGTTTCAGGAGAGTATTACAGTTCAGTTCTATTAACTCAAGTTGAAATTTTGCATCAACTTCTTCGTAATTAACATTGAATGGGGTCGCAAAAATACTAAACTCTGGTTCCATTTTTCTAAAGTCCTGAAATCTCCTTTCAAATTCTGAAGATAGTTTTCTCAAATTAATTTCGTATTTTTTAATCTTATTGTTTGATATAGTGAATTTTAAAGATTGCATTCTTGGAAAATGAGAAAAATCAGATTTAGAGATCTGATTAGCAAATAATAATAACTGTAATTTGAAACTCTTCATGTATTGCCAAATATCGTGAAGAAACTGATTTTTTCCTTGCAATTTGAGATTAAGTTTATTCATGTGTACGAGGAGGTCTGTGAAAAAAGCGAAATCAGAAAGCCACGTTTCGTTTTCTAAGACATCAAATTAATTATAAATGTCTCTATCAAGAAGAAATTCACAATATCGTCTTTTAAACCCCAAATTCTTTCAAATACTTTTCCAGCACTTAACCAACGAACTTTTGAATAATACAGGATATTGGAATGCTCAGCATGTACGGAATCCAAAAACTGTTGAACTGGCGATGATTCCTCTGGAATGAATCATATTTAATAGTTTTACAACAATATTAAGTATATGGTCCATATCTAAAGCTGATTTACAGAGAGCATCCTGATGTATAAGGCAATGCAAAAAAACAACATCATTTTCCGGATATTTAGAATTAAATTTCCCAACAAATCTTTGATTGATTCCAACCATATTAGGAGCACCATCTTCTCACCAAATTCTCCATCTGAAAATGCTTTATTAGATTTAGCAATATTTTAAGCCAACACATAACTGGCTTTCGTAGCGCATCTTTGAGAATGATTAGCTCTCTGAAATAATTGATGTTGACTTGATAAATTTTTTATTAAATCTTTCGATTTAAATTTTTTCATCTCTTCACTTAACGATGAGTAGGAGTGGTTTTCATGTTTGCTCTTGAAATGGCGTTGAATGTTATATTCTTTTAAAACTGCAACAGTTGTATTGCAAAGTAAGCACACAGGTATTTCTTTAAATAAAGTAAAGAAATATTTCCACGTCCATTCTTTTATTTATACCTACCTGCAAGGATTGTTCGGGAATTGGAGTTTTGCGGTTCTTTTGGAAAGACAGAACAATGAATCGAAAATGCGAGAGTGTTTGAAAGTTTCGAGCGAAGAGGAGTCAGCTGTTTGGGTCGGATTGATTTGTCCAGAATACTATTGTGTTTTGAATATCGCCGCAGGTAGTTTTTATGCGGGTCGTCAAATTACGAAGTAAGAATGCGTTCAAACATTCTCACGACGGCACTCTTAAACGGGCCGGATTAAACCTTTCCGCGGGCCGGACTTGGCCCGCGGGCCGTAGTTTCCCCATCACTGCTATATACCGTGAAAATGTTCACACACTATGGAGATATTTATTAACACATTTTTTTCTACATGTTGCTATCTAAATCTTAAGAAATTATTTCTTGTGTCTCCATTTCAATCGGTTGTGTAGTAGGTTGAATCTTTACGTCTTATTCGTGTAAAAGAGTTTAAGGTTGTATATAGAGAATGCTTCACATGGTAATTAATGGAAGAACTATCTAACAAATGTTGTCTGTGGAATCAAAGGAAGATACATAACTCAATCATTACGTACATGAACATAACTTTAAGATCTTCCATCTGTATCATCATGATAGTTTGTTATCCATACAATTCTTTGGAATAACTTAGTGCAATTTGGAAATCATTTCGGGATATAGTTACTTTACAGAAATATTACTTAAAAAAGTGCAAATATTGCATTTATTCATTTTTTAATAATTAATTAATTAATTTTTAAGAATAATTTTTTAATTTTCTCTTGTGAAACGAATTGGAGCTACTTCGGTTCTCTGTGGTAAATTTAATAACATTCTTACATTTTGCAATATAGAACACTAAATTATGAAAATGGATATTAGTTATCAATTACATGTTTGTGCAAAAATTAATGATTTCTGATTGTGATTATGATTACGATTTTCATGTTTCAGCCAACTGTTTTTATGTGAGAACAAAATTAGTTACTTATAGCAGTTTTCTTTTTTTTTTAAATCTGAATAATTATGATTTTTTACAGTTATACATTTAAAATATAAGTTAGGAAATAATACATTCTTCTTAAAATTTTATAGTATTAAGATATCTGTATTGTATTTTATATTTGAATTGTTTTTAATGGTTACTTATTCATGAAAATTTTCATATCAAAATAAATATTTAATTCTAAAATATAATTTTATCTTCTAAAACAACTTTCATTCAGACTGCGTAGAAAAAATATGTCTTTTTTATGAGCAACTACATACATTATTTAAACTGCATGTTGAATGTAAAAAAAATATCCATAATTACCTCATTAATTCGACATTTTAAATTTTTTTGTTGATATTTTCTGTCAGACGATTTTTTTACAGAACAATCATTATTAATTCCAATATTCTTTATTTTCAGTTCGTTTTTATTAAATAGAAATATTCATATTTAAATAAATTGTTGAACAAACCGTACTTAGGCAAATATGAAAGAAGTATTATTACATTTTTATGTGAATTATTTTTGTATGTAATTATATTTCTTTTTGAATTTAATCCATGTGAATTCGAATCAAATCAGTACTTATATCATGCGAGTCTTCATATTACCATTGAAGAATAAGTTATTTTGTATATATTGTATTCTAATAACACGCATTTATGTCATGCATGAAAGAATTTTGAATTAACTTCTTGGAATTTTATGAATAATAATTAATTTTACGGAAATCATCTCCAAGAGATCCGTCTTTGTGTTTACCAATTTTCTAAGATATGAAATATTTTTATACCTAACTGCACAGAACTTTTGTACATTTTGTATTCGGGACTAGATCTGTGATAATGTTCGACAAAAATAATGTGTTTTTTTTACTATTCATGTTATATGTTTTCAATTTTAGTTGAATAAAAATGTTTCGGCTAAAAGATTTAGTTCATTTCTTTCGAATTCTTATACTCAATAAATCAAATAAGTTCTCTTTGAAAGCTTTGATCAGCATTGTAAACCAATCTCAATTATCTTTTTAATTAGTAAGATGTCATATTGAAACTTATTTTTCAAAAACTGTGATAATTTTTGTTCCCATATACCAGATTATAGCATTTATCAAATAGTTCATTCTCAATATATAGCATGCCTATTGAATTGCCCTTGTTACCATCTTAACTATGAAATGGCTGCTGCTATATTTTTAAAGGTGTCTGGGTACTATAATAAAATGGCCATATGCTTTTGAATTAAACCTAGTGGAAAACTGTGGAGATCGTATTCCTATTTAGAAAATGCAATGCTAGATTAGAAAAAGTGGTTTCCAAAGATGTAGAGCATCATTGCAGTACTTACTACAAAGGATGATCAAATGGGAAAAAAAAACGAAATGTCGTAACAACGTAACCGTTAACATATATGCTTAAGGTATCCGACTATGTTCGAAGGAAAAAAATTTGAAAAATTGAATTTTTTGAAAAATATTTATGGTTTTTAGATGTATTGCCAATTAAAAACACTATAAATACAAAAAAAATATAGTTGAAACTATAATATATTTCTTTAGAAATAGGTAAATTTATAATAAATTTTAATAAAATTTAACCAAAGTGGTTAACAATCTACGCAAAATTTTAATGCAGCAATTCTATTTTCCTTTGTACACAAGTTATAGAGTTGTAATGATGAATGAAATGAACCAAAATGTAATGAAAAATTTGAAATGCAAAGAAGTGATGTATAAAAATATACGTAAATAGGCATTTTTACCATAGATTCTCAACTCATTTTTTCTGAAAACACTTAAAAATAAGAAAGTATTTTACCAACAATAAAAACTTTGGTTCATTTCATTGTCCATAGTGTTTAAAACACGCGCTGAAATTTTTATGTAAATACCTCTATTAGTGTTTGAGCTATCCCGTTGACGGTGGAGAATCTTTGACAATTAAAGTTTAGACAAAACTGAAGTTAAATAACAAATTTTAGCTGAAAAATATGATTTATTATTCTCATGGATAATAGGTCAGGCCTTCCTTATCCTAGAAAAGATAAACTGTTTTGGAAAGAGGAAAGTCTGAACTACAAGAAATAATAATAAAATTAAAAATTAGCCTACCTGGTCGATAACCTTTGTTTTCAACGTAGTCGGATACCTTAAGCCGCTATGGGAGAAGGTATCGAGACATCTAGGGATGCGATTGGAGTCTCCAGGGTAGGTCGGAACATGCGTGGGTGCCGATATGCGAGAGGAGAGGGGCTCTTATAAAGAGCGTCATTCAGTTGAAGTGGCAGCACACGTGAATATTTTACTGAACAGTTATAAACTCCAATGTGTTCTGTGAGACAATCTGAAGATTACGCAGGTCCACCAAGAACAAAAGTCTGTGGCTACTCTCGGAAGCTGTGGTTCTGTCCCATGATAACACGCGTCTCAAGGGTCAAACCCGGGAAAATAGCTCAAATGGGAGTATCTTGACCATCCGCCCTACAGCCCGGGCATGTCACCCTGTGATTTTCATGTTCTTGGTTTCCTGAAAAAGAAGCGTTTCGACTCGAATGGCGAACTCGAGGAGACTGTGAAGGACTGAGTCTTATCACAGCCACAGGAATTCTGGGAACAACGAATCCTTTGACTCTTTAATCAGCGGGATTGTTGTGGTTGTACTTTGAATAAATTCTTCATTTATACCTTCAGTGTCGTGTAATACCTTTTCTTTTGAACATCCTTGTACAAAAAGTTATCTTGCGAGAGTTAATAGGAATAATAGAACGTCTAAAATAATTATTTGTTTTTTCGTGATTTCCTGCACTGTGATGAGACATAATGATCTGAGAAAAAAACCACTAATTATAACAATAGACCTTTATTCGAACATTTTATTTGTTTTAACTCCATCATCAGCTAAAATGTGCATTTGTATCCTCTTTTTAACTTCAGATTGTTACAATAAAGCATCTCACGACAATCAGTTTTGGTAAATCGCTCTATGACCATTCGCATCAAAAAATTGTAACCTCAAACAGGGGTCCCTTTTTTAGCTGTATCGGTGTATTTAACAAGTCTGAATGTATTTAAAGTCAACAGTGGTTTCTATAAGGAGATTTTGTCAATTAAAGAAACAAGTTTCATAAAAGCATCTATTTTTAATTTTCTTTAAATTAGTAAGTAAATAGTAAGTACAAAATACACTAAGGAATCCTGAATTTAAATTATAAAATAACTTATATTATTTTCAAAATTCTTAGAATTCTTCGTATGTTTCACAAGAAGATTCGAAGCACTCTTACCTCAAAGATTTGTGTCATTGCTTTGAGATATTCACTTCACTTGAATTCTATATTTACATTAGAATCGCACGATTTCTCCTCAAAGGTAACCGTACCTTTTTTGTAAATATCTTCAGATGAATGTTTACAGAGAATATCTTCTTGTTATTATTTGTCTTTATGCTCTAATATTCAATCCGTCTTTAATTGAATGCGCAAGTAGAGTGAGCATCCATTCTATAAGGCTAAAATGTTGAAACTGTAAATATACTCTAAAAATGTGTTTATCATTCAACCATTTTTGATATGTTGGAAACTTAGAATAGATCCTTCTTCTTCTTCTTGCATACAGCCGACCACCCCACCACCACTGAACGTAGCAGTATTGACAGGATTTGTTGTGCTCGACTGCCGAATAAGTATTGTCCAACCTTACATTGACCGAACAGTCAAACTAACATTCCTTTCAGGGTAGTAAATAGCTGTCTTTGTATCCATCTGCACTCTCTCAAACAGTGTGAATGAAACTATCAATCTTTAACATCATATCCTTCAGGGTTTTGAGATTACCTGGTACCATCAGTACTGTACTTAAATCATTATTGACAATCTTCAGGTAATTCCTTAACTCTGAGATCTCCATACATTCCATTAAATAGTTGTAAACCGTACCAATTTCTCCACAAATGCATTTATTTTCCTGCGTTCTTCCAAATTTTTGGAAATATGCAGGAAATCTCCCATGTCTAGATATTATTTGGGTTATAAGTGGATGATATGCTTAAAAAGGATCCATACAAAAATTGATTTCGGGTCCAAATTTTTATGGTGTCTTTACGTTTTTCCGATTCCACACCATGATCTCATGTAAACAAATTAATTCTAACCAAACCCTTTTTCTGAAAATTTCGTCATTTGTGGTTGGCAGCAATTGCAATTCAACTTTGGCTACTCGCCTCGTACAAGTATTTTCTTTTAGACAGAATATGAGAAATGATTTAAGCTCTTCGGTCGAGGCAGAAGAGAAGTTAGCTATGTGCAACTGGTTTGTTACTTCATAATTTTAAGATAGTTTATTTCAGTTCATTTAAATATTTGACGGGAAGGATGAATGGCTCGAATTTGTTGACCAAAGTCTGGTAATATTGATTTTGACTTTGATTTTAATATTTAACGTATTATTTTCATTGCACCAGCAACGGACACATTGACTTCATAATCAGTAAAAGTTATTTTAAGGCAACTGCTTGCAACTTTATGCCTCCTCGACATAAAATGCAACAGCCAAAATGTACTTTGCTTAAATTTGGGTTAGTTCACTCGAAGGAATAATTGGGTGGAAATATGACGCCAGTGAGGATTAAAATAAAAAAATATTTTCTTATTATTAAATGTTAGTTTAAAAATATTCTCTCATCATTCCTGATGCAACTGGATTGTATCGCAGAAATTCCACCCAGGGGTAAAGATGCTTTAGTTTATCATCTTTCAGTAGCGACTTTTTTATAATCAGAACTTTAAGTCAAACTGTAGACTCTATTATAAGGTTTATGTTTTTGGGGATGTAAAGGCTTATACGGATTTTTAGTCAACTTGGGATATTTTCTGCCCCTTATAATTTTTACAATATTGAGATTTTGATGAATTCTAACATTGTAAATGTAACAGTAACCAAGCAAAAAAAAAAAAAACTTTTTGATTTTTGTCTATGTATTTTTATACCAATGAGCATAACTACATAAAATCCAACTAGCATTCTAAATAGCATATTGGAGGACATATAAATTAATATTTTTTTTTTACCTCTAACAAATTTTCGACTATATTCATCGAAGTCAAAACGTATTTTAACTTAATAAAATTTTTACACTAATATACTTCCAGTGAATTATCCAACGCCTTCTGAGTTGTGCACCAAACCAGAGTTCCATTGGATGTAGAATTAACAAATTTGGTACGTTGTAACATCGAAGGTAGTAGGCGCTAAATAAGTAGTTTATTGCGTTTGATTAGATATTATATTAATTAAATTAAATTTATTGTTTTATTTAATAACTTTAGAATATATATTTTTTTACAAAAATCATTTTAACATTATTTTAAAATTTAAAAAATGTCTTTTCAGTAATATCATATTTAATTCCATGCACTTTTTTCTTTAGCAGCCACCTTTGGAGATCAACTTTTCACCAGTCATGTTAATTTAGTTAAGATTATGAGATATGCCAATATTTCTCACCAAACACTAAAATAAAAGCATATGTGTAAAATCTAATATATATAAGCTATTAAAATACTTCTTTCGGTCAGGAATTTTGCCTTCAACTTGAGTTAATAAATTTTAAAGACTTTTTTAACAGATAATTTAAACATTTTATAAACGGGTAGCATTCGGCAATCTGTGTGGTGATTATAATCCAAGTTTCAAAAGGCTGTAAAAAATGATCTACTGGTTAGAATATCCTAACATTTTATCTAAATATATGAAGCAATCAGGATTTATTTTATGAAAGAAAATAGTAGTTAAACAATTGACCGATAGATGGCAATGTATTCGTCACATGCTAATTAGACGACATGACATGGTGTGATCTGTCTCTCTCTTTAAATAGCCTGGATTTCAAGAATTGGTCTGATTGGGAAAAACTCGAATTTAAATAGTCCTTGGCCAAAAACCACAGAAAAAGCAAGAATGAAATCGGTTTTTAATTATCAGTAGATCCAAACCTGCAGCAAAAGGCAAAAATTGATAGAACCATCAAGGAAACAGGCTCTGGCGATTTACTTAAGAGATGTTCTATATGCTATCCATTGCTTTTTCCTACAAACTGAAAGCGCAAAACAACTTGCTCCTCAACATATTAAAATGTTTCAGTGTGATATTGTGAAAGTGTGGCATAACAAGTGTTTTCAATTCACCTAACTTCATGATTGAACCCCATACACAGCATCTATTAAGCAATCTCACAATTAGAAATCCCTATCAGGTGATCCTCATGACCTGCTTGCTAAAAAATGGTGGATTGTGGAATTCTAACATTTCCAAAATGAAGATTCAATAGCTGTTACTGGTGTTACAAACTGCCGAAAAGCAATATTTTGCATTAAAAAAATTATACTAGTCATACAACCATGTTGTTGCTGTGCGAAATTAATAAGTTGCTTGCACAAAAGATATTCATAATGTATCCCATTGGCTCTACATGTTGCAGAACTCGAACTAATCACTTCAGGGAAAAAAGGATCTATGTAAAATCTGTTGTGAACCCGAACCACACAGAAACCTTTTGAAAATAAAGCAATGGTTGCGGATTCTCTCCGAATGAAGCAATGGTTTCATTTTGGTGCGGATTCCTTCCTGCTAATACTTTGCATTTTTATGCATTGAAAGAACCACAGAGATGGGAATTTCATCCATCTGTACAGAAAATGTTCCATTGCTATGCATTTTCCTACTTCCTTTCGTAAGAATCGTAAGAATTGCGAAAGTTTCTGGTTTTCGAAGGTTAAAAGCAAGAAAATTCTGAGCATGTTAATTTGAAATTGATAGGATTCAAAGATGTTTTGAAAAATTTTATGAGCCGTGATGACATTCATATCTAAAGTTCGGGAAAATTTCCTTTGCACTGGACGTTCTCCAAACATTGCTTGAGACTTCCAGAAATGCTGTAATTACATCTTTCACTGACATCGACTCCCCCTGCTATATGTGAC
Organism: Argiope trifasciata; assembly: GCA_026543055.1. Taxonomy (NCBI): domain Eukaryota; kingdom Metazoa; phylum Arthropoda; class Arachnida; order Araneae; family Araneidae; genus Argiope; species Argiope trifasciata. Next base: position 132,187 of record JAPMOQ010008361.1, read on the forward strand.
ATGAAATGTGAATGAACCAGACTTGAATTTATCAGTAATCTTCTTTTAACCGAATGCGATCAATAGACCAGAGCCACTTCTTACACTCTGTACTTACTCTTGTGTACGGAATTTCTTCCATTCAATTGTCGCATGTTCTTGTTCATGTCGATACTGCTACTTTCAGTGGTGGCGGGGTAGTCGACTGTATACAAGAAGTTACCGTTCTTGTATAATATTTCAGTCACAGCTCAATCCTTCAGTGATAGTCATACTATCCAGCATGAACTACATGCTCCCCCTTTATACTACAAATGGGACAGTGAACTTTCTTGCCTTTTAATTAACATTTTAAAATTAACGTATATTGTAAAGCAATATTTTCCCTATTCCTACTATTAGTCCAGACTCTCCCTGTGTATATTTATTCATATATCCTATTCAAATTTAAACAGTCTTTAATAAAAATACTCTTTATTCATCCATTCAAGTTCAAATATATTTTTTTTTAACTTGTAGTGAATGACACTTGATGTTAATATGATATTTTTTTTCAAATATCAATTCATTGATTAAATTTTCCCAGCAATTTCAATTTGGTTGTAAAAGTTAACAATTACTTCGCCAAGTTGCCAAATGGTCGCCAAGAACTGCGATTACTGATGCGACGCCCGATTATAACTATTATAAGAAAATGTAATAATTGAATTTTAAAAATTTATATTACTTGTTTAGTGTTACTATCGATCAATTTTGAACTATGTATTTATCTCGCAAAACAAATTTTCTTTGTTTCGTGTATTGAAAAGAAATTTCGGATCATTTTGACAGCTTTTTTTTATAGCCTTTAAAAGTATAACTTTAATATAACAATGTATAAGTTGTTTGTTCTATGATTGACAAACGATCAATTGGTTGCCTTTCATATTAATTTACTTAGAAGTTAAGAAAGCTATAGAGTGCTTTATCTTTCCCATATAAGTCTGACTAGGAAGAAAAATTGTAGACCACGCTATTGATTTCTGTATATAGCATTTATTACAGTTTGGAACATAAATTGTATCATAAACCTAAATTTTTGTTTATTTCAGACTACTACTTTAATATTATATAGGAAAACATCACTGGAATATCCGTAGATAAATTTATGTCTAGAAAATAGAATTCAATCGGTCTTTTCTATTTTCGCTTTTAATTAAATCTTTTTTCCCATTGGTGAATAAATATTTTAGTGACATGATGAGCCTTTACCCTAGCATTTCTAATTACTTTTTTTTCTAATTACCTTCATCACAACATTTGGTAAGAAATCAGAATGACTCCTGTATCATGCGCTATAGTTTTGATAAATCTTCAGTAATAATTTTCAATGATTTTTCAATAATATTCTTTAAACTTGTAATGAAAGTTAATGTTATTTTTAAATCAAATCTTTCATCAATATGTTTCAACCTTTGTTGAATTTCTAAAAAAAAAAAAAAAAAAAAACTTTCTTTAGACATCACGTTTTAAGATTTTTTTTTTTTACTTTCCTTAATGTGCTAATGTTTTTAAGCTAACTTCTCTTCCACAAATTATCTAATTACCTAAATTATCTTTAACAAATTATCTTACCAAATTACCTAACGTAAAAATCATTATGCACAGGCTGCAAAGACTCGAGCCATTAATCCAAACGAAAACGGGAAAGACGAGTGAAATCTAATAATCATGCAATGATGATTCGATCTAAAGGTACGAATTCGCAATTTTTTTTTCTAAATAAAATTTTTTTGCCAATTTTTTTAAATTTCTTTTTTCTAATTTTTCTACTTTTTTCTAGACATAATTTATCTACAGATACTCCAGTGATGTTTTCCTATATAATATTAAAGGGGTAAAACAAAAATTTAATCATATGAAACAATTTATGTTCCAAACTGTAATGAATGCTATATATTTTTTCCACTGTGCCGTGGAAAAAAAATAGAATCGTAAATAAAAAGAAATAACCAACTAAAAGTCAAAAAATCATGTTTAAGAAAAGGAAAAAAGATCATATTTAAAAGAGATATTAATATACGACTCTTTATTCTCACTCAGCCGAGTGTAATTATGAAATACTTTAATTTGTATTCAAATTATCTGAAAATAAATTTTAAATAAACACCATTGGGACCTTTATCATGACAAAATAAAACTGGAATTATTTAACGGCAGGGGATAAAAAGCTTTGTAACTGAATTCTCAAAACCTGATTAGGTAATTTGACACTGAATTCTCTGAATTTTCAAAACCTGATTAGGTACTTTGTTACTGAATTTTCAAACCCTGATTAGGTACTTTGTTACTGAATTTTCAAACCCTGATTAGGTACTTTGTTACTGAATTTTCAAACCCTGATTAGGTACTTTGTTACTGAATTTTCAAACCCTGATTAGGTAATTTGTTACTGAATTTTCAAAACCTGATTAGGTAA
>JAPMOQ010008370.1:0-21696 GCA_026543055.1 Argiope trifasciata
CATTTCCTTTAAATTTAAAAATGTATTGTGCACCCCTGTAAAAAAAATTTGTATTGTGGAAAAATGTAAATAAAATTTTTTTATTTGAATGGTTTTGTTTTGACTTCCCCCCCCAAAAAATAACTCTAGGAACTCTTCTTTGGAAGGGTTCCTAGGGTTATTTTTTTGGGGGGTTCTCTAAATGACCAATCTTGGAAAAGGGCAATTTGAAACATTTCATTTTAAATTATTTATTATCTCCTCCCCAAAAAAAATAACCCTAGGAATTCTTCTTTGGAAGGGTTCCTAGGGTTATTTTTTGGGGGGTTCTCTAAATGACCAATCTTGGAAAGGGACAATTCGAAACATTTCATTTTAAATTATTTATTATAACTCATCTTTATCAAAAATAATGGTTTAAGAATATAATCCATTCTTTTGAAAAAAAAGTCCTTATTATTTAATATAACTCATTTTATTAAAAAATAATGGCTTAAGAATATAATCCATTCTTTAAAAAAAAAGTCCTCAATAACTCATCTTTATTAAAAATAATGGCTTACATAATTTATCATCTTGATTGAAAATAATGGCTTCAATCATGTATCATCTTGATTACATAAATTATTGTAACCATTCTTTCAAGAAACCCCATTTTTATTAAATTAACCCCTAAAAAAATAATAGCATCATCTTAAAAAAGAATTATATCTATATTTCAATTCTCATAATAAAATGTGTCGTTTTCCATTTTTGAAAAAATTTTCATACTGTTACGGTGCTCATATATTTTTTCGAGCGACTGTATATATTTTTTTAATTAACGATTCATTTCGGACATCCTACACTATAGAGAAGTAGAAAATGGCTACTATGAACGATAACTGTCATCAAAAACGATAATTATTTCATGACGATTTCTATTGCTAAAATATTTTGGGATTGATAGAAGAGTCTTTTTTTTTTTTAAATCATTTTTCCTCTGGCTGAGAGGGCATTTATCTTCTTTCGTCAAATAGTCAAAACGTAAAGATCGCATTTTCTACAAACTCACTTGCAGCTGATTTGGTTACTTTAAATCAAAATAAATTAGAATCGGAAAAGATTTGAAAAAAAAAAAAATGTTCCATGTATCAATATCAAGTATACAAATTCTAGTTCAAACAATCCCAGAGGATTTAGATTTAGAAATCATAAAAAAGGTGCAAACTGGAAAAATACGTAGCTCATAATGGATAACATTATGTTAGTAAACTGGATTTCAATTGTAAAGTTTCAAGCCTGCTAATCAAATAAGGTTATCTGAGCAATAGCTTAATTATTATGCCATAAAGGTTTGGTTTGCTTTTTTGGTACAAGGGCCCTAGATATGGCCCAGCTGAGCCAGACTAGGTAAAGTTATTTCTAGTTAAAATTTCGAAATTCTTTGATTATACCATCAAAATACTGACTGATAATAATAAATCTTGTGATATCATAACGATCAAATGATACCAAAATCTGGTGAGAGCTGCCCTCAACTTTTCAGTTATATAGACGAGTTTAATGATTTAATAGCTAGAAAAATGGCAATTAATTGGTATATTCCCTGGCATATGGACTACTTAATAACTTCACCTGTTGATATTTATATAAAATATTTTTTAACTGAAAAAAAAATTACTAAATTGAAATTTTTACATAATTTACTGACCTCAAAGAAATAAATTCCATCAAATACAAAAATTTTGATATTATATAAGTAATAAGAAAACTTTTAAATAGATGAGTGGTCCAACTTAACTAAGTCATAAATAAATACCTAAAATTATTGGGTCGTAAAATAAATACCTAAAAATATTGGAAGAGAAAATTTTGTGGAATTTCAGTTTCAAACTAAACATTGGATATGATTCATCTAAAATTCCAAAATTAGCAAAAAGTTGCAAAAATAAAAGAGACACAAAATAGGAAAAAAAACTGGAAAAAGATAACTTAAAATTGATGCATTTTGCAATATATAAACAAGAGATCTGGAATCATAAAGAAGGCAAGAAAAAAAAATTTAACTTCTATTGTCATTTGATAATAAATTAAAGCATCATAATTTCCAAATTAGACAGCTTATATAAGACATTACCAGACTGCACAATACATCTTAATCAAATAAAAAATTCTAATTAATACCAGCAACTTAAGTTTCCAGGAAATAATTGAATGTATTTCAAAACTTGTAATAAAGTATTCAACACTTAAAACCGCATTAAATACTTAAAAATAAGTTAATCAGAGCAAAAGAATAATAAATGAAAAGAATAAATTAAGTGAGTATGTTGAGGAATTTCGATAAATTTCAAACAATATGAAATCATTTTTTAAAAAGCTTTAAAAGAAAAGAAAGAAAAAGATTCCATCTAGTTTTTTCATAGAATGCCAAATAAACTGTTATGAAAATACTTCAGATATATATTAAATTATCTTATATTTAAAAGTGGCTTTTATTGGATTATATATGTTACAAGTTTATTAATATTTAATCATTTCCAGTTGTCTATAAGTTTATTGAGATAATTAACTGGGCTAAATTTAATGGAAAAAAGGGAACATAAAAATGCATTCTTAATGAAAACTTAACATAAATTAGAACATTGTGAGAAGAGAAATATCCAGGTACATTGAGAGAAAGCAGAAAATATCCTACATTCAACAAATAAAAACGCACCCAAAATTAAGCAATTCAATTAGAGAAGAAAGAGGGCAACCTTGAATTCTGAACACAAAACTTATCCACCTTATAAGTAATAATCATTCTTAAATATAAACAACTGATCTATCTAACTTCTAATGAAGATTAAAGAGTCCCTGAAAAAATTTGTAGAAATTATCTAAAATAGCAAAAAAAAAATTTCAACGAATAAGCTGAAAAATTATAACCTAGAAACATAATCAGAAAATTTCTCAAACCACTTAAATGTTTAAGCCTACATACATTTTTTTTTTCTTTTTAAACAAAAAATCAATCCAATTGTTGACTTACACTAAAACTTCTAAAACCAAATCAAAACTTCAGATGAAGTAACTTACAAGAAATTCAGAAAGGAAAAACTTTTCAAATCTCATGCTCTTTTCATATTCATTACCATTTATAAGCCAAAATTTATTCAGATTGTAACCTAGTTTGAAAAGTTTCAATAAGTTTCTAACAGATTTAAGTAAAACATTTCAATTTAGCAATCTTAATGTAATTTTATTTCGGGGTTTTTTAATTCTAACTTTGCAAATCATTCTGATAGACAGAAATATTTGAATATTTTTCTACTTCAGCAAGCATTGCATGTGAATAAAATATTTGTTATAAAAATCTCAAAATGTATTATTATGCCAGTTATTTTTTTCCCTACTGTTTTTGACATTTTAATCCAGATCAAAGGTATCCACATCTAGGATAAAGAAGAAAACATGTGAATAAGATTTAATAATCTTTTACCTTTCATAAAATATCTTAATGTTCCTTTTTTTATAATAATGAATATTAAAACTGGACATAAATAAGAAAAATCCTCTAGTAATGTTCATACTCGACTATCTTCCTAATCAAACAAAACAATTCAATAACTTAAAAAACTAACTATCAAAAAAATAAAAAAAATAAAAGCATCATCAATAAGAAGTATTGCAAGTTACTGAATGAATCTCAAAAATTAGAACTAGATTAAGTGCCTTATTTTATTAGAATATAGGTCCAAAACAAATTTGAAGACTTAGGATGGCAAGAATAATATTTAAACACACCTGAATCATTAAAAACATATCATTATTCATTAATTTAAAAAAAATTATGTATGTAAGAAATTTTAAAAAATTATTCCTGACTTGACTAACAATTTCCAATTGTTATGCACTAATCCCAGCAAATTTTAGCCAAAATATTTCAAATTTAGAAAAGAATTAAAAATTACTTAACCAAATGGTTACCCATAATTATTTATATCTGTATTACATAATTCAACAAAAGTGAAATAAAAGAAGAAATGGGCAATGAAGGAAGGAATTTTCGTCACAATATCATTCATACAAACAAAAACTAAGTGAAATCAAATTTAAAAAATAATGCAATAACTGACAGTGTTTTGCAGTTAAGCATATTTCAGGTCCTAAAAATATAAATGAGAGTAATCATACGTAAAAATTTTTCTTTTGAAGATAAACAGTAGTTGCGACATTGGAACGGAACACGAGACAAAAGATTAATTTTAAAAATAAATAAACAAAAAGGAGGGAATGGTAAGCCACAGAATAAAGATGTCCCTACAATCCAAATCCATAACTATTGAATATGATAAATCTGTTTATAGCATTAAAAATGTATTCAAATTTTTTAATACTGCCTAAAAATTCATAACATAATCAGGTGAGCAAAAAAATAGATGGTAGCTTTAGAATTCAATATCCAACTATTTTTTAGTAGGAGATAATCAAGTCCTAAATTATAGGTAAAGATTCTTACAATCTATTCAAAAGGGCAGTGATTTGATAAAATATGACAGTTAGCATCACCACTGACTTGTAATTCTTATTCAAATAAACAATGGCTGATAAAATTGTCTCTTTAGTGCAAATATTGATTTTTATATTGATATTCTTTACTATAATTTTGATTTCTGCTGTAAGTAGAATCAAGTAAATAATGTTCTGAAAGTAATTGTTTTGAATAATGCATATCCAGAAGATAGAAATTTTGCATTTATATTCATATCAAAAATTATTCTTTTTCTTCCAGTTCAAACTTCTGTTTATAGAGGTCAATGGTTTCAAAATTCATACTTAAACAATTCTTTTTTTCTCATTTAAATGAGTTTTTGAATTATGAGAAGGAGCAATGATTTATGTCCAAAACACAAAAAAAGACTGAGTCAGCATCTATATTAATATCACTGTCAGCCATTTCATGGAATGAGATGGTAACATTCTGCAACAAATAACCAGCCTACTGAAGAGAGTCTACTGCAATTCATACAGCAATTCTCACTCCCACCACATTGGTGACTGATACACAAAATGCAGATTTTGAAACTTTTGAATGCAGTTACTTTAATTTGGGACATAAATGCTATAAAAATACTACAATGCAATAAGTGCAGATTTCATTTCAAAACATTCATTACTCTAAAGATGGCAGTTTTTCATTTATATTCAAATCTATAATTCATGTCTCTTCTACAGTTGATTCTGATTCTTGCTATAAGTAGATACATCACAATAAAGCTCGGGCAGTAAATGTCAATGATTTTAAAATTCAGTTTCGAATTATTTCACATTTCAATAAAATTATTTTTCATTTTATAAAGATATATAATAATTTGTGGCTAGACTAGTTAACACTTATAATATATAATAATCAGTCCTTGAGTCGTTTCATGTAATGAGATGGTAACATCCTGCACTGAACATGCAATCTACTCAATAGAGTTGAATGCAATTCAAACAGTAATGCCCAACCCACTACACTGATGACTCATGTAACAAAATGCAAATTTTGAAACCTAAAAGCAGTTTTTTTTTTCATTTTAGCAAACAATTGCTTTGGATATATCACAGTGCATTTCAGTTTAAAAATACTCATTTGTTGAAAAACAGCAATTTTTCATTTATGTTCAGATCAATAATCATTTCTTCAGTTGTTCTTATTTACAGGATTTCAGTATTAAAAAAACTAGAAACTTAAATTTCAAATTTTGAAGATTTCATTCTCCTTCAATTTCTAAGAAACATGAGTTTATGGTATGCATGTAATAGTCTTTCCACATATGTATTATAGGCAGCATCATTTAAAGGCTTGACATTTTCAGCTTGTTGAAATTTTTAATCCTATAGTGCAAAAAAAGCCCATACTGTGAAATTGATGGAAGCCTACCAGATGAACCAAAAAGTTGATAAAATGCACAAAAATTAAATTATAATATGAAGGAAGAAATTTTCTGTATTAAAAAGGTAATCAGTTCCAATATTGAATTATGCAATTTTCAATTTCATCCGACATCACAGAATAAATAGTTTCAATACATATGCATTCAACTAGTTTCTCTATATCTGAATATTATTTCTTAAACAGTTTTGGCATTTATGGGACTACTCAGTTCGTTTGCTAAAGAAGGCAAAGCATTACTTGAAGCAAGAAACGAGATAAATCCGAATATAAGTATTTTATGAATGATGATAATGAACACCATAAAAAATAAACTTGTCACTGCAAATATCGAGTTAGTAAATGAAGAAATACACAAATGAAATTTTCCAAATAGCACATTTCACAAAAACAGGTGGATTTAAATTAGCATGTACAGCATTCCTTCAACACATCCGCTCCACAGAAACTCATTTTTCTTATCGGAATGTAGCACCTACATCCAAGAGTTTCTTCTTTCCTCACACCATAGAGAGAGAAATATTACACGTCAGCAAATTCCCATTTAGATGTCATGGTTATTGGAGTCAGTAGATGATCAGAAATCTTAGCAGATGAGAATATATCGGATAGTTGATTTTACCAAGACAGTAATCGCAAAAAGAAAAGTGCAGGACAACAGCAAATTTCAGAAATGTTCAATAACTTTTTAAAAACAAATGCTCTAATTCTACCCAACACATTTAAAGAGTCGCATTCCATACTACGCAGTAAGCAGGGAACTACTTTGATATACTCCCTCCCCCAAATCGGAAGTTCGGCGACTTTTTTTCTCGCCAAGCAAAATACCTGTTTTTGGCGTCTTTTTTTCTTGCCAAGATAAAAAAAAAAAAAGCTCGGTAAAAGCTGAAAAATCATAATTTGGCAACACCAAAATAAGAAACAGCAACCCTAAAAAGTTCGTAGGGAGTGCCAGATTTGGGATGTAATTTTTTTTTTGGGGGGGGGTATATCAAAGTAGTTCACTAAGGAGTGTACCCCGCCCAAACTTCACTTGCTATGGAAAATGTAGTGATTAATGTGGCATTCTCAAGAACGCGTTCGTTATCATCGCAACCGTCCAGGGTGTGACGTCAGATGTGTATATGATGCTTGTAAATAAATAATAAGCTATTTGAAGTAGCATCATGATGTACAGGAGAGTGGTATTATATCACTGGAGGATTAATATAAAATAATGTTGAGTATCAATGCTTCATCAGATCAATTACAAATGTCAGCGAAATTGAAGTTTTTGAAATATGCAAGAGAAGTTTCCATTGACTTTTATGTTATTCAGTGTGCTGATATCGAAAGTAACCTTAATATTTGTACATCATGTATTGATTTTTTTTAAGTTAAAGTGCATATCAGCATTTTTGTTTAAATTCTATTTTATAGGGAATTATCTTGAACAATTTTGCATGTACTATCTGGTAACAGTGGTTTTTATCCATTTAAATCTATGTAAAATCTATTCTTGTTGTGGCAGGAGGATTTTTGAGCAATCGGTTTTTTATAAATGGCGGAAACCATTGTTGCTAGATCGCAAGAATCCCCTCGGGTCGAGATTAAAACAATAAGCTCTCTTGAGTTCAACCTTTTTAAATAAATTATTAAGCAGTCACTAGAAGAAATTCTCCAACTTATTATTTTAATTCCTTTTAATAAAGGTAACTTATATAAAGCTGACAATTGACCAAGTGATAAGTTCATAAGCCCCAAAAAGCAGTACGCTTTTGATCGAGGGGTTATGTCAGGTGGCTACGGACACAATGGTCCCGAGATCAAACCTCACAATGCACAAATACACCGAATGTCTATTAAATACAATCATACATAATATCGCCAGTTTGGCGTTAAACGTGCCAACGTGAGAAACTTGAATGAATTTCTACCTCTGTGAAATGAACTTTTCCTTACAGTAGCCTGTTTCTATAACGCCCGCCGTAAACATAGACGATCGTCCAGCAGAGTTCTTGTGATGGACAGACAGTAACTAACTGGTAAAGGGGCATACTGGCTTCCATGATGGAGAAGGACATCTTTAAGGCTCTTTTTCAATGAATCTATCAACAGCTCCCATTCTTCTTTACCGAAGATGATATTAAATTGGTTCCTCAACCTGAAAACCTCAAAACAATAGTAAATAGAACAGAATAAATGCTCATAAGAATCCAAGCAAAATCGAAGCCTTTTCATTTCGTGAAATTTCTGTATGTACAGGAACCCAACATAAAATAATTTGAAAGCCCCTTGAGCTAAATTTGTTATACGTCTAAAAATATTGAAAATAATATGATGGATGTGAGCAAAAAAAAAAAAAATGACAGGGATTCCAGAATGCTTCGTGAATAGATATAGATTGTTTTGCTATCTGCAGAACAATCTGAAACAAATGATAAAGCTTTTAAAGTAACAGTTGCATCTGCTGTAAAAATGGAGTAAAATGAAGGAATTTTATATATTAAGGCTTATTTATTACAATGAAATGGTGCAAGCATATTGGTGAAACTGTTATGACCGATAATAAAATTATTGGACGTATGAGCGAGAGAAAATGTTCCATCACAAATTGTTGACGCATCTACTTAAAATTTGCTTACGAGACATCAGTACATTTTTTAATAAGATCAAAACACATATGAAAGATAAATGAAGATTACTTCTTGGAAAACAATCTTAACATGTTGAACACCATACTTAATTTCTCATAATGTAATTCGTATGGCCTCGCCGAACACCTTTTATTCCCACGGCAGTTAGTGTTGTGGTGACATCTTAATAAGACAGTAACTACCACTAAACATTGGTGGCCATTTTTGTATTGTGGATAAGTTACTGGACCCGAACATCGCAGGTTCGATCCTTGGCGGAATTCAACCTACGTATTGGCACGATTCCGACAACACATACGCCAAAGTGTATTAAGGAACTGGAGTGGTCACATATAGACCTTAACACAATCAAAGATTTGAGCTCAATTTTGTATCAGAAATTGTTAACATGAAGTGCGAAAAAATGTATATTTTTACAAAAAGGATTAAAAAAGAAATAGTTCAGTACTAATCTGAGAACATTACAGAAACCGGTTTATTATTAGTTTCAATCATGAAGTTTGTTTTTTTTTAATTGTAGAATAATGATCGAAAAAATATATATGAGTTTTTACAAAAAAGGATTAAACAGAAATAGCTCAGTACAAATCGATTAACAAAACAGAAACTGGTTTATTATTTGTTTCAGTGATAAACCAGTTTGGTTTTTGCATCAGAAATTGTAGAATGAAAAAATATTATAAGTTTTTACAAAAAGAATTAAACTGGAATAGTTCAGTAATAATCGAATAACAATACAGAAATTGGTTTATTATTTGTTTCAATAATAAACCAATTTGGTTTTTGTATCAGAAATTTTAGAAAGAAGAGTGAAAAAATTTGTATCAATTTTTACAAAAAGAATTAAACAGGAACAGTTCAGTTCTAATCGAATAACAATACAGTAATTGGTTTATTTGTTTCAGTAGTAAACCAGTTTTGTTTGTGTATCAGAAATTGTAAATTGAAGAGTGAAAAAATTATATATAAATTTTCAAAAGAAGAATTAAACAGGAATAGTTCAGTATTAAATGTATAACACTACAGAAACTGGTTTATATTTGTTTTCGTAATTGAAATTCTGATGAAAGAAGGACAAATTAAATATTTAGCACTGTTATGTGATTTTAAAAAACGAGTTACGTTTCAGTAACATTTTTATTTTTGGAAGGAACTTGACCATTGTGCTACTTATAAGAAAACGTTCCTGTTCTAAAAAAATATTCTGCTATGATTTATAATGTATAAAAAATGAAACTAATAGAAATCGGAATGAAATAAATTTGCGTTTTAAAATAAGAAGTATGCGAATTTATTGCTGATACTATAATTTTGAATGATGCAAATGGTAAAAAACTGCGTTTTTGCTAATAGAAATAAAGTGTGGAATTGTGACCTCATAACCTGCTGGCATTTTTTTTAAACTTCAGAAGAAGAAAAAATAGTACAATTTTGTTTCTTACGCGAAAAATCTTCTAATTTCGTTAGTTTGTTGAAAATAAAAAATTTTAAGAAAGAGAAAGCAATAACAAATGCAACACCTAACGAACAAACAAAAATTCGATAGATTGAATGGAATTGTGGAATTCGACGATCCATAAACTCCGAAGGTAACAATATTTAAAAAGAAATGTATGACCAGTTACTTTATAATACAAGATTAGGGCGCGAAATTATATAAGAAAAAGAAGGAAGAAGCTGAAAAAAAAGGGCATTATCTTTCATTCAAAAACATTTTATTAACAATTTATTTTTTAAATAAAACGTTTATCTCACATTTTATTTGCCTTCTGAAACAGATGGAATCTGAATTCTAAATACTGAACTCCAAAACAAAACAAAACGATTTCTAGAAGTTCGAGCAAAAGAATTTTGTTCAAATGGGAAACTATTAAAAATCATTCATTTATGCAAAAGGAGGAGAAAATTGATGAAAAAAGTAATATTCTCTTTCAAAATCTTATTAAAGTAATTTAATTATTTGAAACATTTTTATGAAAATAAATTTGTGTTTTAAATAATTAGTTCATAAATTTATGTTATAATTTAAAATTAATTCTATTTAAAATATGTATTCTAGTTGTTGGATGGCTTCACTGTAACTTTAATTCTAGAAATACACTGACTTATATTTTTTTCACGAAAGAAAAAAACTGCGTCTTCAAATTCTTATCAAAAAATTATCTATAAAATTAATTTCAGAAAAATATTAACATTGTAACGAGAATAATAATTTATGCTATCAGTTTCATTTTAGCATAATTTTTCTCTAATTTTAATAATTTTTTATTAGTTTAATACACAATTTGTAACAGTATTTTTTTGTATTATAATTAAATTAATTTTATCGTTCCATCAATTTATTTAATCATTTGCTTTTAAAAATTGAAAAATTAAGGTAAAAAATTCATTTGTTTAAACATTAAAACCAAAAAAGGATTTTTTTCTTTTTTGCTTACACTTCGAAGTATATAAACTTTTGAGTTTACTCTTGTAAAATAATAATAATTCGTCGTACACTGATTCCCATTTCTTAGATATTTTTAATCTTATCAAATAAATCTTAATAAATCTTTCCAAAATTCTGGATGAACAAACTAGTAACCAAAGGCTGAGAATATAAAAGTGCCTGCAAACTTTTTGTAATCGTGCAGTTGTTGATTCATTTATATAATCTTTAGTGAAGGAATTTTGTGTGATCATAAAAATTTGTTAGAGTCATGCACAATCTGTAAAATAAAAGAAAATTAATGTTTGGAAACATTGAGCTAAGTGTTAGGTGAGATTCAATTTTATATGTTAAGTAAAAGTGTTTTAAAAGCTTATTTGTCACTCTTTTATCCCTCTATAAAATTCATGTCTCAAGCGACTCTTTCATTTGATTACTATCCACTATACTTGTGTACCCGTATCCTCTATATCTCTACACACATATAAATTATCTATATCTATATACTTATAATAAAGCTCAATGTATGTGTGTGCGTGTGTGTGTGTATGTTGGCGCTCTACAGGCCAGACCGTTGGACCTACAGCTACCAAATTTGGTACATGTATACCTTGGAGATCCGGAATGTGCACCTCGGAGCCCTTTTTTCGAATTTTTAATTAGAATTTGAATTAATTAAAATTTAAGTGAAATTTCGATGTTTTTTCGCTATATTTTCCGAAAATATGATCGCACAAACATGATTTTTACATCAATTTAAAGATTAAAAAATTAGCTGTCTAATGGTATCACTGTTTTAATGTATAACTCAAGCTTCTATTTTTAAAAAAGTTTTAAAGAAAAATTTTGACCCTGTTTTTTTTTTTATCACGTGACTGGATAAAATAAAAGAAAACAATGCCGGAAGTTCAAATAAAAAAAACCTATCATCGCAAATAAATCTAAAGAAATGCAACTTTCAGCACGTGACTGGATAAAATAAAAAAAATATAAAATGTGATATTTAAAAAAAATAATAATAAATGCAAAGCCGAGGTTTCTATAATCGTTTGCAATATCTATATCATTAACTCAATAAATCTTCTTTATTTGCAGTAAACCTGATTGAATTTAGACAGGATATGCATTGAAATCCGACTTAATGGCATATTTATGTAATCGTTTGCAATATCTGTATCATTAATTCAATAATTTTTTCCCCTTTTTCGCTTTCTTTAAAAAAAACATATTTAATATATTGGCAACATCACCGAAAAAAACATTTTTAATATTTTGGGAGCATAACCGATAGTTAAAACTGACTGATTTATAAAATCAAAGAATATTATTAGGAAAAGGTGTACTTTTAGAACTTTCCGTCCATCATCTTAAAGAAAATATTAATTTCAGGCCAATCAATGCCCGGAATTACTTCAAGGCTAATGAATATGTGATTTAATTGAAAATTTTAGAACGCTTTGCTCATGGCGAACCAGTTGGTCGGCAAAGGGGCTAGTAATACATAAAATTCAATGGGTTTTGAATATTTACATTTGTGGTGCCTAAATTCTGATCGCTGAAGTATCATTCACTGAAATATTATTATTTTTTGTATCACGTGCATCAGCGGAAATGCAAGATTTATTATTGTGATTTTAAAAAAGATTATCCTCGCTGACTCTCTGTATTTCCGCACTTTTTATGATGTATGTAAATATTTTTACTTATATTTTTTTCCGAGTTGGCAACCGGAAATTGCTTTTAAAATTAATGTTTTCTTTGGTTTCTGTTAATAAAGTTGTGTTTCGTAGAGTCGATGTTATTCCAAATGATTTAACGTGTTAATTCTCTAATATGCATTGCATAACATCAAATTTCTCTACGCATTCAATTCCTTAAGATCTTTTAGAATTCTTAACCCTAATTTAAATAGCATCTCTGCACAAAATTTGAATTTTGAAAAATTAATTTAATTCAAAAGGAATAATCATACAGAAATGAAAATATTCGTGATAAGATACTTTTCCATTTTTTAAAATGATGTAAAAATAACTTTTTTACAAAGACTTACTTCTATCTCATGGCAAAAAAAAAAAAAAAAAAAACTTAAAATACGTTTACCCCATTAGTAAAACGTGCACATTTTTTAATACTTTAATTAAAATTTCCAAATGTTAAAGATGATGCGTACCATTTATTTATAATTTTTTTAATTTTATTTATGTATTTTGATTTTGTCAATGGATGTGGAATTCCAAAAATTATTACAATAATATTGCAATAGCTCTAATGAGATACTGCGCCTAGGATACTTGCGAAAGTGTTTGTATCTTCCTAATGTAATTAACAAAAATTTAAAAATTATTTGTTTGATAGCTATGGTAATAAACGCATTTTAAATTAATCTGTTTGCGATTGTCTCAAAGCCATATGCAGCTGACAATAGTCATATGCAACTGTTCAAACGAATAAGCCAGAATACAATCAATTTTGTATGCATAGATTATTTCACACGATAATATATTACGCTCTGAGGGGGTTATTAATTATTTTTCTGTGCTAAATTATGGAATTTGACATTTATTTTTATAAATATTAGACAACAAATTCCTTGCCGGCGTCTTGGCACAGGGGTAGCGTGTCTTCCCCGTGATCTGGGCGTCCCGGTTCAGGCATGGTTGTTACTCTGTGTTCTGTCTGTGAGGCGTTTGAATGTGCCCCCCTGTAAAAAGTGGTTGTGCAAGCGAATGTGTGTGTGCCATCTCCATTTGAGCTAGAAGTCAGACTTCTGCCCTCTGGGTGCTCAGGGGTCTTTACCCTCAGAAGATACTGCACACCCTTTCCGTGGAAACAGAATTCCTTAGATCTAAATATTTTAAATTTTGTGTTATTTCCAGCACCGTGGTTTTTATTCTTAATTATTGTTAAAATCTGGTTATCGGGCTAGTTTGAACAGAACAATTGTTACTTTCTTAAAAGATAAATAAACATTTAAACGTCAAACGTAAGCAATCCTCTTTTTTTTCTGAGAGAAAAATGTAAAATCGCACATTTTAATTCCCTACCCAACTGCGACTCAATCAAAAAATAAATATGAAGAATAAGAGAATATTAAAATTATTCTCTAAAAAATTCTATTTATTTTTGGATCACTACGAATTTCTTAATTTATTTTAAGTTTAATTTTTAATACTGCTGATTTTTAATGCTTTAATATGGCCAGAAAAATAGAAAAATCCTTTAATACCACTACTCTATAAAGTCATTTTTATTTTTTTATTCCATACTTTCCTCTAACGATGCGTTTAGACTAATTCCGTCTGACCTCGTTACACAAGGTTAGAGGAAAAACACCTACTTCCTTCACCTAACTTCCTTCAAAACACCTTCATCGAAGTCACCGTAGAAATAAACAAGTTTTTGGTTTTTTTCGTCTGCAGCTTTAACGAAATGAACGTTCTTCTTCTATTCATTAGTTCTCATATTTCTATCTGTCTGTTAATCCTTCATTCGGAATAATTCTCGAATGTTATTCGATTCTTGCTTTTTTGACATGATAAAAATGCTAAATTCACACCAAAAGAATATTTCGTAAATCTTGCAAGCCAGGGCAAGCATTTACATTCTATGCATTATAATCTTCCTAGAGTTCGTCGATGTGAGAAAATACAAACAAAAGAAATCAATATATAATTAATTAATTAATTAATTCAAAAAACTAAACGATTTTCTGTTTTTTAATCAAATTATGAATTTTGATAAAAATTTTTATTATTATTTACTTTATTTTTTAATTTAATGAGTTGGTAAATTCATAAGCCAGATAAGAACTTCCAGACCGGAGTGTACACTTTTGTCTAGCGGTTATGTTACTAGGCTACATACCGAATGATCCCGAGTTCGAACCTCAAGAATGCACAACTCGAATACATGGGTGGAATTATGAGAAAATTTTTTAAGATCTTAAGTTATAGTGATTTTGGTCTACTACGATATTAGGTATTAACTTGCAGCAATCTATTTGTAAATAACTTCAATTACAAGGACATTATGATTTTCTCAAGAATCGCTTCTTTATATATATATATATATATATAATCGTCAAAAAAATTTAAACTCGTGATTTTCGAAAATGTCAGTTTATCTGTCTGTGACAAAGCGAATTCAAAAATGCTTTGATATAACATTTGAAATTTTGTATAACATTTGTATTTTTTAACATAATTTTGTGTTACATAATTCTGTATTTTAACATTATTTGTAACATAATTTTGTATTTTAACATTATTTGTAACATAATTTTGTATTTTAGCATTGTTTGTAACATAATTTTGTATTTTAACATTATTTGTAACATAATTTTGTATTTTTGTCTTAACACCATATTTGCAGATTTCAATAAAATTTTGAGGAAAATATATTCAGAGGAAGTTTACCTGCCCGGCTGTTCTAATATAAGTTACAGGGCCGCGGTGGCCTGGTGGTAAGGCCTCGGCTTCGGAACCTTAGTGTTTCAGGTTCGAGACTCGATTCCACCGAAGAACCGTCGGGTGAGGAGGAATCTTGCATGTTAAATCTGTCAGGCCAAAGTCCGTGCCAGTTCAGGTGTCGTCCTCGTCATCTGAGCGTGGTTCAAAATTACGAGGTCCGTCCCAAAACATCCCTCGTGTTGCTTTAAAACGGGACGTTAATATAACTAAACAAAACTAACTAATACAAGTTACACTATAAATACAAAGTGAAAAGAATTGGGTTATCTAAGATTCGTTACACAGATTTAATCTCTATAGTATAGACACATGTCAAATTTTGAAACAAATCCAATGAGGTGTTGATTGTCGGTCTGTCTACTTCTTTCAGAGACATGATTTAAAAACGCAATGACATATTTAATTCAAATTTAGTATGAAAATTTTGAGACTATAACTGCAGTTTTATCTTTAATCAGAGGAATATTTAAAACACAAATTAAATTTTCGGATACTATTAAATGCATGCCAGAGGTTACTCTCCCTAAGGATTGTGGCGGGTGGTATTTGTAGAGTCGCGCCAATGTGGAGGTTGAATTGAATTCCTCCAAGGATCGAACTCGCGACTTTACGATTTACAGAAGCGTAACATATCCGCCCCCTACAGTATTCTCCCACCAGTGAGTCGCAGAGAGACGAACGATTATATAGCGCCAAGTGTTATGGCTAGCGAAGAGAGGGTTTTGGTATCCCCAAACGTTATGGCGAGCCAGGAGAGTGTTTCGGTATCGCCAAGCGGTATGGCGAGCAAAGAGAGTATTTTGATAGTGCTAAGTGTTATGGCGAGCGAAGAGAGTGTTCATTGTCCGAGGTCACCAATGTGGTTGGTAGTATCGTGGAATAGCGTAACATATCCGCTAGACAAAAGTGATCACCAATATTTAGTGGCTGTTACTGACTTATTAAGATACAAGGTCACACGACAGATTCAGTAAAAATAATGTCATGTTCTCACATGATAAAAATGCTACATTCACACCAAAAGAATATTTCGTAAATCTTGTACGCCAGTGCAACATTTACATTCTACGCATTCTCTTTTATTACGTATGCAAGGCGTCCTATGACATGACAGATTTATCAGAGAGTGTATGAGAAAGTTTTTGGGTGATCGCTGCCGCAGGTTTGAACTGGTATCCATGTTAATGAAACATTTCAAAATCAATGTTTTCTAACTCTAAAACTACTTTCAATATTTGTAAAATAATAATTAAAATCCTTTTTATTAAAAATAAAAGTAAAATAAGTGCAACAAATTTTAGATATGCTTGTATTAATGATGCCATTGTACTACAATCCAGCTAGGCCATTCGTTAAGAAGGCCTAGGTATATATATTTAAAAAAAAGATTCGGGAGATTCAAATATCTAATCGTAGCATGATAATGTTTGCGGTTTGTTTTGTCAATTTTTATTTTATGTATAAATTTACTTTTAATTATATTACAGCGATAACAAGCACAGAAAAAAAAATGAATTGAATATGATTTAAACATGTCTAAATATAAATTCAGACACTGAAATAATGAACATTTTTGTGAAATGCATTTAATACTTTATTAAAATCAGATTAAATTGTAAAAAATAAAATTAATGTTATTTAAAAATTTTATTTTTTAAATTTTAAAGTGTTGTAAAAATTACTTTTGTGCAATAACAGGCTCTAAAATTATTGAAGGAAAAAAATTATAATTTTTTATCATTAGAATTTCTGAAAACTCACTTTATTACTAAACACTTTTATTAAGCATACTGTGAAGTTCAGTCACGTTAACGTCTCTTTTTAAAGCAACACTAGAGCTATTATAGGAATGACCTCGTAATTTTTTCAGATGGCAAGCATGACACCTGAACTGCAAGCACCGCCCATTTTCCAAATTTCCATATTATACCAGGTGGAGAACATTTGATTCCGACGGATTCAACGTGCACCAGTTCTGATTTTAAAGGCCTTATCACACGGCGAAATATCGTCTGCACTTTCGGTCAGCTATTTTCCATTTCTACCCTCAGAACCGGTCAAGCAAGTTTTTCATAATCGACAATTTTTTCTAACCAGCTAGAAAATGCCGACGATAGTGAAGAAAATATTATCCGCAAGCGAAATTCAACCAATCATGTGAAACTTTGAAGTATCGTCACGATGATGTCATTTTCTGCTGGCGAAAAGTGTCGACGATATTTCGCCGTGTGATAAGGCCTTTACGATGCTTAGTGCATTTCAACGTTCTGCATACCTGCCTGACTCTGAAAACTTTTTTGTTAATTTTTTTTAATTCGTTGTAAGAGTGCTCAGCAGTTGCTATGGCAACTGGCAACGTAAAGAGAAGTTTTAACACTGTTAATAGATTTAGAAATAATTTATTATAATTATTTATAATGCAATATGTTTTGTGCTTTATTTAGATTCCTTTAATTCAAAATCAAAACCTGTAGCAAACCAATTTTCTTGTTTATGTTTCCATACACATTCTATTATAAAACTTCATAACATTTTTCTGTGAGACAGTAATATATATGTTGTTTAAGGTGGGTTCAGACGAGGCTTGTTACTGTCCGCATTAGAAGATCACGCCTACTTCCGGGAAATCACGTGACCACAACGGGACAATGGCAAATAGTTGTCCCGTCGGGACAAACTTTGTCCGCGTTGTCTCAAGTGTTTATACGAGGACAACAGCAGAGAGGCAACGTTTGCGGACAGTAATAAGACTCGTCTGAACCCACCTTTAAGGCCTTATCACACGGCAAAATATCGTCGGCACTTTCCGTCAACAGGAAATGACGTCTTCGTGACGACACTTTAAAGTTTTACATGATTGGTTGAATTTCGCTTGGGGACAATATTTTCATCACTATCGTTGGCATTTTCTGGCTGGTTAGGAAAAGTTGTCGATTATGAAAAACCTACTTGACCGGTTCTGAGGGTAGAAATGGAAAATAGCTGACCGAAAGTGCAGACGATATTTCGCCGTGTGATAAAGGCCTTAACACACGGCAAAATAAAGTCGGCACTTTCCGTCAGCAGAAAGTGACGTCATCGTGACGTTACTTTAAAGTTTCAAATGATTGGTTGAATTTCGTTTGCGGACAATATTTCCGACGGCATTTTCTCGCTGGTTAGAAATTCCCAAATTCATCGATTGTTCCAATTAAATTTCTTCCTTTCTTCTTTCCAAATCGCTGTTTTTATTCCGATCATTATTTTAGCTCTCCATCATGTCGGAGATCCCTAAATAGCGCACTTGCTAGATCGCACTTCCTTTCGCACCACCCAGATCGCCGGACGTGCCTTTTTGTCCCATTCGATTTCAGATCCTCCATAACTAAATTTGAAATTGGTACTTTTCCATTATACCGGCGTAGGCGAAAAGTCGCCAATAATGATGCAATCAACGCCAAACGGAATATCGCTGCCGGTAACCTTTTGCCGCTACATTTTCAACCCCTTCCAGTAAAATGACGAGCATTGCTCGTCATTGTTTTTTCATAAAATAAAGCATAATGACGAGCTATACTCGTCACACGACTAAAGTTACTGTTAAATATGATAATAAATTCCGTTTAAAATTTCTAGTGAACTGCATTTGGCAGCACTTTTGTCACTTATGCTGATAACATAGATCTCTATCATGTTATTTACCGTTAGTTTGTCTTGGTACACGTTACGACGAAATTGCTGTTAGTTAGTGGATTTTATTCGGAACTACTCTGATATACCCCCCCTCCAAATCGGAAATTTTGCGACTTTTTTTTCTCGCCATGCAAAATACCTGGTTTTGGCGCCTTTTTTCCCGCCAAGATGGATTCTCGCTAAATACAGCAATACAATTCAAGCTAAATACAACCCTAAAAAGTCCGTAGGGAGTGCCAGATTTGGCGCGTAATTTTTTTTGGGGGGAAGGCGTATATCAAAGTTGTACATTTCATTCTAATAAGTTAGCGCTAACATCTTTTTTACTAAAGAAAAAACATGCTGTGAAGTAAACATAGTAACTGATAAGAATTGTGCGTATCATAAAGATCAAAATCATTGGAATGATTCAGAGAGAAGCATCTAGAAATCTGAAGAAATGCGCATACATATATATATACCTGATACAGACAATGAAATGCATAATAGTAAAATATTACCAAGAAATCGTAAATATGTTGAAAGACTAATACATGATTTCGGTAAATGCTATGGAATCGTGGGCACATCAGCAGAATGAATTTGATAATGTGTTAGAAGTAAAGATAATTTACGAGAGTGTCTGGCGCAAAAGGTAAAGCTATTGGCGAATCCAAAATCATTAGAGATTTTTGAAGAGGTTTTGGTGTAGGTGTTGGCGGAATTGTGCCAATACGTAGGTTGAATTCCGCCAAGGATCGAACCAGCGATGTTCGGGTTTGAAAGCCAGTAACTTATCCACTATACAATAATGGCCACCAATGTTTAGTGGTAGTTACTGGCTTATCAAGATGTCACCGCAATACTCCCCTACCAGTGAGTTCGCTAGAGAGACGAATGATTTTCATGCGCCAAGCGTTATGGCTAGTGTATGAGCGTTGCTGCTGCGTCAAGTGAGTCTGACGACTTTCCGTTGCTGCGTCAAGTGAGTCTGACGACTTTGCGTTGGTGCGTCAAGTGAGTCTGACGACTTTGCGTTGCTGATGGAGAGATGGCACCAAGAGAGCTGTTGAAAATTCATTACGTCCGAGGTCATCAATTTGGCGTAGGTTTTGGCGGAATTGTGCCAATACGTTGGTTGAATTTCGCCAAGGATCGAGCCTGCGATGCTCGGGTTTGAAAGCCAGTAACTTATCCACTATACAAAAATGGCCACCAATGTTTAGTGGTAGTTACTGGCTTATTAAGATGTCACCACAAGGTATTTAATATGAACTTACGAATAACTGTTATATTTATGTTAATAACATAATTTTAACTAACAATATGTAAAAATTAAGAAAAAAAGTTTTCCTGAATAAAAAATACATGGCAATTTCGCGCACAATGTTGCCTTATTAAATCTTACTGGAAAGGGTTAAAGAAAGTCGCGGCCATTTTGTCGCCTGCGCCAAAATGGCGACTGTGTGCGGTTGCCAAATAGTTTGCTAGGCGAGATTTGTGCCGGTATATTTGAAAAATACCTTGAAATTTTCTCCTACTAAATGAAGTTTGTGACTCATGTTCTATGAGAATTTTTCATCTTGATAAAAAAAATCAAGCTCTGAATTTGTCTGTCGAATTCTTTTGAACATAGATTCCCCCAATATATAAATTCTATTTCTTGTGTTTCTGTATTGAAATACGTGGGAGAAAAAAAAGTCACATGTAAATTGGCTTCAATAAATAATTTATTTTATTTAACATAAACAAAACATATTCACATTAAATAGAATGTTAAAATGATTAAAATCTGAAACAAAAATCAACAGTAATAATACATTTTTTTTTACAAATGATTTGTTTTATCTATTACAGAAAACACTATTATGCCATAAATATGTGCAATATTTATAAAACGGTATGAATACTCACACAATTAAAATCGATTGGTTTAATATACATCTGGCAAACCTACAGCATTGTGAAAGCTATATATGCGATTAGTTACATTAATCTAAAATACATTTGAAACTACAAACTTGTGAATGAAGGTTACTTTTCCTAACTCGGACAGTTTAGACTTAAAATTGTAGATTTTTTTCTTTAAATTATCAGCGTGCCGAGAATATTTTACTGCTATGACTAATGGGAGCAGAGGATTGTATAAAAATTCAGATTTCGTAGTTTTTCAGGAATTTATTTATTGATCAAAGCAATAAAACTATAATTGCTTTCGTCATTTAAAGCATTCTTCCTGCTAATGGACTAGAAATTAGCTATTCGGTCACGATTACTGTAGGTATCCTGTGTGCATTAAAACCTCAATGGATCACTATAAAACAATACATTGTTGAGCAATCATCTTAGCATATTATTGCAGTTATGATTTGAGGCAAAAATATTAATATTTTAAAATGAAATATTTAAAAAAATAATTGAGCATATTTTATGATAAATACAGGTTGTTTTTTTTATGATAGTAACCCTTCCTCAATAATAATATTCTATTATCTCTTTTTGAGAAATTTCTACTGAAATTGTTTTTGGTTCAAATTATTGTAAAATGAATTTGAATCCTCCACAAAAAAATTCTGTCGTAGTTTTTGGTGGAAAACTATGGAATATTTGTAACATTACAAACCATAT
>JAPMOQ010008370.1:21706-82373 GCA_026543055.1 Argiope trifasciata
GTTTTTGGTGGAAAACTATGGAATATTTGTAACATTACAAACCATATTTTTAATACATGAATTGATTAGAATGAAAACGTAAAAGGAAATATTTTTCTGGTTCTAATTATTGTAAAATGAATCTGAATCATTCAGAAAAAAAAATTCTGTCATCGTTTTTGGTGGAAAACTGTAGAATATTTGTAACATTACAAACAATATTTTTAATACATGCATTAATTAGAATAAAAACGTAAGAGATTTTTTTTTTGCTTCTAATTATTGTAAAATAAATTGGAATTCTTCAAAAAAATTTGGTCGTTGTTTTTGGTGGAAAACTATGGAATATTTGTAATATTACAAACAATATTTTTAATACATGAATTAATTAGAATGAAAACGTAAAAGAAAAGAGAAATATTAAGTAGATTTTAACGATTCCTGAGCATAAAATGGCTACATCTCGCAAAGACGTATAAAGGAGAAAGGCATACTAATGACCAACTTACTAAATAAGTCTCACTATATTATGAATATTGCATTCATTAACTGTTTATATTATATTTAATATTCTAATTGCAACATTAAATGGACTTCGCTATGTTGTGCATGTCAGAAAAGAAGCAAAATTTCATTTTTAACATTATTAATAATTCTAACGCATTATACACATGTAAAAATAACAATTAAAATAAACTCTCGAGTATCCGACCTAATGTGGAGGAGACCGGATAGTAAAAAAAAACCCGGATACGACGGAATTTTATGAAGTTATATCTTTGCCCTCCCAGAAGATAAAGTTTTTATCCCAAAATTCACTGCTATAATGTTTATTCTTTCACTTCATATTGAGTTCTAAACCCTCTATGTCAAACCACGCAGAATGCGAACTGTCTGCCCGGTGAATCATAGAAGCAGTTGTCGGTAATGGTAGATTTAAAACAGAAGCCTCTGTACTGGTAGTTTACATATTGTAACGATTCAGCTTCTTCCCGGCCTGATCATGGTGGGGTTTTTTTTTTCACACGCTCCATAACTGCCAATTCCAGAGTGGTCTCCCCAATGGCTACGTTTTATTACGATGTAATTACTTACAGATGGACAGGTGGAGAACCCTTCTTCTAAGAAAAAACATCTAGCCCTTTAGAGGGAGTCCAGATAAAGGACCACCCGAGCGCTAATCGTATCTGCGACACAGATGTGCAGCCTGCTTTGTTTCCCGTAGTAAACATTCCACGAACATTCCTAAGACCAACTGTAGACCATTGAAGTTTTGCTGAATGACGATTGGAGAATCGGCAGCCCAAATGCTCCAATGTGGAGGAGATGGAGAGTCCAAGGAAGAGCGAGAAGGCGAGGTTTTTGGAGAGAAGAGACGAGGAGGGTTTTTTTTGTGTGTGAAGAGGTCGAGAGGATATCAGTGAAAGCCAAGCGTTCGAGAAATAATTGCACCCGAGGAATTCGGTGGATTAGCTCCACTTGACAGCCGGCTATCTGTTCTCGTGAGTTTCACCGAAATATTTCGAGGAACTATTCTTGTGGTGTTCCATATGGACTTTTCATTTAACCTAGATGATAAATAGTATTTTTTTCTGTAAATTAAAGCTGTAAATAAAGTAATTAATTTAAAACGCTACCTCGATCGGACCAGATCGAGACCTTACAATATGTTTATATACTTCACTGCACATTTCTAGAATTTATTAGAGAGACAGTAAATTAAAGGATATAAACTGCCCACATTTTAGAAAAACGCATAAACTTTCCAAGTTTTTATACCAAAATTCACTGCTATAAGGTTTACTTTTTCACTTCTTATTGAGTTCTAAACCTTCAATTTATGTCAAACCACGCAGAATGCGAACGTGTCAGGTCAGTGAATCGTAGAAGGAATTGTCGGTAATGATAGATTTAAAACAGAAGCCTCTGTACTGGTAATTTACATATGTTTATATACAGCACTGCACATTTCAAGAATTTATTATAAACTGCCCACATTTTAACAAAAATTTTGTAATCTCCACTGTGGTACAGTTAAAAACCTTTAAGCGCATCCAAAGAACAATTTACGAATCCTGCAAGTATTGTGCAGCTATAATCAGGAAAATCGGCAACGATTGAGATATACGCGCTGGTAAAACAATAAATAACTAGTAGAACGTTGCTCTTTTCCTGTCGTAACGTATTTTGTACCGGGCATGTCGGAGAATTTTATCAGCAGCCCGCTTCCAATGATTCGGTAATATTCGAATACAACATCTTGCCTTTCTCATTTAATTACAATAAAAGAAAACTAGGCCGGATAGTCACGAACCGGATACTCGAGAGTATAATGTATTATTACAGGTGTAAAATCAATTTACAACAAAGTAACTGCTTCTATCCTTTTCCGCCACTTTTCATGCATTAAAAATCAAATTTTGTAATTACCAAAAAAAAAAAAAAAATGTTTTTCTAGATGTCAAATCAGTCAATTATATTCAAGAGTATAACGCTTCATCTAGATTTCTCTATCATTCTTATTACTCTATGATAGACCAGCAGCTGACGTTTAACCAATAGCTATCAGTCAACTAATTCTTTAGACTCTAGCACTTTTCGGTGCAATCTTTTATAACACTGAAATAGAATAATTTCATTTCAGCACAATTCACATCTAACATATTTTAGATTCTTTTAAGTGACTTTATTTTGTTTCATTTTTTATATTTTTATCATTATATTTTATATAATATAATATTTAGTTTCTTTGAGTGAAAATTCCTAAAAATTACATATTTACGACCGACCACTGAGGACTCAAAGTACGAACACGGATAGTTCTGAATCAAAACTTTTTTTTTTAGTTTTGATTTGCCAAAAATAAATTAGAAATTATATTTTATTATCATATAAAAGGGAAACACAAGTTAGCAAAGAAAATTTTGAATTGCTGACGAAATTACATTGAAAAAATTCGAACTGGCCATGTTCCAGTAAAATTTCAAAAATCTGTGTATTTTTTAGAATTTATTTTCTCTACAAAGATGATCTTAAAGGTAATTTCAGATTAGGTACAATTTGGCACAAATTTGTAACATTCAGCATATAAACTTTGCCAAAAGTTGTTTTTGATTAAAAGCTGTGGAATTTTGTGAAAATTTAAAGTAATTATAAAGAAAAATTTTGAAGGAATATTAAGTTAATGACAATTTCAATAAAAATTGTTTGAAAGTTTTGATTTCATTTCAGTACATTTTCCTCAGATTTTTCGTTTCAGGTATAGAAATTAATTACTGTCCAACTAGAAATGAAAAGGAATAGAGTGATGGCAATACATTTTTTTTAACTGTTATTATTTGGCTATTGTAGAAAAAGAAGTATCGAACAGAATCTGAAAAAGTTGGTGGAACTAGGTATTTTATGACCTTAGGCAGCGTACATTATTAAGTCACTTTTTAAAAATAAGTATTTAAACATGTTTATAACATATCACTAATTCATTTTAAGTTTTGTTTTTTATTTTCTCGTATATTTGGTATAGGGGTGGAGAATTTTTTGAAGATTGAGATTGCTACTTATGTACAAAGTAATCTACAAAAAAAAATAAATAAATAAATAAATAAATAAATAAAATTAAAAAAAACAAACCTAGAGAGAAAAGAGAATAGATATCTTCACATATTAGACCTCCTTGAATTTGAAAGACACATTTTTAGAAAATGTCAGTCTGTCTATGACAGACAGCTTTATATTCCTAACTAAGTTGCCTAGAACTTTATATTCCAAATTTGAGTGATGTATTCTTATACTCCCTATTTCTTTTTGAAAGGTCACAAAATTGATCTATGGTGGGTTTTCATCTATTCGAATTAGACAGCTAACTGCCTATAGCTTTATATTCCAAATTTGAGCGACGTTTTCTTATATTCCCTACTTCTTTTCAAAATGTCACAAAAATAATCTCTAGTGGTTTTTCATCTATTCGGATAAGACAGCTGGCTGCTTAGTGATTCATATTCCAAATTCGAATGATGTATAATTATATTCCATATTTACTTTCGAAAAGTCACAAAAGTGATCAATGACAGATTTCCATGAAGGCAAATTAGATAGCTACCTTCTAGAGATATATATTCCAAATTTGAGGGATGTAGTCTTATCAAATTCCACATTTCCTTTCGAAAGGTCACAAAAGTGTTCAATGGCGGATTTCCACGAAAGCCGATTAGACAGCTACCTTCTAGAGATTTATATTCCACATTTGAGCGATGTATTCTTATTAAATTCCATATTTCCTTTCGAAAGGTCCCAAAAGTGATAAATGACGAATTTCTATCTAGATAGATTAGACAGCTATCTGCCTAGAGTTGTAAAATTTCAAATTTGAGCGATGTATGCTTATTTTATTCAATATTTCCTTTCAAAGGATTACAAAAGTGACGAATGGTGGACTAGCTGTCTAGACAAATTAGACAGCTAGCTGCTTAGAACCGCTAGACTGAGAGGGGACAGAAAACAAGCCAAAAGTTGTTTTCTGTCTCCTCTCACAAAGTGGCCTTGTATTCCTAGTTGCCAAATAAATACCTTTGCAAAAATTGCAATTTTTTTTTTGAAGAATAAAACTTAATGCTTAATCAAGAATAATTAATTAGGTTCTTATATTTCATTGCTTTCAAATAGTTATTATAATTATTTATAAATACCAAACCTCTGCTTCTAAGATATTGTTTATTGCTTTCAAACGGATTCTAAAACCCTCCTTGCTGTTTCCTATGCATTAGGATGGGTTAATTCGACAAAATAGGGGTGATAGGAGAGATAAAAGGAGGAGATGTTTACATTTAACAATAAAGTGGATTCTGGAAATGAGTGCGTCCTTCCTCGTCTCACAACTTAGTGAGATAGAATCGTCTAAAATGATAGTCTTAAGGCCTTATCACACGACAAAATAACGCCGCCACTTTCCGTCAGCAAACGACAACGAAAGTGACGTCATTTCAAAGTTTCACATGATTGGTTGAATTTCGTTTGCGGACAATATTTTCGTCACTATCAACGCCATTTTCTAGCTTGTTAGAAAAAGTTGTCGATTATGAAACTTGCTTGACCAATTCTGAGGGCAGAAACGCAAAATTGCTGACGGAAAGTGCAGACGATATTCCGCCATGTGATAAGGCCTTTAGGATACTCGAACGAACCAGACAAAGGTGGTACCTTGAAGTCTGAAGTTAAAATCGATAAACACAAATATATTTTCACACATTTGATTAAGTAAAAAAAAAGTCCAGCCAAAAAAATGATTAGTGTTAAAAAAAAATCTACAAAAATGTTTTAAAAAATGATTATCTTGTTTAAAAAAATTGCTTTATAATGTGCACTGCAAAGGACTCAAAACACCTACATATGCAATAAGATGTGGTATTTCTATTCCAAGACAAATTGATTAAATTGTCTTGGAATTAATTTTCATGCGACGAATCTGTTTTCAGGCATTCAATAAATAAATAAGCACAACATATTAACCCCTTACGTACCAAATGGCGTTCTCTAGCGTACGCGCAAAACCCAGATTTCTAGGGATATTGTAATGTTCCAGAATATTGGATTCCTGGGGATAATTGAGCACGGAAAAGTTATACATGGTTCTTAAAATTGGGATTCCATATGATTCACAGAATGGTGCTGAATGCAAACGTATTTTACAAAATATCTCATTCAGAAATTGGACTACATCCATTCACTAAATTGCTATGCGATGAAATTCTTACAAAATATTCTAAAAACTACACAAAATGTGCAAATGGCTAGAAGAAAAGAAATGACACTCATGAAGCCTCTCACAAGCTTGTGGACAATATCGTAGAAGGTTCCAGAAGAAAGCGAAATAGATGTTGGGTGTGCTACAATGTTGAAGAAAAAATACTAAAAGGACAATACACTCATGTAATGCATGTCAAAAAGCCTTTTGTTCCAAGGAGCATTTCGAGAAATTTCAGAAAGATTTGTAATTTAATATTTCCTATTTTTTCACATTTTTGTAACACAGACATTTTGCAACCCTCCTGTTTCCACCCTTCTGTTAACTGCAGACAAAATGAATCCAAAATGTTTTTATACAATCCCAATAAAAGAAAATCTACCTTATGATGTTTCCTGTGCTGGTTACTCTGGTTGTACACCAGAAGAAGCCATGTATCCACATGAGGTTACAAAGGGATTTTGCTCTATACATAGCATGTATCCACTAGTGGTTACATGGCACGCAAGGGGTTAGTGACAGACGAGACAAAAAAAAAAGTGACTCTATATCGTGAAAGGAACAAGAAGAACCTTTACACTGTAGTTTCCCGAAAAATCCTTGTTGGAGAACCGGGTCTTTTGACATGGATGAAACGACTCGGCGCAGGCGCAGTCCTCGATGCAGGAAAGGTGACGCTGATGCGGGGAAGAACCATCTCGTGGTTGTTGTTATTTGTTGAACGACCATGATTCTCTTTGTGGTTCCCTGTAAATATAAAAATACTTATATCTATAGATATAATAAAGCTCAATGTGTGTGTGTGTGTGTGTGTGTGTGTGTGTTGGCGCTCCACAGGCCAGACCGTTGGACCTACAGCTACCAAATTTGGTACAAGTATACCTTGGAGGTCGGGAATATGCACCTCGGAGCCGTGTTTTCGAATTTTTAATTAGAATTTGAATTAATTTAAATTTAAGGGAAATTTCGACGTTTTTCCGCTATAACTTCCGAAAATATTATCGCACGAACAGGATTTTTACATCAATTTAAAGATTAAAAAATTAGCTTTCTAATGGTATCAGTGTTTTAATGTATAACTTAAGCTTCTATTTTTAACGAATTTTTAAATAAATATTTTAACCATGTTTTTTTTAGCACGTGACTCGATAAAAGAAAAGAAATATAAAATGTGATATTTTCTAAAAATAATAAATGCAAAGCCGAGGTTTCTATAATCGTTTCCAACATCTAAATCATTTATTCAACAAATCTTCTTTATTAACGGTAAACTTGATTGAATTTAGACAGGATATGCATTGAAATCCCGATTTAATGGCATATTTCTATAGTTTGCAATATCTGCAAAATTAATTCAATAATTTTTTCCCTTTTTCGCTTTCTTTAAAAAAAAAAACATATTTAATATTTTGGCAACATCACCGAAAAAAACATTTTTTATATTTTGGAAACATAACCGATGGTTAAAACTGATTTATTTATAAAATTAAAGAATATTATTAGAAAAACGTGTTCATTTAGAGCTTTCTGTCCATCATCTTGAAGAAAATAATTTCAGGCCAATCAATGCCCGGAATTACTTCAAGGCTAATGAATATGTGATTTAATTGAAAATTTTAGAACGCATTACTCATGGCGAACCAGCTGGTGGCCAAAGGCGGCTATTATGTAATAACTTTAAAATAAATATTAGTAAAATTGAAAAAATTACAGTCAAGGAATCTGGTATTTTCGGGTCACGAGGGGTCAATTTCTTGACGAAAGTCAGACCCTTCACAGAAAAAATCCCTGGTTTGAATTCCTGTCTGAGGGTGACCCTTGAGAAAGTCCTTAGACCAGATTCTTTCTTAATTTGATTCCTTGGCTGTAATTGCTCCAATTTTATTAATATTTATTCTAAAGTTGTTCAGTTCATTTGTGTTTTAGTAGCAGCAGCATTGGCGCTCACTAAATACAATGTATATTATTCTATAGGGTTCAACAAATTTCAGTAGATTAAATTCTTACATTTTTTTGTTTCTGGATTGATTATATAAATAATGATATTTTAACATCTAATTTATATCCAAATTAATTTCTGAAGTTTTATCTTAATTTAACCCATAGTAACTTCATTCTAAAAATATTCTCTAATTTCCTAATCCGATTACAAGTTCTCTACTTACTTAAGGTATCCGACTACGTTTTAAAGTAAATGTTTGCAAAAAATTGTTTTTTTTTTTAACTACTTTTGGTTCTTAGATGTATTATCAATTATAAACACTATAAATACAAAAACATTATTTGAGAATATAATATATTTTGAGAAACAGGAAAATTTGCGGTAAATTTAAGTGAAATTTAACCAAAACGGTTAACATTCCTCACAAAATGGTAATGCAACAATCCTTTTTTTCTTTGTACACAAGTTATAGAATCAAATGATGAATGAAATGAACCAACATCTAAGAAACATTTTGACAATCAAAGAAGTTATGGGTAAAAATATACGTATATATGCATTTTTTCCATAAATTGACAACTTAATTTTTCTAAAAACAATAATAAACGAATAAATATTTCACCAACAATAAAAATTTTGGTTCATTTCATTGCCCACATTATTTAAAACACACGCTGAAATTTTTATGTAAATACCTCTATTAGTTTTTGGGATATCATGTTAATGGAGGATAATTTTTATGAAAATTAATATTTAAGTGAAAGACAAATTTTAGCTGAAGAATATATTTTGCTTAAAATTCCTCTGTATAATAGGTTAGACCTTCCTCTAAGAAAAACCAAATTGTTTTGGAAAGAGAAAAGTTTGATTTACAAGAAATAACACTTTAAAAAAAAAATTGCCAATGTGGGCGAATACCAGTGCCTTTAACGTAGTCGGATACCTTAATTCAAGAAATGCTTTGTAAAAATGTTTAGTCAGCGAATCCCACGTTGTGAGTGATAGATAAAAGTTGATGCCCTAAACAAATAGTTTTATGAAAAAATCAATGTGTTTCCCCTGCTTTGAAAGTCACACGTGCAGAAATCCCTATGAAAAACTTACTGTCTATTCAGTTTTTGCCAAAGTGACGGCAATCACTAGTATACTCTTAATGTGCTCTTGCAGGTAAAATATCACTTTCATTTTGTAAGAAATTAATTGTTAGAAAATATGATTAAAATATTTTTATTTTAAATTCATTCAAAATAGAAACTGAATTTATAGGTTAAAACATTGTTATCAATGAAAAAACGCCATTTTTAAGAGGATTTAAAAAATAGTTTTTTGCTGTTATATTTTCGGAAGTTATCGCAGAGAAATCCCAAATGTTAGCTTAATTTTTAATAAATTCAAGTTTCAAAAAATCCGTCTAAGTATTCTTTTTCATACTCCAAAGTAAATATGTACATATCAAATGTGGTATCTCTAGATTATATGATCTGGTGTGTAGAACAATAACACACATACATTCATTCATATACGCAAACACACATTCATTTGATCATCAGCCTTAGAGTAATTCCCGGCATTGATTGGCCTGAAATTGATACATTTTCTAAGGTGGTGGTCGAAAATATCTAAAACATCTAATCTTTTTAATAATAATATTCCTTTTTTTTATAAATCAGTCAATTTTAATGATTGATTTAGAAGATTGATTGATGTAACAACTTTGCTAAAAATATTAGTACAAATATTTTGTTAAATATGACTCACAGAGCAAAAGTATAAAAAAATCAAACAGTTATTCCTCAACGCATTTTTGACTCAAGATACATAAAATTTAATTATTATTATTGTAATTATTTATACCAAGTTAACAGTACTAAACAACATGTATGCCAATTACTAACGATTTACAAATTAGACATTTGGCCCAAGTTTGAATGCGTATCCTGTATAAATTCAAACATGTTTACCGTAAACAAAAAGCTGATTTATTGAATTAATGATATGAATATTGCAAACGATCATACAAACCTTTGCTTAGCATTAATTTTTTTTAGAAAACAACACATTCAATATTTATTTTATTTTATCCAGTCACGTGTTGGAAGTTATATTTCTTTTAAGATTTAATTTGCAATAATAGTTGAATTTTTTGACCTAAACAAATAGTTTTATGAAAAGATCCCTGTGTTTCCCCTACTTCGAAAGTCACACGTGCAGAATTTCCTATGAGAAACTTATTGTCTATAAGCACAGTAAGCAAGATGTTCCCCTTTAAAAAATATATTTAAAACCCGGGATAAAATGTTCGAGTGCTATCCCGCATTCCTTTGTCTGTCGTTCTTGCTTGTTATATTAATACGTCTTCATATAGGGCACACTCGGTTTACTCACAAACACCTGCTATTTAGTGACAGAGCGCCTATATGCTCCACATGTCGCACAGATTTTGCAGTTCATCACAATTTGATCGAGTGCCCAGCTTTCAATATTTTCATTCATCATCCTTAATTCTCGCTGAGTAATTGGGAGAGAATCACTATTCAAACATTTTTAAATTTTTATATGCTATTAAATTTTTATCTCGCATTTAAATTCTTCAAAGGCTTTAATTTCTTAAATTTTTCATTGTAAATACATAATCCTGCGCTACTGTTTGTAGTGTTTTTTAGCTATTATATTCTGCTTTTATGCAACTATTCATTTATTTAAACTTTAATGATCATTTAACCACTTTTTAACCATATGGATGGCGCAGCTTGGCCAAAGATGGCCCTTGTACCAAAAAACCCAAACAAACAACCAACTTGTCTGTCGTTCTGTGTCGTGTGTGTGATCGTTGCTCTTATTGTACATAAACTTGCCTGCATCTTCATGATGAAATAATACGTCGTAACAGCATCAAAAGTCTCTTCAATGTCTTCGAACTTCAATCTAATTCCAAAATTTTAAATCACATATATATGTGTAGGAAAAGTGCCTTCAAGAATGGAAGACGATGAGATTTAAATATTCATTTCCTAATCACAAAAGCAAATTCAAACAGCGGGAGTGGTCTCCCTGAAACTTTTTCGCATACTCACTAATAACACCCACATAACGCCTTGCATGGCTTTGTTAGAAATATTAAGTTTCAGCAAGAATTTAACTTTTTTACTGATTCTGTCGCGTTATCTTTGGCGAGATTTTTGGAGACTAATTTATGGCATACGGTTCATAATATTCTAAAAACGTATATTTGTTTTAGATGCGTTTTTCTCAACCGATTGGAACCAAAATTTCATGCAAACAGAGCCTGACTAAGGCATGGGCATACGGAGTAATTGATCTGGACCCCACATCAGAGCGTCCCCCTAATTCGAAATATACTATAGATAAGTTGTATGCATGGTTCTCCATTACTAAACCAGTAAAACAGAGGTGTCGCCCAAAGAAAGTTTTGCCCTGGGTCTCAATTGGGCTAAGTAGGATCTTCAATGCAGAACTACATTTGTAATCACAAATTCACACACCAAATTTGAAATGTTTAAATCATTGCGTTTTTGAACTATCGCATTTACATGTTTCTGAAAGTACACACAGTTAGCCCCTTAAGCGGTTTGCCCGTACCGTGTACGTGCTACCCAAAATTTGCCTCAACTGGTTTGCCCGTACGGCGTACGGGTACAGGCATCGATATTTTCTCCTTTCCTTCTCTGGTTTGCCCGTATTTTTCATTATTGTAAAGAAACTATTTAGTATTAATATTTTTTAATAGATGGCGTGGCTTGTCCATGTAACTGAAATACTTTTCATCCGAGTTTTTTCTTTGTAGCGGGAATATTTCTTTGAAATTTTTGTTCTACTGTATTCAACGCTTGTGAATTTAAAACCTTGTTTTTCCTTATGGAAGTTATGGATGGAATAAACGAAAATACTTTCTTGTTAGATGATGAACTACATTCTAATACAGATACAGATATTTCTTCTAATTATTTGGATTATTCTTCAGATGATTCGTGCAGTGAGCTCAGCTCTGGTGAAGAATAGAGTTCTTTAGGAATTTTTATCGAGGTTGATGTGAAAAATCAACCTGTTCCGTGTCCTCGATTTATATTTACTAGCATTCCTTCTGTTGACACGATTCAATTTGACGACACTTCTGATGGTCTACAATTTTAGGAAACAGTCATTGATTCTTCTCTCATGAGTAAAATTGTGGAAGAAAAAATATGCCTTTTTTGGAAGCATTTCTGGTAAAAAAATTTACCGCTTAAAGGGTTAGACAATCAACCCTTTTTAGATAAGGCTACGATAAGTATTTAGAGCCGCTTTTGCAAACTTTATCACTTTCAAATACTTCAAAAGCATAATATTTCTAACAATAATTATCTTTTTTTTATTTTGACGAATTATCTGCATCCATCATTTGATACTTCTGTATCTTAATGGCCAAACTGCACATTTTTTTGTTTATTTTTCCATCAGTTTTTCTCACTGTGATTATAACTGGTGATTATACTAATAGAGGTTGATCTCTGAACTGCGCTTTTTTTATTGCTAATTCAAAGTAGGTTTTTGTGCGGCGGTAATTCTATCGAAAATTTCACAACAGTCGCTCCTCTTTCGATAAATGGTAAAATCCTATTTTAGCCCACCTCTGGCGACTTTTTCAAAATCTCACCAACTTTTCAAAATCTTGCCAAATCGAAAGTATTTGAATTAAAAGGTTAAGAAAAAAGAATTCTTACCTTTCGCCAAAAAATTCTTATTATTCGCCAAAGGTGGGTTAAAATAAGATCGACCCCGATAAATGACTTCCACTTCCGGTGGTTGATGGGCCTGTGGTGACATCTTAATAAGCCAGTAACTACCACTAAACACCGATGGCCACTTTTGTATAGTGGATAAGTTACTCGGCTACAATTCAAAAGATCGCAAGTTCGATCCTTGGTGGAATTCAACCTTCACATTGGCACAATTACGCCAACGCCAAAGGCCCAGCTTGAGACCGACATGACAATTCATTACATAACGTACATCTTACATACGTATAACTACATACATCCTTCTAATAATTACTGTAAAATGTTGATTACTTAAGTTTTATTAACCCTATCATATGAAGAATTTTCATCTTTGATGTATTCTGTTTTATTTCATCAGTAGCTGCCTTGCCAGTCTTAATATTCCTTAAAATTGTCAAATAAATACTTTATGTAACTTGTCTTTTAATAACTACTTCATCAAAATGTTGTTCAGATTCAAATTTTGACAGTCATATAATTCACTCATTCACTTATAAAGGCCTTAAACCCGTAATGTACTACATGGCTTTCTAATTATCTGTCAGCTCCAACAAAATTTCAACTTTACATTAAATAAGGAAATGATTAAACTGAAAAGTGATATAAACAATTTATTTTACTGAAACTAAGCATTTTTTTAAACATAAAGTACTGAAGAGCGTATCGTTGTGTGTACTACAGAATAATTTCAATAATTTATGTAATATTTCAAGAATTATTCAACAAAAATTTCTCAAATTCATCATAAAATTCAGTGTTTAATTTTAGGTTCACGAAGATTTAAATGATGCGAATAACAATATTTTATTTTGTTTCTGTCTTAAACATAATTCAAAAAATTATTAAGTCTAAATTTTATACAACTTTTAGTTCAAAGGCATCGTATTCTGCGAAATATTCTTGACACTTCGACTTTCAAATAAATAGTAAAGGTTTCTATTTCCCGCTATCAAGTTTGATGAACTTATGAAGTTTTGAAGAGAATAGTTTAGAACATTCAACACTTTCTTAGGCCAGTCAGTCTTGAGACACCCTGGACGCTAATCATCTTTGGAACAGCCGATAAAGTGCTTTAAAGTTACCCGGGCTAAAATAAAGTTTAAGGTACGGCGTTTAATTTAAATTTTTCTTGGCGATATATCGCCAAATATATGATCGGTGGCTATCATATGGTAACCCTAAAGTGGTCTGTTCAGGAAGGGTCAGGGGTCGTTCTTCATTACTTATTTTTTATCATTTTTAATAAAAAATTGCTTCGTCTTTTTAATGATATTTTATTTAATAATAATTAATTATCCTGTGGTCTAATACAAATTATTCTTTTAATCTTCGGGAAAATTCGTCGAATTTCATGGAAATTTTGTCTCATTTTGCGTTAAAATGAATTAATTTTTACCCTTTTTAAGACCATTATCAGTTTTAAAGACTAACTTTTCTTCCTTAATTTAATTAGTTAAATTTTTTTTGGACCACATGGGTGTAATAGCTCCATTTTGGAGCAATTCAAGATGGGAGACAATTGACGAATTTTGTAGAATTTGGTGATATTTTGGCGCAGTTTGGCGAGGATCCGTACCTTAAACTTTACTTTTACCATTACCCGTTTTTATTGAATAGTGATATTTAAATATTCATAAATCAGTTTAGAGACTTAGTTCTTTACCTCTTTATATTTAAAATATTAGAGTCTGAAAAATATTTTATTAAATATTATTCACAGAGCAAAGGAGCAGATAAAAGTTGAACATTTTTTATTTATTGAAGTATTTATAAACTCATGTTACATACCATGTAATTATTTTCATTTAGACTCTCTTTATGAATGTATTTCTATTATTAAAAGTTTGAAATTATCGTTGGACCTTGAGTTGATAAGATATGTATATTTAACCATATTTGTCTTAAATAAAGCTGGTTTATTTAATTAATAATACTGTAAAAGTCAACTTTTCTTTGAATTTTCTTAGAAAAAACATATTTTATATTATATAGACACGTGCTGAAAATTTCATTTTTATAAGCTTAATTTGCAATAATATTTTATTTATTTATTAGTTTGAGTTTTTGTCAATATGATGGCAACGTATTGATAAAAAAAATTTCCTCGTACGTGCGCATGTAGCTTAAATTTTATTTTTATTTTTGCAAAATGTAGTTAAATTAATTTTTAAAAATTCATTAAAAATAAAAACTTAATTTGTTGATTAAAATATTAGTATTAATATAAAGATATTTTTTAGTCTTTAATATTATGTGAAAATCTATTTTGTGCTATAATATTTTCGAAAGTTATTGCGGGAAAACGTCGAAATTTCGCTTAGTTTTAAATTAATATAAATTCTAATTAAAAATTCGAAAAAATCGCTCCAAGGTGCACGTTTTCGAACCAAAAGTTATACATGTGCCAAATTTGGTAGCTGTGTGTCCAACGATCTGGCCTTCAGAACATCAACACACACACACATTGAGCTTTATTATAAGCATAGATGATATTATGTTATATACAGCAAAAGCTCCGTATTCGCGCTTCCTTCATTCGCATTTTCACTATTCGCGGATTAAAAAAAGGCGGCCCAATTCCTATATTCGAGACTAAAAATTTCTTTATTCGAGGATCTAATAAGTACATGCATCATAATAAAAGGATTCCAACCCAATATCCTTTGCAATTGCCGTCCAATGGACTAATAAAAAAAAGGAAAATAGATCTTATTACAACTTTGTCTAAAGTTTGTTGTTAAATGCAAACTGCAAACATAGCTGAAATCGCGAACGGAATAGGATGAGATGGGTTCGAACAGATAGAATCGTTCAGGCATTGCTTGAATCGCAAGCTGAAGATCTGACTGAAACCGAAACTGACTTGGACGAAATGTTAAATTCACAGCCCATTGAAGAAGAGGCTTCAACAAGCATTGGAAACGTGACATTTCATTTGAAAAATCTTAGTGAAGGTTTAAAGATGGGAAATGAGCTTTGCGATTTCTTTATGAACGTCTATGGAACGGAGTCTCATTTTTAAAAGGCAAATTGCTAATACGACTGCTGCGTATCAGTATTGAATTGAAGGAGCTTTTGTAAACTGCCAAGTAAGAGAAAATGACAAAATTCTTCAAATCATTGCCTAAGCCTTAAGATAATTAATCAAAATGCTCAAAAACTTCAATTAAATTGATTTTTTTATGTATGTTTTTTTATTATTTTGTCACCTAGGAACGCATCCACTATAATCCCATATAAATGACCATTCCGTATTCATGGTGTCTATATTCGAGGCATATTTATGGAACATATACCCCTCGAATAAAGAGCTTTTACTGTACTTAAAATAATAAGGAAAGCCAAAGAACCAGTCACTCAGCCCTAATCACGGACCGAATTTTGATAATTTTTATTTAATATAAAAGCTTATGTCCTCTGAATAAGTGATGCAGTATGGCCAAAGATCGCTTTTGCATCAATACAATAACTAACAGTTCCTTTAGATGTATCTCTAGGGTCGCTTGCGTACCTCCACTTTCTATTTTCGAAAGAAAATGAAAAAGTACTCTACGCCGGTGCATTGTCTATGAGAGAAAAAACATGCGACAGATTTTTCAGCCAAAGCTATTTTCTGGTTTCGATCGTTTTTGTTTCATATTAATGTTTATGATTACTCGATACATTGCCCATCATCCTTATTCCATATTTTGAGATATATCATCAAATAAAATTTCCATGGATGTTCTTTTGAAACCACAACATCAGCCACTCAATTGTATTCGCCAATTTTCAACGCCAACTCAAGGTATCCGAGTACGTTAAATACACTGGTTTTCAGCCACGTTGGCGATTTTTTAAAAATCCTTATTATATCTTTTAGTTCAGATTTTTCTAATCCCAAAACAGTTTATATTTTCCAGAAAAAGGAAGGCCTCACGTATCATCGAGGGTCACATATTTTTCCAATGAAATTTGTCTTTGGCTACAATTTTCTCAAAACTTTAATTTTCATAAAAATTCTCCACCGTTAACATGATTTCCAGAAAACTAAAAGAGGTATTGGCATAAAAGTTTCAGCGTATGTTTTAAACAATACGGGCAATGAAATGAACCAAAAGTTTTATTGCTGGTGGAATACTTTTTTCATTTATAGGAGTTTTCAGAAAAATGAAGTTGTAAATTTATGGGAAAAATACACACATATATATATATTTTTACCCATAACTTCTTTGTATCTCTAACATTTTCTTAGATTTTGGTTCATTTTATTCATTTTCATATTTTACAACTTGTGTACAAAGAAAAATAGGATTGCTGCATTACCATTTTTTGTAGAGTGTCAACCGTTTTGGTTGAATTTCATTAAAATTTACGACACATTTTCCTTTTTCTCAAAATATATTATATTTTCAAATAATCGATCTTGCATTTATAGTGTTTATTAATGACAATAAATCTAAAAACAATTAATAATTTCTAAAAAATCAAATTTTTCCTTCGAAACGTAGTCGGATACCTTAATTTCATTACTTTGAATCATAGTTAACCAATCAGAATACTTTAACATTATTATTTAGTTTTTACCTATAACTAAATTTGCTGAGAAATGCTGTAGTTTATCAAAGTAACCTCGCACGACTAAATTAATAATTAATATTAGCCGCTTTCTATTACTTTATTAATGATATTAATATAGTCATGTAGATCAATTTTGATTGAATGTATGTTATGAAAACAAAAGAAAATTCTATTAAAACTATAATTATATAGTAATGATAGAGCATTTTGATTTCTTAACTAAGCTTTCAAAGCGGAGAAACTAGTTAGTGAAATAGTCTAAATAGCCTCAAAGACACTAAATGCAAATAGTGAATGGAAGAATATATTTGCTCATTTTAAAATAGTTATCAGAAATAAAGAGAGAGAGAAAAAAATATCTGACCCATCCTGCCCCCCCCCCCCCCACACGTAAAGAAGCATTACCCTTTTGCATCTTTACAGTTCTGAAATGAATTTCTCAGGTAATAAATAATATGAAGTCAGATACTAACAAAATCTAAATGAATTAAATTATCTCCTGCATATTGGTTGGTATCAAGAACAAGCAAAAACGTCATCAATGCTCATTCATAATCACATTTCCGAAGACAATAAATACTACTTACCGATAATGTCAATGAATTTTCAACATTCACTCTACAAGGTTTCTAAAAATGATTCACAAATTAGCATGCCATTTTTATCATGTGAGAGCATGATGCTGTTTAGGTTCGGGTTTTTTTTGAAATCTCAAAATACACAGGCAGAAAATATGTTTTATTCCTTTTAAGGCGTCTTTTTTTTTTTTTTTTTTTTTTTGCTTTTAGGATTATTAAAGACGCCGTGTTTGGCAACCAGCTGGTTTGTCAGGAGTAATGCATTCTAAAATTTTCAATTAAATACCTGTGTGTCTTGCTCTCTTTATAACTTCTCAGTCAAATATATTTAAACTTCGATAGTCACGTAACTTATATTATTATAGAAGCTTTACGATTGTTTGTTGATTGCATTATAAATCTGATTTGCAATCAGCTGTTATAGAATTATGTAGAAAATATCACATTTTATATTTCTTCCGTGACATTACGCTTCTATTTAAACACGTGCTGAAGGAACATCACACTTTCCTCGGTTTAATTTGCAATAAAAGTTAATTTAATTATTCAGTTAGAGTTTTTGTCAAAGTGACGGCAATCACTGGTACACTCTTAACGTGCTGTTGCAGATAAAATACTACTTTCATTTTGTGAGAAATTAATTGTTGGAAAATATGGTTAAGTTTTTTTTTTTTTTTAGTTCATTCAAAATAGAAACTGAATTTATAAGTTAGAACATTGTTATCAACAAAAAAGGCCATTTTTAAGAGGATTTAAAAAATAGTTTTGTGCTGTAATATTTTCGGAAGTTATCGCAGAGAAATTCCAAATGTTAGCTTAATTTTTAATTAATTCAAGTTTCAAAAAATCCTTCGAGGTATTCTTTTTCATCCTTCAAAGTAAATATGTACATATCAAGTGTGGTATCTCTAGATTATATGATCTGGTGTGTAGAACACTAACACACACAATTCATTCATATACGCAAACACACTTTCATTTAATCATCAGCTTTGGAGTAATTCCGGGCATTGATTGACCTGAAATAGATATATTTTTTAAGGTAGTGGACGAAAAGATCTAAAAGAGCACTTTTTAATAATAATATTTCTTTTTTTATAAATCAGTCAATTTTAATGATTGATTTAGAATATTGATTGATGTAACAACTTTTCTCAAAATATTAGTAAAAATATTTTGTTAAATATGACTCACTGAGCAAAAGTATGAAAAAAATCTAACAGTTGTTCCTCAAACCATTTTTCGATTCAAGTTACATAAAATTTAATTATTTTTATTATTATTGTTATTCTTTAGACCAAGTTAACAGCACTAAACAACATGAATGCCAATTACTAATAATTTACAAATTAGCCATATGGCCCAAGTTTGAATGCGTATCCTGTATAAATTCAAACAGGTTTACCATAAACAAAAAGCTGATTTATTGAATTAATGATATAGACATTGCAAACGATCATAGAAACCTTTGCCTTGCATTTTTTTAAAAGAAAACATAACATTTTATATTTATTTAATTTCATCCAATCACGTACTTATATATATTTTTATATATATAAGTATGTGAAGAAAGTTATATATATTTTTTCGTTTTAATTTGCAATTATAGTTGATTTTTTGTTTAAATTTGAACTTCTGTCAATATGATGGCAACATTTTATTAAAAGAATCAATCAATTGCTCGTTTATAATTTTTCGTTTGTTGTAAAATTTTATTGTTTAATCCAAAATATATTGTTGAAAAATATAGCTAAAATATTTCTTTAAAAATAGAAATTTAAGTTATATGTTAAAATACTTGTACCATTAGCAAGCTAATTTTTTAAAATCTTTAACATGATATAAAACTCATGTCTGTGCTATAATATTTTCTGAAGTTATAGCCGAAAAACGCCAAAATTTCGCTTAATTTTTAATTATTTCAAGTTCTGTCTGATTAAAAATACGAAAAAAAAAAATCTCTCTGAGGTGGACATTTCCGACCCCCAAAGTACATATGTGCCAAATTTGTAGCTGTAGGTCAAACCGTCTGGCCTGTAGAGCGCAAACACACACACACACTCACACACACACACATTGAGCTTTATTATAAGTATAGATTATACTTATCACTAAAAGAAAGTTATAATTTGGAGTGGATGTTCTCCATGTACCAGATTTTCCCGTCTGGCTAATATAGGACAGGATCGTAATGAGTTATTACCAAAAGCCCAGAGAATAAAATAGAAATGAACAAGACACAGTTTTATAACTAAGACGGTTTTTGGATGGGAAAAAAAAAACATTTTCGCATGCGTAATCTGATTATCTCGTGTTTTAAATTCTGCTTTTCACGGGAAATAAAAATTTAATGAAAAATAATTTTCATCTATCCAAGCTTAATACCGATTAATTATTAATTT
Organism: Argiope trifasciata; assembly: GCA_026543055.1. Lineage (NCBI taxonomy): Eukaryota > Metazoa > Arthropoda > Arachnida > Araneae > Araneidae > Argiope > Argiope trifasciata. Next base: position 41,686 of record JAPMOQ010008370.1, read on the forward strand.
TATTTTTTTAAATGAATGCAGAGTAGTAACTCATTGTTTTCATTTAATTTTAAATATTATTTTTATTTTTAGTGTTATTTCAATTCAGACATTTCTTATTAAAGTAATAATTTTACTCGATACTCTATTCTATACTATATTATACTGGCTGACCGCGTACTGCTTAACAATCAATGAACAGTTTAGTTACACCATTTATAACACAAGAACGGCTGTTCCGATATTAATCATATTTGACTTATTATAGTAATATAAGGAAAAAAATTCAATAAAACTACAAAAATACTTTTCTGAAGGACATTTTATCTATTCAATCGATATATATATATTTGGGTTTATTCTCTTCAGTGAAGCCCCTTCTGATATACATCTTTTATTTTGTTATCAGGCACAAGAACATATAAAGTGGATGGTTTACCAACACGTAAATATGCCACATATAATTGACCATGAGAAAAGTATGGGTTTTCTAGATTCAGACCATAAACACTCAACGATTGGCTTTGTATGTGACATCGCAAATTGGAAACTGAATTCATTTAAACTCAAATGGTATATCATTTGGGGTCATGTGAAATATCGGAATGAAAACTTTCTCATCTTTGAATTTTCCTTTGAATATAGTCGCGTGAATCACATTGATCGCCAGTTTTTTTTTAAATCACCAAACGCGTTTCATTGCACACTTTGAGTTGGTTTAGGCTTTGAAGCCTCACGATCACCAAGTCAACCTTCAGCTGTAAATTGTGCAATTGTAAATTGGTAAGCCTAGCACATCCAAGGAGCGCTCAGATGGATAGTGGGTGGCTTCATCTTCGTTTGTTACACTGTCAATAGATTTGAATGAATGCAGAGTACCAACGATTGATTCCGAATTACGAAGTTTAAATTATCCCTATTGTTCTTAGCCGCTAAAATTTCTCGCTCGCATATATAATGTTACTAGACGCCTTTGGCGACCAGCTGGTTCGCCAAGAGTAATGGGGTCTAAGATTTTCAATTAAATACTTATGTGCCTTGCTCTCTTTATAATTTCTCTGCCAGATATATTTAAACTTCGAAAGTCGCGTAACACTAATTTACTAAATTAATGATATAGATGTTGCAAACGATCATAGAAACCTTTGTATTGTATTTCTTTTTTAGAAAATATCACATTTAATATTTAATTTCATCCAATCACGTGGTGAATGTTACATTTTTTTTTCGATTTAATTTGCAGTCATAGTTAATTTATTTTTTAATTTGAACTTCTGTCAGTAAGATTTCAACAGTTTAATAAAAGCTATTTTTTTCCCTTTGCTCGTTCATTATTTATTTTAGAAAATGTCACATTTTATATTTCTTTTATTTTATCCAGTCACGTGCTAAAAGTTGCATTTCTTTAGATTTAATTTGCAATGATAGTTGTTTTTTTTTTAGTTTGAACTTCCGTCAATAGGATGGCAACATGCTGATAAAACCTAATTTTTTCCCCTTGACGTGCTCGTGGCGATTAAATTTTATTGTTTTGTCCGAAATATATTGTTGTAAAACATGGTTAAAATATTTCTATAAAAATTCGTTAAAAATAGAAGCTTAAGTTATACATTAAAACAAAGATGCCATTAGAAAGCTAACTTTTTAATCTTTAAATTGATGTAAAAATCATGTTTGTGCGATAATATTTTCGGAAGTTATAAGCGGAAAAACGTCGAAATTTCGCTTAAATTTTAATTAATTCAAATCCAAATTAAAAATTTGAAAAAAAGGGCTCCGAGGTGCACATTCCCGACCTCCAAGGTATACAGGTACCAAATTTGGTAGCTGTAGGTCCAACGGTCTGGCCTGTAGAGCGCCAACACACACACACATTCAGCTTTATTATAAGTATAGATGTATTATGCATTTCAAAACACTAGCCAGTCATTTTTTGCTAATTGCTAAGAATGAAACCACTTACTATGTAATCTCATTGCTATGTCATAACCCTATTCACTTCATAAGTCCGTAGGTTCAGAACCTTGAGTTCAAACACTTCGCTCAAGTCAACAAGAATATAATTATGATCTTCCAAGCTCTTTTATATTAAATTCGATATCCCGCTGAATCTAGGCTATCAAATACTACTCGCATAAATCGCTTATATCATGAGGACATATTTACTTTAGCTCTTAATAATCGAAAATATATTTTCAAACAATTATAACTTGGTTCACTATCTCAGAAATGATATTTATGCCCAGAATTTAAATAGTAGTTTGAATTCCAGAATTAATCTAGATAACTGAATAAACAGATATAAAATGGAAGGAAAATTTTCCATTTTCATTTTTAAGAAACCTCATTTTAGTTACTTCTTTTAAAAAAGTGTCCGATAAAAAATATTATTAATTAAAATCATAATGTTCTATTAAAATCAAATAATCTATTTTACAATTTTGCACACCCACCCGGTAATGTCAGTCGGCCACTTAAGGTATCCGACTATGTTCGAGGGACAATTTTTGAGAAATTGTATTTTTTAAAACTATGGTTCTTAGATGAATTGTCAATTATAACATAAATTACTATAAATACAAAAACATTATTTAAAAATATAATATATTTTGAGAAACAGAAAAATGTGTAGTACATTTTAACGAAATTTAACCAAAACGGTTAACACTCTACACTAAATTGTGATGCAGCAATCCTATTTTTCTTTGTACGCAAGTTATAGAATATGAAAATGAATAAAATGAACCAAAATCTAAGAAAACGTTTGAGATATAAAGACGTTATGGGTAAAAATATACATATATATGCATTTTTCCCATGAATTCACAACTTAATTTTTCTAAAAACACCTATAAATGAAAAAGTATTTCACCAACAATACAACTTTTGGTTTATTTCATAGCTCATATTATTTAAAACACACGCTGAAATTTTTATGTTAAAAACTCGATTAGTTTTTGAAATACCATGTTAGTGGTAAAAATTTTTTATGAAAATATTTTTTATCAACATAAACATTTCAGCGTGCGTTTTAAATAATACGGGCAATGAAATGAACCAAAAGTTTTATTGTTGGTGAAATACTTTTTCATTTATAGGTGTTTTTAGAAAAATTAAGTTGTGAATTCATGGGAAAAATGCATATATATGTATATTTTTACCCATAACGTCTTTATATCTCAAGACTTTTCTTAGATTTTGGTTCATTTCATTCATCACTGTATTTTATAACTTGCATACAAATAAAAATAGGGCGGCTGCATCACAATTTTGTGTAGAGTATTAACCGTTTTGGTTAAATGTAATTAGAATTTACTACAAATTTCATTATTTCAAAAAACGTATTATGTTTTCAAATAATTTTATTGCATAATTTACAGCACATCTAAAAACCATAGTTTAAAAAATATCCAATTTTTCAAAAACATTTTCTTCAGTTTTGAGAAAATTGAAGTTAAAAGACAAATTTTAGCTGAAAAATATATTTTGCTTAAAATTCTCCTAGGTGATAGGTTAAGCCTTCCTTTTCCTAAAAAGCATAAACTGAATTGGAAAGAAAAAATTAAGAACTACAAAAATAACAATCAATAAAAATTGGCTAATGTGGACGATAACCAGTGTTTTTAACGTAGTCGGATACCTTAAATCCCAAACGCCGACCTTATTCGCTTGTTTCTGATCACTGAATAGCCAATATATATATATATATATATTCGGGTCACGAGGTGTGAATACTTTTGACCATTGTCCACCGATACCTCACAGGAAAAATCCCTTTTTTGGAATCCTTGCTTGACGAAGTTTTCAGGCCGGATTCTTTTTCTATTGATTATTGTTTTGATTCGATTGTGTTACTTTTTGCTTAGCTTATTTTGTTAATTAATTTAGATTCATTTGTATTTTAGTTATAGCTGTATTTAGGCTCTCCAAATACAATGATTGATTTAAAAACTTTTTTAATTCTTTAACTTGTTTGAATCAGTAATGATTTTTAGTTTCGATTCCGGTTTCGTTTCCGTGGTTAGAATTGTTTCTGCTTCGTTTAAATAATTCTTTAATTATTGTATTTTGGATTTGTTTTATTAATTGGTTCTTATTCATTTACCTTTCATTTTGTGAACTTTTAGAGTGTAATTCTGAATTGAGTTTTAATTTCGATCTAGATGGTTTCGTTTTAATTTTGTTGACCAAGAAATGGGTTTAGATTGTTTTAATAATTTTATGATTGTGTGTATATATATATATATATACTTTTGCTCAGGCAACAAACAAACCCGCGCTTTCGCGGGGCGGTTGTCAATGTGTTAAGACAGTCTACAAACTCAAGCTGAGTTTTGTGATCATACAAAAATAACCAGACTCATCGCAAATATTCAGTAATCTGCACAGAGGTTGAAAATGAATTACCAAGTTAATAGAGCGGATATGACATTTCATAGGTTACTCCATTTACTTTTAGCAACAGATTGATCTCAATTCTTGCTTCAGTTCGTTGCCTAAATAGGACGGAGCAAAACCGAATTAAAATAGAAAAATATTGTCTGCTCAACGGCGTTTAATTATCTAATCAATGTTGCATTTCATTTCAATTGTGGTAATACTCAAAATATTATGTCAATATCTGGTTCATGAGATGCAACAGTTTAATTTCAAAAGAATGTTTTAAGCGTTTGATAGGGTTCAATAAATGATCATTATTAGTAAAAGTGTCTTGAGTTTTTGGCTAGTAAGGAATAAATAGTGAGGTTATAAAATTGCAAAAGGTACAACTTAGGATAAATTAGAGTGTTATGTTTTTAATAGCATTATGTTGTCATTAGGATGGTTAATATATACAATGAATGAAAGATATTCTAGATTATTATCATGTTAGAACATAAATTTTTTTATCTAGGCTAGTTAATGAATATTAAGCTATGCTTAAGAATGAAAGATATTCAATATTATTATTATGTTAGAACTTAACACTAAAATTTTTTTTTCTAGTCTAGAACATTAAGATATGCTTAAGAATGAAAGATATTCGAAATTATTATCATGTTAGAACATTAATTTTTTTTTTCTAGGCTAGTTAATGAAAATTAAGATATGCTTAAGAATGAAAGATATTCAATATTATTATTATGTTAGAACTTAATATTAAATTTTTTTTTCTAGGCTAGAACATTAAGATATGCTTAAGAATGAAAGATATTCGAGATTATTATCATGTTAGAACTTAACATTAAATTTTTTCCCTAGGCTAGTTAATGAACATTAAGATATGCTTAGTAGACTTTAAAAAAGCACTATCGGTATTTTCGGATCAGTGAATAAAAAAGGCGACTATTATTCCATATAAAAAGTGTCCTTATGTATTTAATTATATTCAGACATAAAATTATCGTATTGATATAAGGTAAGAAAATCAACTTTTTATAATGTAAGCATTAAAATTAATCAATGTTTGGGGGAAAAAAAAAACCTCGCTCTTCTTCTCTCTCTCTTTGCGATGTGTTTTTTGGAATAAATATTTAGATGCGAATCATATGCTGATTACCTACAAATAATTTCCAATTTTATCTATATAGGAACGGTTATTTAAATAATAATAATAATAAAAATAAAAAATGAATTTAGTTTAACAAGTTATTCAAAACAATCTGCTATATTACAATATCCATTTTACAGTTTATCTATCATAACTTATATTTTTGAACTTACATTCAGTTTAGTGCACTCATTGGGAAATCAGGGCAGATAACGCTATAATCCATAATCAGCATGGCAACGGAAAGAAAAGGGCTCTAATTGCGAGTTATTTTTTTAATGCTTTTTGTGTAAAAGTAATATTTTTTTAGGAAAGATAACTATATAGATAATTATTAAGTATAAATACTTAACACATTAGAGGTGGGAGTCGTAGTACTACGATTTTATCCGCGTTACCTAGCATACTTTCATCAAGATCACCAGCCTTTAATGTGTTAAGTAAAAATAATAATAATAAACGAAAAGAACGACTTGAACCTAGTACGGCAACACACGCGTTATGTTATTCTGACCACTATACTGCACTGCCCACATTTCGAATAGTTAGTCCTAAAAAACGGATTTGTGTTTATGTGTGTAAAATTGCGTTTCCCACCCACCCTCCTCCAAGGAAAGACACTGATATAGATAAACTTAAAAAAGCAAAACCTCATCTAAACATAAAATTTGATCCAATTCGTTAGAGCTGTTTCCACAATAAGTGACAAAATTTGTATATATGTTACCGTTAAAGTATATAATGCAGTTATTTCATAGAATACCTAGTTATTCCATTAAATAACTGATCGTGTCTGTTAAAGTGTGTAATATGTTATTAATTTGACATTTTAACTAGTTATTTCATAGAATAACTAGGTATTCTATAAATTAACTAATGAGAGATAGTTAAAGTGTAAAATAAACAATTTATCTAAAATGAAATAACTAGGTATTCTATAAATAAACTAATGAGAACACAATTAAAATGAAAAGGAAGCAATGTATCTAATTTAGGCAGCGTATAAATGGTATTTATGGAAACGTACCATAAAATCATTTGTTACAACAAGGATTACTAAAATGACACTTGGAATTACAAAGAATATTATTTCTAAAACAAAAACATTTTTTGCTCACATACTGGGTTTTACAAGAACATTTTTTAAATCCCTGACCAGTACCCAAACTTTGAGCTATAGCAACCGACCGGAGCGATATTTCTACATCCGGTGCTTCTTCGATTTTAATTAATTTTTGTTCGCAAACGTTGAACTGGGATCGGGAATATAATTGTTTTATGCGGCCGTTTCTTGTGCCCAATTTCCGCTACTTTCCATATTGTTAAACGAAACTAAATGTACCTTATACTAAAAAGCGAGATACATGATATAGATTATTTTACACTTTAACGCGCTGCAGATCATTATTCTATGAAATAACTAGTTAAAGTGTCAAATTAATAATATATTACACACTTTAACGGACACGATCAGTTATTTTATGGAGTAACAAGGTATTCTATAAAATAACGGATTCATACTTTAATAGTAACATATACACAAGAAGTGCTTCTTAAAATTATGAAATGAATACTTCGAATGATTTCAAATAATTTTTCCTTTTCATTTATTTATTTATTGTGTATATATACAAGTTTTAAAGCACTCCTCACAGTTTCAGCTGAATAATAATAAAAACACATTACTCTAAAGAATAAATTTTAATTACTTATTCTAAAGAATATATTTAAATTACTGGTTTAGCTTTTCTATTCAAAAGTATTAAAAAGAAGAAGAAAGAGAGATTAGAATTTTTCAAATAAAAATCGTTTTCTAATGCATCAAAAAATTTTGTCTCAGAAATTTAATGCATTTGAATTGAATTGCAGTTTCTTTTTAAAGGAACAAGTTCTGATAAAGATTTAATTTTTTGAAGGAACTCATAAAATTATCAATAAAAAAATTTTAATCAAAAAATGATGTTAAATTCAAAAAATTTAACATCACTATTTTAATTAACTTTTATATAAGGTACATAGGACTTAATTTATAAGTTAGGGCCTTTTTATTCATTTAATTATTAGATACAGCATACATAATGCCTACTTGATAAGTCTAGTTTAATATTGAATCCAAATATTTGTTCTTTAAAGTGCAAATGCTAATTTATTTCATTTAACATACACATAATAATACACAAAATATAATTTGTTCATTTTTCCTAGAATTGTAAGATTATTATACGTATCAATTTCCCATTTTTAATATACCATATATGCAAGAAACCTATAAAAAAGTATAATATTGTAAAAAGATTCAATTTGATAAAATTTCAAAGACACAGATCCAAATAGTAAAGCAAAAGTATCAACATAAACAGGAAAGCAAAACACACTTAAAAATAATTATAATTCAATATATTCCTTTGTTCCTTCTCTCCCAAAAATACCACACTTTAATTTCTTCAGTAGCTTCCATGACCTTAGCACAAGCTTTTAAAAATGAGTATACAAGATAAAAAGAATCAAGTCTAAATCAAAACTAAAAAAGACGTTAACAAATATTTTATGTTAATAAGATAAAAAATGGTTCTGGAATTTATTAAAGAACACATTAAAAAGTAAAGCCTTTTATTTCATTGGTTTATTCAAATAAAAGAAAATGAAATACTGCTAACATATTAATATCTTAAGAATACAATTAAAAATTCAATCACACAATAGAAATTTATGTATAAATTGCTCTATTTGGTCGCAAACCATTTAGAAACACTAATACTTGAAAAACATTAAATGCAATTTCAAAAGGAATCACATGTGAAATATGAAACAGATTAAAGGATTTTTTTAGTTACTTTATAAATAAATTTATGGACTGGTAACTCATTTATTAAAATTCCTTTCTCTAAGCAGTCAAAGGCAAATAACATCAATTTTATTGTCACCAACTTAGCTTTATATTGTTATATAAAGCTAAGAAGAAAGTTTCATACAGTATATATAACAAACTATTTTAATACAATAACATATAAAAAAAAATAAGATTTTCAGTTTCTAAGCAATTTTCTAAGTTAAAGAAAATCAAATACTGAATAAAATTGCATTTATTAGTTACACCTTTTAGTTGCAAAATTTCCCACAATTATTAAAACACCAGATGTATTATAGTAAGCAATACACATCTGGTACTTTAATAACCATGTGTACAATACAGAACAGTAAAAGATGAAAGTATCCATCCAATAAAACCTTATTTTATTTCAAATTTTTTTTTCCAATATTAATTCCTTTTTTCTTTTTCTCCAAGAAAAACATGCCATGTCTGACAATGTCAATGAATAACTGCAATGTCAAACAGAGAGTAATAACAACATTGCTGTGAAAATTTCATGTTCTGTCTCAATGATATCAATAACTCATGCAGATGATGGTAAATTAGCTTAAAGATTTGAACAAAGAATTTGATTATAATTCTAAATAAAAACATGTGAATATTTTAGTGTTTTAAATTTTTTCACGATGTGAGCAGATATATTCCTTTTTTTTTTCTATCAAAGAATAAAAACAAAGGATGACCCCCCCCTCCCCCTCTATCAGTATGACAAAATGCACTACAGCAGTTCAAAAAGTAAGAGAATGACAGACATTACTTAACATTCATATGATAATCAATTGAAATTTAAAATGTTACAGTTTCACAATCCATTGTAAAACATTCTTATAATATACTGTGGATCAACTTTATCCTGACTAATGGAATTAATACATTGTATTAAAAATAATAAATATTAGCCTATTTAAAAATTTCCAAATGACTTTAAAGTCTTGTTAAAGTTATTTCTCTAATAGATCAATGGTATTTCACTAATTCATTTCATTCACTGAGAATCAAAGATTTTTTTTTTTTTTTTTTTTTTTTTTCCAAACTGTTTAGAAGTAGGATTTATAATCAATATTTTTTAACATTTATATTTAAAAACTAGCACACCTATTAATTTTAAAAAGACATAAAACAGTCTAGGCTTATTTTCAGCAGAAGTATTTGATGTATAGTAGCAGTTTAATAAGAGCAAACAACTATATTGCATACATAATTAAATTCTAATTAATAAAATATCAAAGTCAATGAACATAATTTTGCAACTGATTAGATAATTTTCTACATTTAATTCTTGGACTTCCAAAAAAAAAAATTGCTATTTCGAAATCTTTCATATTGTAGGATAAATGAAAGGAATTTTTCTTGAAATGTTGTTATATAATTTGAATAAAATCTTATTATTGATTTAAGATTATAATATTTTACTTCTTTTAATAGATTTAATTCATGTTTTAATCTAATTAACAGATTTTAAATCTATTAATTTAAATTGCCTCTCTTCATTTCAACGGTATGTGTTTTATCAACATATTTCACTAGCTTCAAAATAAGAACATAATAGATATCTTAATACAATATTAATTAATCATACAAAAAAAAAACTGGAATTATTGTCATTCCTTAGTACATAAAAATTAAAATTCATAAAATAGTAAAATTTAATGTAACATTCTTAGAGAACTATTTAAGAATAAATATATATATAAGTTTACATTAATTCCTATCAATCCAAGTTATTCCTTTTGAGACATTTTTTCTTTTATAGATCAAGTTATCTTTTAACATGCTTTTTTTTAAATAAAAAAATAACAGACTTTTTTTTATCTATCCAGTAATTACTCTAAGTGTAAAAAAAGCACATGTTCAAAATTGAAAATAAATAAAATTATAACCTATCAACTTTAAAATTTAAAAATATTTATTATAAATAATATCAAAAAGTGCATTATAAGCAAAACATAAATTATATCTTAGTAGCATTCATTCTAATTATCTGCAGTAATTATAAAATGATAACTATCATATTACCAAATCTTTCAAAAGAAATTAGAAAATGATTACAAAGGAACCAACATTTAATTAAATTTTTAAGATTCAAGAATGTGAAAATATATAAAGCTTAGAATATATTTTAGAAAGGAAAGAATTAAAACAATTTTTCTTTCACAGTAACTCTTAATATAAAAAAAATGAAGGAAATTTATTAATATCTATACATAACAAAGTGAACATGTTTCTGAAAATATGATTTGATATTTATACAACTGCATAACAATGAGTGATTTGAGTGAAATTAAATACATCTAATAAAATTTAGTATACATGCTTCTTAGATCATAGAAAAATTTAATGTAATGTTTAAAAGTTTCAATCGCCTTTGAAGAGGGCGAAATGGGAATTGGAAATTTTTTTTTCTACAAAAACTCCAGAAAAAAAAATCATAGCACAAACAATGTTTTCACAGCATCTTAAAAGTGAAAAAATTAATTTCCTCAACATTCTCTGATTGTTTGATCAATTTTTCAAAGTCAGTTTAAGCATACTTTTTATCAATCACATTTTTTTGCCAAAAAATTTAAATCCCTTTCATTTTTTCATTACACATATTTCACAGCTATTTTTGATAATATCAAAACCTTTTTACAATATGTTGAACAAAAGCAAATATTTTACTATGTATGTATTGTAATTCATTATTAAATGTTGTCTTTAAAAACTGTTCATTAACTGCTTGGCATGACTATATATATATTATGTTTTAGCACATTTATGATTTTAATGCATCAATTATTATTATTATTTTATTACAAGGGTTATTATTATTTTACTACAAGGGATAAAGTTTGATTTTCTCTGCCAAGATTCTTGATATTTAAAAACGAATTAAATATTTCTTCCCAACTTTTTACTTCTTAATAAAAAGACGTTTGGCCTTTCTTTAATTTCACAACATCTAAAGTTCAGGCTTTTTTTTTTAGTTCCAACTAATTATTATTGCATATCATCAGACCGAAATCCTGGGTTTCAAATTTTTGCTTACGTTATAGTTAAATTGAGTAACAAGGTTCCTATTATAAAACATATACAAATGTAGATATTAAAACTCGTACTAAATTTTAAAAATATATTTCTGCCATACATACATATACACATTTTAATCAAAAATATTTTCTAAAATATGTTTTATATACATTTCGGCATTCTCCAATATACACACACTTTACAAGATGAAAATTAATAGCTTTTACTTATCTGAATTGTTCCCCACTAGAATTCACTTTTCACTAACAATTCATACTAATATAGAAGATTAATCAACGTGTGTTATTACATCAAGCATTACATATTATCTAACATCAATAAGCTTTGAGGTTGAATTTACTTGTATTTTTAATTTCTAAGAGAAGCCAATATAAACTAATAAGAGTTGGTCTATTAAATAAAACAATTTTCAGATAAACTTATACAACAATGAAAACCAAAAATGCAGCCCTAAGCATAATAATAAAATAAAAAAACTGAACTCATAATAAATAAGTTAATTTCCAAATTCAAATCAAATTATTAAAATTTGGTAAGATTTTATGTCAAATGAAATTCTTTACTTTCTTTTATTGAATGTAAATGTTTAATTCTACAGAAGTTAAAACAGTTAAATTATTATTTAAAAAAAAAAGGATGTAATGTAGCAGGCCACCACACGGTGCCCCCTGGTTAACATAAAATATGCTAGGACTAAGCTTCCTTCCTTGATTGGAAGACTAATGATTCATTGTCGTCAAACCCAAACCTTCGGACATTTGTAATAAATAAATAAATTATTAAAACTGTTTATATTCAACAATTATTTTTCAGCTTATAAAATAAATTTCCTTCTTCCATAAAATTTGAAAATGCAATATTAAGAATTTAAAAAAAAAATACATGAATACACATTTTACATAAAAACATAATTTATTACAACATAAGATTACACTTTTTAATATTAAAAAAGAGTCATTATTAAGTAAAATAGCTTATTTTAAAAAACAAACTATTTTAAATCCAAGAATTCAAAACAAATGACTGCTCAATAGATAAAAAGGAAAAATCATTATTTTTAATATCTCATAATGTCTATGATTTGACCAATGTGGAAAGGTAAAAATGAATTTGGTACTAATTTTTTTAAATTGTTGTTTTAAAGAGAGAGAGGGAGAGGAAAAAATGTAATTAAAATACTATTTTCAGATCTCTTATTTTTTGCAATCAGCCATTTGTTTGAGAAATTAGGTATATTCTGGAAGGTTAGACACTGAATTAAAAATAATTAGTACGACTGAGTTTTATTTATTTTAAACATATTAGGACCCCAAGTTAAAAAATAAATAAAGGAGGCATTGGAAATTAAGATCTGAAAATTTAAGAAATGAATTGCTATCTATAGAATACAAAAATTAACAATCCCAACTTATTTCAGCCATACAATTCATTTTGTTTTAGATAAACAATAACTTTTGAAAACAGCACAAAAAGAATTATTTTATAGAAGCATATATTCTTTTTGCAAGTGAGGCTTTCATTGTGCTCAAGTATAATACAGATTAACAACTACAACTTTTCAATAAATTTTTTTATTAATTATTGAAAAATCCACTCTTATTTGTTCACGTAAAAACATTTATTCCTATTTTGTGAAGAAGGAAACTTCAATATATATCTTAAACAATTGAAAAATAATAATAATGTGCTGCCATTCATGATATGAATCATGTAGATTCTTGAAAGTCAAAAATAGGTTTTTTCAATATTATTATTATACATTATATGTAGAAAATGTCAAAATTCAATATCAACTATATGTTAGAAGTTTCCATTTATTACTCTATATAATTCTATTCATAAAACTGAAACTAAAAAAAAAAAACTGAATGAAGATTTTATTCCATCATTGTATTAGCATATAACTAATCAAAATAGTCAAACAGCAATATTTTGCTTCATAAGCATAATATAATTCAACATTTTCTGCAATTTTCAGTCTGTTTAAAATATAATTAACCTAGTTACATAATATTTAACAAGCTCAACTAGCTTTAAAAAAATCCTCGCAGGTTTGTTACTTGTCACGATTATATAAATAATTTACATAAATTATGTAAAGTTATTTCTAAAACATGATAAAAATACATCAAGGGATATAAATGTTTTTCAGTACCTTATTCAACTTTCAGTAACATCTATTTCTAAAGCTTTGAAAGACAAAAATACCTCTGAACCATCTCCAGACATCAAAGAATTTGTGACTATTACATCTCCCAAGAGTTTTTAAAGTCTCATACATATATATAATTGGTTTTAAAAAAAATTAAGCCTTTAAAAAAGAGTTTATGAAAAGATGGGGGGGGGGGGAGAATGATTATTTTTAAAAATGTAAATAAAATACTGATACCAAGATTTCAATTTTCCCCAGCAATAAAACCTACATATGAAAAAAAAATGTTACAATTTAAATTGATATGGACAATCTTTGAAATGATTTAATTTACTATTTTTATAACATATGAAACATTTTTTACAACATATGAAAGTTTTGGTATAAAAATTTATAAATGCATTAAATTTGAAAGAAATAATAAACAATTCAAAAAGTTAAACAAAAGCTATTCATCTTTATCTCCATTTTAATACTTTTAAATTCATGTGATGTAAATGCATTAAATAAAACAAAAGAATTTTTTTTTAATACAAGTTCAACTTTGAGTTTTTATGAATATATAGATTATTAAAATTTTACAATAGAGGAACAGATGACGAACTGCCAGAGACACATACAATATAAGAAATATATATTTACAAAAAATCACTTCACATGCAAAATTAAATTATCATTCAAAATGAGGCACAAAAATTCCCTGCAAAATCACTAAAAAGTTACACACTTGTACTTTAAGGAGATTCAAGCTTAGTCATGTGTGAACTAGTGTAGCTTATTATATAGCTCCCAAGAATAAAAATGCCCAAGATTTTGTTTATAAATAACAAGAAATCTAAACAAAAAAAAAAAAAAAGGAATTTTTGATAAATGCAAATTTATAAGATTGTATAGAAAACTAAAACAAAAATTGAGGGACATCAAAATGTAAAATATCTTTCTTATAATAAACTTTTCATCAGATTTTGAATTACTGTTTGTGAAATTCTAAAATGGCTGAATCCATTTATTTGAATAAATGTAATAAAGGGGGACAATTGTATCAATAAAATACTATATTCTTAATATAAATTTTTGAATAATTCTGGATAAATTTATGATGATTGAACGGAAACAGATTTACAAAAACTAAATTCCATTCAATAAGATATCTATATATGTTTTTTTTAGTTGTTTTTCTAATATATAATTTTATTATTATTAAACAACCAACCTTAATATAAACATTTGTGTATGTGCATGTATTTTGTATTTTACAGAAACTGCAATACTTAAAATTATATATATATATATATTATGGCGCAGAATAAAATACAGATATTATATAAAGAATAAAATTTGAGAATAAAGTCAGTTTAGTTTTTTAAAAATATTAAGACACTTATTAATAATTAATATCAAGAAAGGCATAATATGTTTGGCACTTGCACATCTAATAATTGAAATATTCCTAAAAACTTTAGATATCCAAATAAGCTGTAGTATAAATAATCCAAATAGAAAATAAAATTTATCTTAATTTTGGTATCAAGAGAATGTGCTTTCATTATACAAAAAGTAAACTAATCATGGCCCGACAGCAAATTTTGAAACTGCTGGGGATAGAAATACACTTTTAATTATTTAAAGAATTACATTTTATGTTTTTTGTGTCAATAAGTATACTTTTGAAAAAAAAAAAAAAGTACAATGCATAAATTTTTATACAATTCCTTTAGCCAAATTTGGTAAAATATTCTGGGTAACTTAGCATTTTTAATAAATAAAAAAAGGACCTACGCTTCTGCAGCTGATCTGACCATGTTATGAAATTTTCTTCAGAACATACATATTTTAGTGTCTATTAGATAATTTAACAAACACTTAAAACAAGATATGTCACTCAATATAAAGTGTTTTAGCATTCTCTTAAAACACATTGATTAATCTAAAACAATAAAATTCAAAGTTTCTTAACGTGGCCGATTTTAGTTACAGAGAAGTGGAATTTTTTTATATTAAAAATACTAAAAGTGCAAAAAATATTTAACCATAAATGATAAGATATAAGATAACTAAAAAGATATTCAGATAACTCCATAAGATGTTTTTCCCCAAGAGTATGCTTATAGACTCAAACAATATAAATTATAATCCTTTACATAATTCTCCGACGAAAAAAATATATCTCTGGAAGAATAAAATAAAATTAGTTAATAATCAAGAATAAAAGTGATCTCCTAATATCAAAAAATCTAAATCATAAGGAAAAATTCAGATTAATTTATTGTAATTGATTAGTGACATGAATAACAAAATAGTCTATTCAATATAACTTTCATAAATTAAAGCCATTCAAAAAGAATATCACTTGCTTATAAATGTAGAATATATTCAATTGATATTTTGAGAAATGGAATTTTCATACTTTGAAAAACACTTAGCATGTTCTAGGTAATAGTGGTGTTAAAGAACTATAATGACAGTAATACACCTTATCTATTGTATCGCATTTTACCATGAACTAAAAATTCATCTAAAAGAGTAACTAATTTGATATTATTTACAAGAAAACACCTATCAGTATAATTTTGATATATGAAAGGGCTTTAGCATATTATGTCATTAAAATTTTATAACTTCCATGATACGAAGAATGAGACCATGCACAGATGTAATATTAACTACACTAAAATAAGGGATGAAATGCATTTCTTTTAAGATTTCTTAGCAATATTGGCCAACAGAAACAGTAAGAACCTCCATGTATTTATTTTCATTGCACTATAGTTTTATAAGAATACAATTATGATACTACCTTACACTGAGTTTTAAATTACAAAGAACTTGATGAATTTATAAATAAAACCGACATCACAGTCTACTTTTGTTAATGCAAAATAATAAAGGCAGTTTCAAAGCAATATTCTCATTTAAGAGACAAACCTGCAACAGCAAAACTAAGTTTATTGTTAGTTTCGAAGGATATTATTATTTCCGATTTAACATTAACTCAATTTTAAAGGGGAAAACTAGGTGGGGGTGGAATTAGGAGAACAGGAGATTAATGGAATATAAATCAAATAGAAATTGAGTAAATTAAATAATTTTAAAAATGAAAAACTGTAGGAGCAGCTCTCACAAAATCCAATTAAAATATTATCTTAATACATTAATTTCCCCTTTTTAAAAACCAAGAATGGGTAATAAAGATAATAATTTCCCCTTTTTAAATTAAGAATGGGTAATAAATAATAATCTGCCTTTTAGAGGCATTTGTTGTACTTAATAACATTGGTTGCATATACCTTACAACAGTATGAAACTTAGTTTAAGAAAATTTAAAGCCAGCAAACTGATAACTCAGTGAATCTTTTATCAAATAAACTCTCATTTCCATTTTTTAACAGAAAAATAATGTTAATTTACATTTATTTAAATTGCCTCCTTTTAAGAAACAAAGAATTAAAAAGTCCAGAAAATTTTACACCATAAATTTATCATTCAAAAAATTAATGATGATGCACATATGAACATTTGATACTTTTTTTATATAAATTTTTTTACTCATGTTCAACAAAATAGATAATAACTATTTGATGCCCATCAAGTTATTAATCTTAGTTGTAAATTAAAAAATAGATAGACAGGGATCTAATTTAACAATCCCCTATGAGAAGTTTAAAGATATTTTCTGCAATCTATGTAAATACAAATAAATATGTTATTAAGATTAAAAGTTATTAAAAATTTATAAAATTAACATTTTGTACTTTCTTAAATTGAAATTCTTATTCCTTTATAAAATACCCCCCCCCCCAAAAAAAAAGCCTACCACAAAGGAGTTTATTATGAAATATGTGTTTTATACTTTCTTCTCAACTCAAAAAGAGTTCAATCTTACTAGATACCACCTACAACTACCAACATCCTTTGAAAATAACCTGAGGGTCATAGAGAGACTATTAGTCTTCAAACCTTTGAACTATTCAATATAAATTACACATGCACTAACACATTTAGGTTGAACATCTAGGAAACATGGGCAATTAATTCTTTCTACATTACACCTATAAAGATAAAAATATGAAAAACATAACAAATCTAAATTCAAACTAAAAAGCAACATAGAATATAACAATATTACTTTTAAAATTATTTTAAAGTGTAAAAATGACTGAATAAAATAAACATAAAGCACATAACAGAACATAACTTCTCTAAATATCTGCTGCATTACAATAAACAAAATATAAAATAAAATTCTACATTGAGGTATATGTTTATATACAGTGATTAAAAAAAAAGAAAACTATAAATGCGTACTTAAAAATATATGAAACATATCAAACTAAAAAAAAAATGATAAAAAATTACAAATGAAGGAAGGGTGTGAAGATCTTGAGCAAAGTGGCCAATGGGCTTTTTGTCATGCTAACTAATATACATATTTATATCCACAGGGCTGACATTCTGATTGGATGATGATATTCAAAATAACCTGCACAGAAATGGATACACATGAATTCAAATTCACATTCTAGCACACAAAAATACAATAACACAAGGGATTGGATACAAAATAATATTCAATATCACATGCAATTAAAAAATTAACAGCTATCATATTTTAGAAAAAAATAAATTTTAAAACTGTTTCAACCAAATGCTAAATTACTGCTTCCTAAGATTTGTTTTAAAAACTTAAATAGAAACACCTTCAGATTAGTCACTAGTTATTGAAGCACCAAATTCAAAATACTCCTTAATTTAATTAATTTTAAAATTTGTTGACAGTGGCACTTTTTTTTAAAAAAATGAATCATGCTTATAATGTACCCAAAATCTTTTAAATATAATTTTAAAAAATTATAACTACATCAAACAGTAAGCATTATTGAAATGAGAAAAATTAGTATTTAAGAATTCAGCCTAATTATTTATTAATTATCAAATACAAATTTATTGATTCACTAAATGCAATGTTATATTAAATTTTGTTAAAAAGTATTATTTCTTTGATTTTATAATTTGTTAAAGCACAAATTATGCTTATATAATAGCACATTACATCACATAGTTAATAAATTCATACACTCATTTTAATTGATTATCATTTCAGCTTGTCATCAATGTTGAGCAGAAAGTCATTAATAAATAGTAAATTTTATTAATCCTTATAATATCCATTGTGTTATAAACTCCTCCAATTGAATTTCTCAAAAACCAAAGAGTATATTAGGAAAGGTGAATATTACATTCTACTTTCAATATATCAATATTAAAGTCAGAATGGAACTAAAACCAATTCTTTCAGTAAAAGAAATAAATGAAAATACAGTGCTTTATTTAATTGTATTCTGTATTATTCCCTCTGCCTAGTTAATGTTAAAAATAAAATTTTACTCTGAAAAGTAAGAATCATGTTCATATTATTTACAATTTTCCTAAATCTAAATAAATATTTTAAAAATAATGAATATCCCCAAAACTATAGCTCTATGTGTTAGTTCACAGAAAATTAATTTTAGCTAGTTTCTTAAGTGTTTTTATAATACCGCCAAATATTAAAATTATTGATAATTAAAAGGCACTAATTATAGATAGAATGAAATAGAACAATGACAGTTTTAAGAGAAAGGAATGTTTTTAAGATCTTGATACATTTTCAGTGAAAGTCAGCAATGAAGGCTACATATTAATAGCATCTTTTACAACTCATACAAATAGATACACTATTATTCTCACTACTAGGTGTTCAGTCTTTAAAAATTTTTATTTTTTAAGTGTCAAAATACTCTCATTAACCATCATAGATTTTTGCTCAATTCTTAAATAATAATAATGATTTTTTAATATATATGTAATTAATTTTTGCCATTATATACAAAATAAATCCTAAATGCAACAATCATGTTTCACTGTATAAATGAATAAGGGTTAAAATACCACATGATATTAATGAGTAAAATGATCCAAAAAATAAGATTCAGAAAGTTTAAAGGATTTAAAACAATTTTATTTTCTATTTACATTCAATTCACAACTTTTCAGCAGGATTTTCCATTAAAATTTCAACACTCATTTATTAATAACAACAATCAGATTCGATGATTCTATACATTTCATAAGCTGCAATATGTGAGTTTTAAAATTTTCAGAATTAACATCTACATAAAATTACACTCACTATAAAATGATACAGTGAACATTTCACATTCTTAAGCAGCTTATTTCCTTTTTAAATATAATATATTAACACCGAAATCTTAACACATGAAAGAATTGAAAACAGTAAAATATGCACGATTTAATACTTTGAATTAAATTGGCAACATCACATAAGCCAAGTTCATTTCTATCAATACCTACATGATTCATGCTTCGGGGGGTATCCACTAAATAATAAACAACTTATTCTTTAAAAAAATTTTACAATCTCATAAATCTATTTAATTTAATAATTAATTTTAAAATTTCTTAACTTTTTAAAGTACCATTTAAAATTATTAAAAGCCGATTTCAAAATTGAACATCTAAATTAAAGACCAATGGCAAATCCTAGTTCAAAAAATAACAAAGCATTAGAAAAAGAAGTTGATTTTTATGAAATATGATTTTGATATTTCATAAAACTATAAATTTTGAACTTGCTAACCAAATTTATTTAAGAAATCATATTTTAATAAAACACTGAAAAAAAATATTTTTTTAAAAAAAAGATAATTAAATTAATCTGTGATTTTACTTGAAGGAATTGCTTGATGGCAAGCTTATTTAATTTCTAATCAAAAACCTTTAAATGTCTTAGGTGAATATTTATTTATCTAACAAAAACATCCTCGACTTAACAATTGCACTAAACATTATACTACACATAAAATGCACAGTAAATAAAAAATAAAAAAAAAATTTAAAAAAAGCATAAAACAAACTTTTGAAACAATCAACATCAACAAATACCAACAACAATGCTAAATGATGATGGAATGATGTTTTAAAAAAAAAAAAAAAAAAAAAAAAAAAAACGCCCTTAATAAATATGATTAAATTAAAAGACTAAATCACAAGCATGAAATAAAACAATTTTTAATATTAGCAAATAATGTTTTCAAATTAATTTAAAATAAGAGGAGGGGACATTATGGATGCAATGCCATTTGGAAGACTAGTAATTTTTCTTTAATGAGCTTATTACAGCAACATATTTCACTACAAAATGATTAATTCTATCTATCTTTCATTTAGCAATTCACAGTCATTAAATAAAGCTGCATTATTCAAAAACAGAAAATTATTATAAGCACGACATACGTAGTGATAAACAATGAGATTGAAACATTACAGAGACCTATAAATAGAGGTATTATTGAAGATGGAAAGAAAAAAAGATAAATTAATTCTACCCTGAGTAAATACTAGCTTTAGCAGGAATATAAAATATTTCTACTTTTGAATCTAAAAATTAGATAGCAGACAATTCTACAAAACTAAAATGCATATAAATTAAGCATATATGGCAAAGAAATAAGTGAATTTGTAATAACACCTTTCAAAACTCTATCAAATTAAAAACCACATATCAGTCTAAAATTTGATTCTAGGAATTCTTAGAAGATGCAAGTTCAATTTCCTATTTAAAAAAATATTAAAAGTAGCATAATTTTCAGCAGCTCCATATTTTAATATTTCATTTCCCTTCTTTTAAATAACTAATTTGTAAAAGCACATTATGTGCAAAAAGGCAGATTGGTTTCAAGCAATTTCACCTGTTTCAGATATTACTTCCAAGATTTTTGAACTGAAAATATATTTTTTAACATCATTATATGTTTTGAACAATATTTTCATACTAAACACTATGAAAAAGAACCACAGTTCATGGCTAAGACTGAATAAATGACCTCAAAATAAATGTTGCTTTAAAACCTTAAAGGAAAATTTGACTATAAATATGATTTATTTGGTTTGCAATGCTATCAAACAGAGATGCAATACATGATTTTGAAAAAATCAAAATATATTTGAGCTGTAACACTATGAAACAATTCCAATTCATAAGAAATCAGCACTAGGTAATAAAATAGCTCATCGATTAAATTTAACATCAATATAAACCGATATTTATAATTTGGTAATACTTTAAAATAATTTAGAAGAAATATTCTATAAAATTAATTAGAACATATAAATTATACTTTAAACAACAATTGAAAGCCCCTTTTCCCTTTAAAAAACTTTAATGTTCTTTTACAATTTTTAAAAAAATCTCCATTCTTTAAATTTCTTCTCTTAAAATTATTACTTCCTAATTTTATTATTTTTAGTTCAAGAATTTTCTTACAAATGCTTTATACTCAACAAAATAAAATTTTAATAATGCCAAACAATAGCAATAATTAGTTTGATTCGATAATTAAGGATTGTTCCCTATAAAAAAGATTGAAGGGGCAGGGAATAGTGTAATTCAATTAATACAAAAATCATGTGTTAGTCATGATGAATTTTTTAAAATTAATTTGTAGTTTCTGTAACATTTGAAAAAAAAATCTCGTTTAAGGGATAAAACTATATATGAGGGCCTCTCCCCCTAAAATTATGCTGAAAATAAACTAGAAACTCCCATAAACTACTAAAACAAAATGGAAAATTAACTGCCTTTAAGTGAAAATTGAAGTTTTGTATTTCAGATATTAATTTATGGTCAAGAGAATCAGCAAATGTAATTACTTGGTTTTTCTTCCTTTTTGTATAATTTTATTTTTTCAAAAGTGGATAAATCTAAATTATTTGAAAATACATAAAAATTTTAAAAGTTTATGAATGATTCTGATTTTATTCTATTCTTTGAGAAATTAAATTTACCTATCAAGATTTTAACTTAAGATTTTTAAAAATTTGATTTTCAGTAATTGCAAAAGAAAAACTGCAAAAATTCCAACATGTAGGCAAAACCATTAATAATAATAGAATAGGAAGAAGATAGAAAATATTTTAGTTCTTATTAAATAATATATTCAAAAATTATCAGATTTTCATCGTTCATAACTTAAATTATAAAGACAAGGGAAAAAATTAAAGATTGAACAAAATATATATCAAAGATTAACCAGAAACAAATTATAGGATTACGTATATACTCCCATACTGATAAAATTTACATCATAATAATAACAATTTTGTAAAGATTGTAACAAAAATAATTTTTTTAAGTGGTTATGCATATAAAGGAAAAATTTAATATAAAACATTTATACAGACTAAAAATTTAATATGATGACAAAATTTATTTACATTAATTCAGCATTGGTAAAAAGTATTTATGATAAGAGGTATTCTGAATTAAAATAAGCTCCAGAATCAATGGACAGTATAAAATACATTTGGAAACATGGATACTTGGGTCATATTTAAATAACAAAACAAATTAAAAAATAGGCTGAATGAGCAATTATTTATAGTTTATGAATTTCCTGCTTTAAAAGACGTTTGAATAAACCCTTGCTTTATTTTATAGAAATTGCACAAATCTAGCTAAAAGATTTGTATAGTTTTTTAAGATGTGTTAAGAATGAAAAAATTATGTATTCTATTATGCAGATTTAAATATGCACATGGTGAATCAGAAACTCTTGACAGTTTTAACAAAATCAAAAGAAAGGTTGGAAATAAATTTAAAAAATTAAGATGTGTTCTGCAAATAAACATATAGACGAAAAGCGGTTTAAGCATTCTATGGTACTATTTATATTAGTCTTGACAAAATAAAAGTAGTGACAGTCAACAATGAGCTATAACAGCTAATAACACATCAATTAATAATGGCACATTTAATTGCAGTATTAAAACATAACTGGGTAAATAAAACACACTGCAATTCCTTTCTTGGTTCAAAATAAAAACGCTGACAGCAAGAAAACAGAAAATGCAATAGTATTTTATCATACTATTATTTCAAAATATTGGCTCTAAACTATTGCTCTTTCATATGAAGATACAGGAAATTGCATTGACACTGAACACATTAATACTGTTTCAAAGACTGATAACACTAAATGAAAATTAAGGATGAAAAAAAAAAAATTATTCCTGAGTATAAACAGAATACTGCTATTTATGGTAATCCATGAACATCAAGACAACAACTACTCTGTATATCAGTGCAATATGTAAACAACTGAGAGGAAAAAAGACGATAAATAGTATATAGGTCATGGAGATAAGATTGGATAGTATTCACTAATAAATCACTACTAAGACCAGTTGCCTTTCATTATAATGTCTACACTGTGAAATTTGGAATATTAAAGAACAGCTAATAAACAATGATAAGTTAAACCTAAGATGAAACATTGTATTACTTGATGATTTTTCAATGGTCATGTACTGGGTGATTTAGATTTTCACAGCTCACTATTCGTTGAGCCAGATCGTTCAGTTTTGTACTCATTTCTAAGAGCTCTGTGCTAAGGTCCATGAAGCTGGTTTGAGTTGTTTTTACCTGAAATTAAAACTACAAAGCTCACACAAAATAAACAATTTAAAATGACAGATGCAACAATGTTGATTAACAAAAGACACATCCTAAATCAAAGCTTGGTTATTAGAGAATTACACTCTGAAAGATAAGATTCAATGATCTAATCACAAACTAATTTGCCTTGGCTTAAAATCATTATAGCAGTATTAAGAATATTTAATAAATTATTCTCAGTGAAAAATACCTTTAAAATTCCATTTGATTTAAATAAGGAAAAATAATGTTATATCTCAGGAAAAATATTGTATGAATAAAACATTTTTAAAAAAAGAAGAAATACAAAAAATATTAATCACAAAAATTTAAAAATTCTGAATAAAAATAATTATAACAGAACTAAATACTACAAATATATTATAAAGTGTATTACTTAGAAATAACTTACTTGGAAAACATCGCAGGCTGCAAGATAACATCACAGGCTGCAAAGAAAAATGGCAAATTTCAATATAATTCAAAATAAATAAAAATGAAATTTTGTAATTAAATTCCATACAAAAAATTTTATGCAAAATAAACTGAGTTCTTCTCTTGGCCTAGAAAATTAACAAAGATATTCTCAGTTAAAATAATATTGAATGAATAATTAAAATAAATTATTTAACATTTTTATTCAGGTACATAAAAGAAGAGTAACATTAAAATTTTTATTGATTACTGTAATATCTTTCAAACTAAATAAAAATAATAAACAATTCCTTACAATAGCTGTTATCAATTACCGGAAATACTAGAATCATTTTATAATTCTTTAAAAATACAAGAAGAGAAATTATACAAAAAAAGACTTTTTTAAAAAAATCCATCATTTTTATCAAAAGGTATTAAGAATCAGAAGAAATATTATTATATAAATACATATAACCTTCAGCATGTCACAATATAAAAATATATGCATATTTTCATTAAGACATTTCAATGCTGAATGCAATGGAATGAATGCTTCGAAATGTTTCAGCACAATAAATGCCAGAAAACTGTAGTCATCATATTGACATATTAAAAAAATAATTTGAACATGTTTATTATAACATAAGAAATACAGGAAAAAGACATGCAATATACCTTGTGATCACCCATGCCCATGCCTTCACCGACTAGCTGATACACAACAGGAGGTTTGCCATTATCTAATGGAGTCTGTAAATACATTTTTTTATTATTATTCATGCTAGGACAATGTATAATAAGGTAGTGTTTGTCCACTATAAATCAATTTATAAAATAAGAATTTGTGGAAGGTGATGTTAGCTCAGAATAGAGCCTGGGACCTTTGGATTAGAAGGCCGATAATATAACCACAGGACAAAAGCATGCTCATCTCCCATAGATGTTATCTGTCTTATTTAAAAATCACCACAGACTCAACCACCAGTGACTTAGACGAACGATATGCGTTGTTGTTGGGTGGTGATGAATTGGTTTGTTGAGTGAGTGGTTGCTGTGTGTCTAATGCGCCGTACCCATGTTTGTTAGGCGAGCGGAAAGCTTTTTAGTTACGCCAAGTGTTATGTCGAGCGTGCGTAGATTGTTGCATCAACTGAGTCTGACGACTTTGGTTGCGGATAGATGGCGCCACATATCAGTTGCTTGAAGGTTGAAGGTTCATCACGTCCGAGGTCACCAATGTGGAAGGTGATGTTAGCTCAGAATAGAACCTGGAACCTTTGGATTAGATGGCTGATAACATAACCACAGGACAAGAGCATGCTTATCTCCCGTAGATGTTATCTGTCTTATTTAGAAATCACCACAAATTATACAACTACTAAAACAGTTCATATAAATTTTAAACATTAATCTTCCCCTTTCTTTTCTTCACATGAGCCTTAAAGTGCTTTTGGCATTGAATACACAATTTTTTTATTACTATAGTTATTTATTTCTACATATACATCAGCATCACTATTTAAGTACCTACATACAGTGTATGAGACACAATTTTTCTATAAAAACAATGTTATACAGTTTTACTTACTGACATAAGTATGTCTTATAAGGGATGTATGAAAGCAAAAGAAAGTCGTGACATGTTTACAGCAAAGAGTATCTTTGAATTTGGTATTCATTTCTTTAAAAAAAATATTCCAAGAAAAGCAATTTACAAAGAGAAACTAAATACATGAAGACTTTATATTTCTGAACTATATTATAACAAAGAAAAAAGGGTTTTGCCACTTAATTGAAAAACTGAGTAAATTGAATAATTAGTATATTATTCAGAGCATCTTCATCTGAAATAAAATTTCTACAAAGTAACACATCAAAATTAATGAACAATAGCTCATTTTTTAGTAATAATTTCGAGTATTCCAAAATAAAATTTAACCAATAACATGATATTTAAGTAACTATTTTAAATTTCTGAAAACAATCAATGCAAAAACAAGACACTAATTACTAATTTTCAGTTTGTTGCTCATTTAAAAATTCATAAAGACTAAAAGAAAAACACCCAGCTTTTTACAATCAAATCTGTAGCAACATAATTAAATAACTATTGAAACAAGTTTAACGTTTTAGCCTTCTCAGAAATCAATCAAATTGTATATGATACAGCTAAAAATATTGAGAATTATAAATTCGAAATACATAATCACAAATGTTTCCAAATTGTACATCGAAATTAATGAAAACTTTTTACCATATTAATAAGTGACAATGCACTCCGACTGAGAAAGATTCGATCACACCAAGAAGGGCATCTTGTCCTCATATAACTCGTCCCACTTGCATCTTCTTCAAAAGGATAGCTGAGCAGAGTGAGAGAGAAACAAATGAAATAAAAAAAAGGAAATAAAAACCAATAAATTTGATTATGTTAATTAAAATTATATATCATAACAAAAACACATTGTGATTTTTTAAACATTCAAAATGCAAATTTAACCTGGGGGGGTGGACTTAACAAATATTTGGACAGATTTAAAACCAACTGAATAAATATTTCACATTACTTAAAACCAAACTACTTGACATTAAAAAAAAAACCTCAAGCATGAACTTAAAAATTTACAAATGATTTACACACAATTCGGCAATTCTGACTGGAATATGCAGAGCAGTATTGTAAATTTTAACTTGAATAAGTAACTCTATGATCCAAAAGATACACTGTAAATAATAAATATTATTATTCAAATTTTGACTAACTTTTCAATTTTTTAATTGTTTTTTCCTTCATTTTCTTTCTAAAATAAACAAATCTATATTATATGAAAACATTAAAGATATCACTCTTCTTTAATGATTTTAGTAATAAATTCTGAATGGCCTATAATATAAAACAATGATATAGTTCTTATATATTTAATAGAACTGTTTACAAAAACATCAAACCCCAATTTTTTGCTAATTACTATTATTATTTGAAATTTAAATAGATATTTGTTAGATATAGACTCGGTGTATTTATAACAAAATAAGATTTACAAAAAATTTATTTTATGTTAAAGTTTTAACAAACAAACATAGTACAGATTTGATCAAATTATATTTTAAAATTCATACTGAAACACAAAGAAATTAATGAGTAGAAAAATTCAGGAAGTCCTGGCACACTGTTGAATTAAAAGTTTATACCTTTCTTCGCAGAAGAGAACAGCACAAACTATTCACCATCTCTACGATAACTTTATAATTTCACACTCAAAAATATCTAAAGTTTATAGTTCCTACATTGATTCAAATGACTTTTTAAACTGTTTCAAGAAAATGTTAATTAATCAAACTTCTAATAACACTCTAGATCAGTGGTGGGGAAACTGTTTTTAAGACGGGCCATTTATAATTACTAGACGATCGTAGCGGGCCAAAGAATAATGCTTAATCGTTAAAAAATTTATGTGTTCTATAAACACACACATATATTATTACATACACTTATTATTTAAATAGTAAAAAAGTAAAAGGTAAGAAAATTATAAGCACAAAATATAAAATGAATTTAGTATAGTTCTTGATGTGAAGTATTATCACTTTATTTTCTGGTGTCATTACTGGTTGATGGTGCATGAGAAAAATGAAATTGAGACTGTTTTATCAAAATTTCATCATAGTCCGGTTCCATTTGCGAAGTAGAAATTCTTAAAACTGATGAAAGGTGCTCATCTGTAATTCTGTTTCTTAAAGAAGTTTTCCTAAGCTTCATTGTTGAAAAGATTTGTTCGCATATATAAGATGAGCCGAACATTGTCATTATCTTCATTGCATGAGTAATTAGATTTGGGAAGTTATCTGGACTTAAATTTTTATAAAATTCTAGTAATGGTACTGTATGAAAAGTTTGTTTCAGGAGAGTGTTACAGTTCAGTTCTATTAACTCAAGTTGAAATTTTGCATCAACTTCTTCGTAATTAACATTGAATGGGGTCGCAAAAATACTAAACTCTGGTTCCATTTTTCTAAAGTCCTAAAATCTCCTTTCAAATTCTGAAGATAGTTTTCTCAAATTAATTTCGTATTTTTTAATCTTATTGTTTGATATAGTGAATTTTAAAGATTGTATTCTTGGAAAATGAGAAAAGATTTTTAAGCGGGTCGTCACATTACGAAGTAAGAATGGGTTCAAACATTCTCACGACGGCACTCTTAAACGGGCCGAATTAAACCTTTCCGCGGGCCGTAGTTTCCCCATCACTGCTCTAGATAAAGGGTATTGAAAGAGTCATAAGGTTGACAGAGTACAACAGATGGATAAGACCAAGGATAGTTGAAAGAATTCTGAGGGGAAATACTGCCATGAACAGCCTAATTTCTGGAACTGTTCAACTTGAATCAATATTTTATCACCATGAAACTTAATTCATCATCTAGAATGAGATTCTAATATTGCTAAGATCAAGACTATTAACATAAAGCATTCTAAAATACTAAGCAGCATGTAGAGATATAACGTGTTCACTACAAAACATACTGACCCAAAATTCTTGTCTAGTAGAAAGAAGGAAAAAAAGGGGGGCATCTTATTCATAACCCCCACCCACTCCTTTTTTTGTATTAACAAAATTTAGAACAACAAATTTTATAAGATAATTTTTCTCAACAACTCAGAGTAGCCAAAAACAAACTTTTGCACAAGTAGGGAAGAAAATACTTATACAATTAACCATAACTTTTATTAATAAAACTCTAATTAGAGCTAAAAAGGAGATGAGTATTTATAATATACTAATATTTTCATGTACAACATAAAAGTGAACTTAAATATATATAAATACATTTATTATTAAAATATTTTTAATTTAAAAAGACCTATGTCACTACAGAATGTAAGTAAAAAAGGGGGGGGGAGATTATAACACGTTCTCATTATGTTTGACATAATAAAATGTTTTAAGAACTTGGGATTCATTAATAATTAAATATTTAAAATTAAGCTTAACATATTACTTCTCAACCCATTAAAATACATAAGTTCTATTCGGTGGCTTCATCTAAATAAAAAACTGCGATATTAATGTATATTGCCAATTTTTTAATATCAACCTAAAACTACATATTATTTATTCATTTTTCATTTTAAAAGACATTTTCACACTTTAAATAACAAAATAGATTACCTGTATAAACAAAACTGCTGAAATGGTACAAAAAATTTTTAAAGTATGATTTTTAAAAAATTAAATAAGACTAATTGCAAATTATTCAAAGATATTTCGCTAATTCAGCAAGATACTTTTTTATTGACTTTTGTCCAATGATTATATAACTATGGAAAATTAATACAAAGAGTAGAAAAATTATATATGCAGACACGTTGAAAATAAAAAGTCTTTAAATTATTTTAACAAGCAGATGGAATTTTAAAACTATTTTTGTTTTTTCTCCCCTGTTTTAAATTTTTAGTGATCAACAAATTCAGAATTATTTCATCTTCAACTGAATAATAAAGTTACGGATAATTTCAAACCTTACGTTACATTACTTTGAGACTTTATGATTTAGCTTAACAAACCTCGGTTTGAATAAATTGCCATTACACATTATATTTATGTTTGAATTTGATAACATATCAATCAAGTCAATGTACTTTTATTTCAAATCAGCATATTCTCAGTCAACATTAGTTGAATGTAATCAATAAATTAAAAATACTCATCAAGAAATACATGACAGAAACAAGCCATCAAATTATATCTTACAAATACAGTAAATAAATATCTGCCAAAGTAATTATTTGTCAAGCGATATATTTTTGCAAATTATTTTGTTCTGAAATCGATTTCTGCTGAACTTTAATAAGCAGAAAATATTTCAATTTTAAGAAATTACAGGTTTTTTAAAAATTAAAATTAATTTTCTGCTTCTGGGTTATACTAACAATAGAATTATTTGACACTTCCTTAATAAAGCTTTCTTTCAAAACAAAAACCAAAAAAATAGTTAAAATTAAATCTATTTTCAAAGAAGCAAGCAAATATAAAAAAAAATTAATTTTCAAAATTTTTTAGGGAAGTTCATTTTTACAATAAAATATTTCCTAAAACATTATCTTAAAATTCTTTCACATTAACATAGTTTAAATAAAAACAAGGAGAATAATAATGATAAATTTCTACTTACCTTGGAGGGAATGAAATTTCAAATTCAAAAAGATCCTTTTCAAAAATCTTAGGTTCTTTATCAAATTCCCGCAACTAAAACAATGCAAAACTCTTAGCACTATAATTTAATTATCAGAATTGTTTTAAAATTTATATAAGTAATAATTATTAATTTAATTTTAAAAAGATTGAAATATTTTTTTTAAAAATACATCAAAACATAAAAAAATTTTAAGAGACATTCATATAAATTTTTCTGTTCAATTAAAAAATTAATGTTTTATTTCATTGTTTTGTTCAATCACTGTTTCAAAGTAATGCTAAGAGGTGACAAATTATTTTATCAGCTATTAATAGAAAAAAGGAATATGGTTTGGAGAAATTTCAAGATCTGATTGAACACCATTGCTTTCAACCAAAATCATTTTATATAAAAAAGTAAAAAAATTCAACTATAATAAACTGTAAAGCTTCATAAAATAAATTTTGTAAAAAGTCCTTCCAAAATGTGTTAAATAATAGAATAATAATTTCAATTAATAAGGATTAATACTTTTTTATAATGTCAGGAAATATAATTCAATATTACACTTACCCATTTTTCTTTACCTAAAAAAGTTGCTTCATGTTCATCTAATTCAAACTGTTTCTTTCCTAAAGTAAGAACAACCTGAGAACAAGAGTAGAATTGAATTTTAGGCTCAAAATATATTTCATCCTTAAGCAATAAATAAGAATACTAAGTATAAATATAAAAATGGTCAATTACCTTATCTTCGTTCGTTTTGTCTTTATATACAATTTTTTCAACTTCATTTTTGGCACTTTTCACATATACAGGTACAGCTTTCTTTGTAAGTTTCTATCCAAAAAATAAATAAACAATATGAATTTGAATTAGCATTTTCAAACAATAATATTAATGAATAATTTTACAATAATAAATTAGATTATTATGTGGAAAAAATGAGAATAATAAAAAAAAGTTAATAAATTGTTAATTATTTGAGCAGTCCCATTAAATTGAAAAAGTTTACAAAGAAAATAGCCATAAAATGAAGATTAATTCATATAATAAGATAATTACAAAAGCAATAATTAACATAAACAAATAATATTTTTAAAAATATTTATGTACAAAATAATATGGGTAAAAAAATTGATTTACTTTAAAAAAAAACACTTTTAATGTTTTTTTTTTGAATTTTTAAATATTCTCATTTTGAAACAAAAAAAAAATTCAATAATGATTGATTAATGAGGGAGAAGGATAAAATATCTCAATATTTAACCATAAATATTCTATATATTTAACAAATTAAATATGCCCATTAATATAGAAAGTGGATTTTTTTAATATAATATAATAATTCAAATATTAATTAACAATGAAAAATTCGAAATTAGCAAGTAAAATATAGTTCCTACTGTTTAGACTTTATAACTTCTAAGAAAGCTGGTAAAAAATTTCTTCATAGAGGCATGGAAAATATTATTTACACATTTGATCTCACATTGGTCTGGTATTATTTTCTTTTCTTTCTTTTTTTTTGTAAAATGGAATAGTAAAATTTAAGTTACAATATTGCTTATACAGCAACTATAAATAAACTTACAAAGTTATATATTTATTATAAGTTTATATTATAAAGCAAATAATTTCAAAAACTGAGGTATACTCTAAACCAGTTCAAAACTCATAATTACTATATGAAAAGTTTTGCTTGAAGAGAAAAAAAAAAAGTATTTAAAAAATTAATTTAGAGTGAAACAAAAAAAAAAATATTATCAGACAAAAAAAAAAAATTATCATAAATGTGTAATTTACCTGTACAATACCTTTAGTATCTAGACGAAAATTAAAGTCCCCAAATATAAATAATGGTACTTTCTCATTCCCCAGATTAAACCTAAATAGAAAAAAGATAGACAAAAAAACCAATTCATCAGTCTCAAATGAGGAGGGTACAAACACATTTTCATGAATGAAATAATATTTAAAAAATGTTATTTCATTCATATTGCAAGACAACACCCCTGAAGGAAAGAATTGGTTTTTCCTATTTATCATGCACCAGCAGATAAATTGTATTTATATCCCCATTTAATTTAATATCTACAAATAAAGATTTCAGAGATGATAATAAAATATAAAACAAGATAATTTATTCTCAATAAAAAATTATAAAAATAATTGAGTGCTTAAAGATTTCATGCAAGTATATAAAAGATAATTTTGGAGTTGGTTCATATGTAAAATAAGTATATTTTATATCCCAAGACAGAATGATTTTTACAATTTCTTCAATTATTACAGGCTATGCTATCCATTAAAGGGAAACATTTTTAATGATATTGGAAAATAAATTTTAAATCAATAAAACATAATTAATTGGTATGGGTAATAGCCACCAACCCCTTTTTTTACTATAAATATTACACATTATTTCAGTATTTTTTGTTTTTACGATGAGATAAAAAATTGCGCCTCTAATATATTATAAGTTAAAATGTAATTTTTAACCTAGCTGCTGAGCAATTGTACAATAATACAACACAAATTTATAAATATTTCTTATGCCATAGAAATGCAGAATATTATATAAGTCTTTCCTCCAATTTTTGCTCAACAGCAATATAAGGTATAAAAGAATATATACAGAATTGAAAAGACAATTAATTTTTATCTTTGACTCCATCATTCCTACAGAATGAGATAATTTATGAAAAAATTTCAACTTAAAAAATATATATAAAGTAACTTTCAGAAGTATTTTAAACTCCTTTGGTCCAGTTAATAGTTTCTGAATTAAAAAAGCTTATAATTTTTTCTATGCAATTGCATTATAATTTTAATTAAGAATAAAACTGCAAATAACAGAATTTTGTATAATGTAAATGTTTTTATTTGCATCAATGTTGGCATTCTGACAAGTACTAATATTAAATGTAATTTTTCTTTCTATCAAGTGCTTTTTTAATTTTTTTGTCTAATGCTTTATTTATATATATAAAAAATTATGTAAAGAACTATTTACAATTTCTAGTTGCCTTTATTAACCAATTATTTTGCAGATAGTACAATTTATATACAAATTCAGTAAACTAGCTTAAATGTTATACATCCATGATTCCATCAAACACCAAAACAATTTATTATAATTGTCTGAAATTATATTCTTTCATCATGAACATTAAATTTTTCATTGATGATTAGTCTCCTAGCATTCTAGTTTATCTTACTTGCAATTTTTCTAATATTGTAAATTCATTTTTTATTTAACTTGAAAACTACACGGATATTAAACAGAATCGTTATTCCTTATTTTACAACAATGAAAGGAAATGCCACAATCATATATTTGGGGAAACAACAAACATAGTTTCGAATTTCAGATCATCAATGTAATCTATTGTTAAAAATCTGGAAAAATTTGTTAACTGTTAAATTTGTAACATTAAAAAGATAATTTTTAAAATTTTGAAACAGGATTTTTTTTAAAACAGTTTTGTGCAATATTTTCATTAACTGTTGTGAAAAAAGTAAAAATCTCAATATAATTTGTAATAAAAAATAGTAATAAATAAAACGTAGTTAACAGCCAGGCCTTAAAAAAGTCAATACACATATATTCTTGCCTTTAATGACAGCTGTTTTGCCAAGAATATTGGTTATATTTAATTTCAGATCAATCTTTTAGATCTAACTTTTATAAAACAATCAGATATGAAAAATTTATTATTCAGATGTAATTTGTCATACATATTAATTTTTTTATTTGTATATAAATCTGTCCATAGGACACCAGTTCTATGAATTCATAGTATTATTAAGACATAAATAACTGATTCCTTTAGGAATCACTGAAATTCACTAAAAAGTTGTCAAAAAGTTAGGAAAAACTTAGAAAAGTTCAACAGAAAACACTAAGAAAATCCTTCACATTTTTGAAAAGGTGTAAAATTTATTTTTGAGCATTACTATTTTAGAAAATTATTCTGAAAAACCAAATTTTGGCTTTATTTTCAATTATCTAGAATTCTAAGGTCATTTTGATGTGCACATTTTCATTCCAACTTATATTAATGACAAATTTGTTCCTGCTACTCTAACAATCTGCCCCATACAGGGCCAAATTAGGCAGAGATTTATCACATAAATTCTTGAAATTTTACAATAAATTGTTGAAGAATAAGAAATGTGTTGTGAGGATTAAACAGACAATTATTTTTATTACAAATGACATGCAAGAATTTTAACAATGCCATGTATAACAGTTAGTTACAAACAAAATATAAAATTATGAAAAATTTAAATTTATAGAATAATGCATTCTGTATGCAGCAAAATATATAATTACCTTTGCAAGGTATGAACCAAAGCAGTTTGT
This sequence comes from Argiope trifasciata, assembly GCA_026543055.1. Lineage (NCBI taxonomy): Eukaryota > Metazoa > Arthropoda > Arachnida > Araneae > Araneidae > Argiope > Argiope trifasciata. The sequence continues at coordinate 76,704 of JAPMOQ010008370.1, forward strand.
CTGATTTCACTATACCTTGAAGGATACTAAAAGAAATAAAAGAAAACTTAAAAAGTTTCTTATTGATTGCTAATATGAAAATTAATATTTCAGATTAATAAATTAAAAATTAAAGGAGTGTCAGATGTTTGGGGGATTAGATGGCATCAGAATTTAAAAAGAATCCTTTTTTTCCCATTTCTTTTAATAATGGTTACAATTTCTTTTTATAATCATAACCTATGCAAGCAATGTTATATTAATAAATAATTATTATTTGGAGCTCAATTATAACATTTTATTGGAGCTCAGAAATACTTTCATGTCTATTCACTAAAAAAATGATTAAGAGGATGAAATACTCAACCTACTAAAATGCTTTCAAATCATATAATTTCAATAATTTATTGATTGAAAATTTAGTAGTATATTTTCAGATCTATGGCACATAACATAATGCTTTATTCAAATAACCCTATTAAAGTTTTAAAAAGCTAAAAATAATAAAATATTTTTTGAATTGAGACTGAATTAAGAAAACAAACTTCATTTAATCTACTAACAATATGATTTGTCAATTTGATTAATTTATAATTATTCAAGGTATTTAATTTAGGTTTTAGTTAATAAAATGGGCATTTAAATTTTTACTTAATCAAAAAATTTGAGACAAATTTAAACTATATTATTTTTCAGAGAGAAATGTTAGTGCATTACTGTTTTAAATAATTAATTGATAAGCAACATATCTTTGTTTAAATCATATTTTACTTTGGTGAAGATGGAAGAAACAGAGCTGACCCTAATATTTCCCCTCACCTGTACTTTAAGATTGAACTACTAATAAATGGCACTTTTACAGTACTCCTAATTGCAAAATATACTTTAGAGGGAAAGAAGGAAAGGACTTCAAAAAGGAAACACGCTTTTAAAATAGTATAGCTTTCATAAAATAGAAAAATATTCATTTTAAGGCTTGTAAATACCTATTACAAAATTTACATTCAAACATAAAATCTTTATCACTATCATCATTAGTCACCTTAGCAAGCAATTAAAAATTAAGAAAATAAAATTTTAATTATTCTTGATATAATTTTTGAGATGATGTGATTAAAACAAATAATTAAAGTCCCCTTTTTTAATTTATCAGTCCATTTTTAATCATGTTAACAAAATACATAAAAATAATATTTTAGAATATATTTACAGATTACATTTATCAAGACAAAATATGTACTAATTAAAAATTATTTATCTTTTTAATAATTCATAGTAAATCACACACTAAATAAAAAAAATTGTAGTTTAAATTAAGACCAAGCATCAGATAAAGTTCATATGCATATATTTGAAAGATTAAAAATCTCACCTTCTCCATGGCTGTGAAATTGCATGCATCATGAAAAAGATGAATGTTGACTAGATCAAATGCAGCACAACCAATCCTCCATCGAGTTCTCATGAAACCCTTTCTGGAAAACTTACTCTAAAAAATAAATCAACGAATTAATTACAAATATTTAAATTAGATATCATATTTATATATATTATATCAATATATAAATAGTTTAATTCTGAAAATTATATTGTAATAATGCAATTTTATATAGTTTGAAACTTTGCATAATAAAATATCAACTTGTGTATGAAGAATAAAGGAATTACACATGCTGGTCTTATTTTATATACACAAACAGATAATAGAGACCAGAGACTAAAACAATAGTTCATATATATTATTTGACACATAGATAAAACAGAAAATTACTATTTAACATTGTTTCCAAAAATATCATAATTACTATTCCCAAAATCTATGAACAGAACTACATTTGAGAGAAATTAAATTCTATTCCCATTTTATCTTTAATTTAGTAATTTTCTTTTAATTCAAAAATTTTTGCCATTAGAAAACTATTAGATTAATAACTTTTCTAACAGAGTGTAATGAATGCATAGCAAAATTTATACTTAAACAATCAAGAAAAAGCAGCAGTGGTAAAGTATATCTGATTTATGAGATCAGAATCACAGAACATTATTTAATCAGTCATATTGTTCAACAATTTAGGATTCAAATTTTTGTAGTTATACCCATATAAATGTAAATGATTTCATTGATTACTGTATTTACAATTGATATTATTTTTGAAAATAATCAAACCATTTATAATTTTACTCAAAAATAATTCATAACATTTTTTGTTGTATTAGGGATTTATGTAGATTAAATGAATGAAATATTTTAACTTAAGAATGTCCCTAAAAGCAGAATGAGAGGAACATCCAAGGAAACTTGTTTACATATAAATGTGACATTAATTAACCAAACACTAAGAAATTCAGAACTTCAATTAATAAGGAGAATGAGATCATATTTTATTTCTTTGATTTAAAGCAGTAAAAATCAAGATTTGTCAAGAGCAAAAATTTATCAGTTACATAAGCATTCTTAATATTCCATCAATAAAACTTTAAAACTGCACATTTTAACATTATAATATGCAAAAATAATGAAATATATTACAATAAGCATAATACAATTATATTTCTTCACTGCATAAATGAAAAACAAATTAACTACAATAACATATTTTATTAACACAAAAACAAAATGAATTAAACAATTCAGGCTTAGAAATATCAATAATTTAATATAATTATAAATAGAAAGATCTAGACATTTCCCAATAAACTAAAGCATGCTAAACTGAAGTGTCAAAAACAATACACTTAAAAAGTCAGACTTAAAAAACACTATGCATGTACAAATTATTTTTGAAATTCAAACCTTTGAGCTGCAAATTAACAGATCTTAAATCAGATTTAACAGCCTGTATCTGACAGTTGCTTTTCTCAACTAAATTAGCAATTAGGCTATTAAATTTATGATCTCAGCATTAAATATTTTACAATAATATTTCACAGCACAATTTATAATTAAATAATATATTTTAAATATTTTAACAAACGCAATTCAAAACTTAATGAACAAGCAATTTTATAAAAATCCCCTCGTTTCAACCAGCCAATGAAATTGAATTTAATATATAGAAGCTTTTAAAAACATTCAACCATGTCCAAGAACTTGAATAAAATAAAATGTTTAGGATAGAAACTTAAAGCATTCCATTAAATAAAGAAAAGTAGTGCACTTCTTCTCTTTACATGCAAAAACTAGAGTAATAATAATAATAACATATTAAATTCACCTCTGGAAATAATATCAAAGGAAATTTTACTTTCTCCTTTGTTCCCACATTTTCAATATTCCCATTATGAACTTCTTTGCCAGCTGCTGACTTGAATTTATTTTCTAAAAATAAAGGAATCGGTTAAATCCATTAAATAACTGAAATTTAATAAAATGTTCATATTATTGAAATCTGTATTTTTGAATAAATATTTTCTTGCGATACAAAACTTATTTGTATTATTTGCATTGATTTCCATTTTTAAAATGTAATTACTTTTGGAAAATTAAATGATATAAGGAATAACTAAATCTATTTTTTAAATAATAATTATTATTATCTTTACAAAAAGCAATGTAAATAAAGAATTTATAAATGAAATTTTACACTAATTTTATGGATACTTAAGGAATAATAAAGAACATGGGTTTTAGAGATTTTTCTCCTAAGTGTTAAATTGTAGCAAATTTGAAAGATTTGCAAATTTTCAACTGAAATATTTAAATATCAGTTTAAACTGAAAAGACAACTTAAGATAAAGTATTTTTAATTGCTTTCTAAACATTCTATTAACAAGATTTTAGTTTTTTAAAAAACTTATTAAAAAAATGTTAAAACATTTTTTTTTTTGTAAATTTATTTTTTTTAAAACTGTCATCCTAGAAAACTTTTAAAATATGATTTTTTTAAAGATAATCTAATACTTAACACTTATGTAAAAAGAGAGAAAATAATCAATATGTCAGTAAATTTGAGTTCAATATATTATTAACAAAAACAAATTAGAATTTTTGAATTTTCTGAATAAATAGTTCAATAAAATATGTTCAGTAATATCTTCAGTAATTAATGTAAATTTAAGAAGAATTAAAAGATAAATAAATGATGATAAACTATTCCATGGTAATATATAACCTATATAATAAATTTCAATTTTTAAATAAAATATATTATCGTTTAAATGCATCAATATACTGTCATGATTACAATATATTTTACTTACCATTAAAATCCCATATCTGCACATCTTTAAGACTATTATGTACAAAATATAGATTCCCAAGAGCCTATATATAAAATAAAGTGAATGACAAATGGAAATTTAAAAAATATTTTCCAATTTTTTTTAAAAAAGTCTGAAGTTTAAACCATTAAGAAATGGTTAAATTTAATATATTGCATATTACCATTCAATTTATTCATGTCAATTATTTACAAATTGTTTTCATTTTGTACTTGATGAAATAATACTCACTATATAATTAGTAACATTAAAAATGCTCATTACACTTTTTATGGTAATATATATTCGTATATGGAGTTCAATATTAAAATTTCAATATTATGTGAATACATAATTCATAAGTGGCAAGAATATACTACCGTATACTTAGCAGGATTTGTGTAATCTTCATCAAGAAATAATCGTATTTGACCAAAATGATGTAGTTCTTCACTTGTCATTAGAGCTCTAGAAAATAAAAGATTAGATGTAAAATGATAGTAATCGCAAGCAAAAATAAAATACTTTCGATAATATACATCAAATCATGAAACTAAAATGTTAATACTTGAAATGAAAAAATATACTTATTATTAGCATATATATAATAATTTTTAATCAGAGAATAAAATGAGTGACTAAATTAATTGCATACATGATTTTAAGTTATTATTTTTAGGTATAATTTGGAGGATTCAAATTCATTTTGGAATAAAGCAGTTTCATTTGCAGTTATAAATTGCTAATATGGAATAAGTTAAAGACTTGCTGCAGAAAAAGATGCAGTTCCAACCTAGAGGATTTGGAGTTTCATGTACTATTATGCTGTAAAATAAAAACTTGTTCATTTGGTGCCAAAAAATGTAGCTCCAATCATTAATTCTCAAATTAATTAAGAGATTGAGCTGCTATAACAAAATATAGAGTTTTTACTTATGAAAAATCTCGGATTAATATATAAAACATTATGTAGAGAGAGTATTGAACTATTCTGTAACAAGACAGTAGGAACATCCATCATCATCTATCAATATCTAAAACACTACACCATTAATACTAAATAAGATTTAGCCATCTTATTCCCACACCTTTCTACTTAAGAGCCCAAAATAAAAAGATGTAATGGAATTAGCATGCAGTCATGTGCCACAAAATGATATATAATTCTGCAATGGCCTACAATACAGCAGATGAGCCTGATATTACAGAAGAAGAGCGAGATGATCAATGGAAATATCTTTTTTCTTTATAAAACCATGTATATATATTTTGTTAATATACTTTAAATAATTAATTATGTTATAGTAAACTGCATTTTTATTATGAAACCTTTTTCATGGGAACAGACTATATATTTGGTTGCAAGAGGTAGCTCCAACATTCCAAAATGTACTACATCATACGCAAAATATATTTTTGTGTAAAAATACTGTCATAATATGTAGGAACAATCAATAAAATTTATCTAAAAGAATAAATTTTCCCAATTAG
>JAPMOQ010008370.1:82773-136324 GCA_026543055.1 Argiope trifasciata
CCCAATGGAAATGAGACATCCTGGAAATGAAACCTTAGTATGCTTACATCATGTTTTAAAGATCAACTGAGTTAAGCAGGATGGGGGGAGGAAGAAAGTCATGCATCAGACAACATTTACACTTGCTAAGCCACAAATGAAAACTGGGAAAGTGAAGAAAGAAAAATTTTCTCTAGTACTCTCAGCAAACATTTTCTCTAGATTATAAAATTTATAATCATGGTAAAAATATCTTTTATTGGCAATAAAGCTTTCTAAAACACTTAAATTTACCCCCACCCCACACACAAGAATAATTACATTTTTAAAAGATTAAAAAAAAGAATAATTCCTTCCATCCTATTACATCATATAAACAATAAAAAGAGAAGTATATACAATTCCCATTCCCCTATATTACAGCTTTTCTTTCATTATTTCATTTTCACTTTCAAATATTTTTTTTTCTCCAATATCTATCATAATTACAAAACAACAACAAAAAAAAGATGAATTAGGAACAATGAAACATATAAAAGATTATGACTGCTCATCACTTATAAGATAAATTTACTTCAACATCCCATTAACTGTACCCAATCTGACAAATACATGATTACTTCTGTTTTCAGTATCTAAGAAAAGAGGGAATTCAGTCTGGAGAGGGGGATTGTTTTTTGCTACCTTTCTAGCTGATTTTAGCTAGAATATCAGTGCAGTTTCAGCATTTCAAATGTGATGTTTAAAAAAGCAACTGATATAGGTTATCTACAAGATAAAATACAATAACATATTGTAGTAAATATTTCTTACTTTTATATTTTTTCTGGTTTTTTCTACATAAATAACAATTTGTTTTCATTAAAAAACTTATACACTCAATTTGTCTATCTCTTAATGTATCTTATAGATACAGCATGAAAATTTTTCTCATTTGCATGTAAATTATCTACATTAATCTAATTCTTATAAAACTGCATTTCATTTGATTTTTTCATTACAGATATAAAACAGCTTTCCCAGAAGCTAATTTTAATTATTTTTATAAGAAAAATTTAGCAGAAATCAAAAAAAAAATATTGTTTGAGGATTCTGAATTTGAAAATAATGAATAAATAATAAGGGATTGGAAAATGAAGAGCAAAACGAAGGAAGATTCAGATACATCTGAAAATATAGAAAAATGCGAAGATTCTTGCATTAAGCAGAATGATACTGGTTCAAATATGGATGAAAGCCAGAAAAAGTATGTTGTTTTCGTGAATCACAAAAATAAGGTAATCGATTCTGATTATTGAAGAAAATATTTTTCACTACTCAAAGAAAAGGAACCCAAAACAACTTGCTTGTAAAGCTTCCAAAAGTAAAAGATAGAGCACAGATAGTTAATTCATTAACTATCTTGTGACTAAAATTAAAACTTCAGCAATGCTTATTCAAAAATCATACTGAGAACATGATTGTATCTTGTAATTACTTGTGTGACAGAGATGTTATGATTGCTGATGCTATTTAAATCAAATCTTTTATCAAATTTTTGTTCATAGCTTGCCTTTTAAAACAGAACAAATATGGATGATTTATGGGACACAAGCAGGTTTAGAAAGGAAATATTTCATGTGAGCCTGAGTTTGAGAAGATTCAGGTTCATCTTCTAAATAATTTGATTTGGTAAGAGTGAAATAAGATCAGAAAGAAAAATAAATGATTACTTGGCTGTTATATGTGAATTATTTGAAAGATTTGATTCGATTCATCTTGCTGTGTTAGATAATGTGTAAAATTAGATGAGATTTTTAAAAGAGTCAATTTTAGTTTCTCCGCCATTCACTCAATACTTAAAAAAAAAAATAGATTAAAAATATTTGCTCCTATAGACTCTATGATGTTCTAAACATGTAGTTTAGAACTTAAGATACTCTAGAAGAAACTGAAGGACCTCATGCTGTAAGTAACAAAATATTGATGGATGACTGCCCCTAAAAGTAATTCTGGTCAAAATATAAAAGCAGATAATCAGTTTAGTGATTATCTTCTTTAAAATCACTATCTGAAAAATACTGTTTATCATTTGTTGGATCTTTAAAAGGCAAATACTTTTGGAGTTAAAAAAAGATAAAGAATCAAGTAATTTCATCCATCCTTAAGATTTTTGGAAAAAAAGGTGTATTGGTTTCTATGTCAAAGTAAAATCATTAAAAAATGATTTATTAATATTACCGATGCATTTCAATCATAAAATTCATACAAATGTACAAAAAAAAAAAAAAAAAAAAAAAAAAAAATGGCTATTAAAAAAGCTTGTTACAGCCAAACTAAGGTTGGAGATATAGTGGACAAGACGTGTGAATCATATTCAATTGTCAGGAACACCAAAAGGCAGTATATTGTATGCCCCCCCTTTCCTTAATATTTTATGATATTTTTTTTCTTCCAATATTGGAAGTGAAACAATCAGAAGAAGTGTATTCCTAAAACAGCTTGAAAAAAAACTGGTTGAGGAACAGCTTTTGAAAAAGGCTACTATTAAGCAGCCTGCCAAGATTCACTATCATGACATGTAAAAAAATTTTACCAAAGAAGAAGAAAAAACTCTCCCAAGGAACACAAAGTTAATAATAGACACGACAATGATAATTCTTCTTGTCAAAGGTGCAAGATTTGTTAAAAACAAAAGAAAATAAAGCAATACACTTAACTAGATATTCATGCCAAAATTATGGTTCAAATTTATGGTTGCAATACAGTGTATTTATTTGCTGTGGAATTGAATTGAATGAGGAAAATAAACATTCAGCAAGGGAGAAAAATTAATTTTATCCACTAACCTACACTTATCAGTAAGACTGATTGTAATCTGTCAAGAAACTTTGAATATTGAATTTTGCATACATAATTCTCAAGTACATTTTAATACATTAATTCTATTGAACATGATACAACATATATATGATATCAAAGAATAATTTCAAGTTATTCCTTTCTGCTTTAAATTATGTTTTTATCTAAGTTACAAATTAATAACAATATACAGGGTGTCCCAAAAAGATTGAAACGCGCTTTATTTCTTAAACCGTTAGAGATAAGTAAGTGATTTAATTTGAAAAAATGTTCAAAATAAGATAGGAGAGAAGATTACATTAAGAAAAAAAATCCACCTATGAATTTTAAAAAGTTACACTTTGTAAATTTTTATACAACCCCTCTATGCAAATTTGGTCAGTTAGAAAGTTTTTCCTTTCCATCCCAGAAGACCATTAAAAAAACTGCATAACTGTATCTTTAAAACTTTTTCAATAATAACACAGAAAAAAAATTGACTTATGTCACTTTTCCATACCACTTGAAAGACTTTTTCGTCGGTGAAAATAGGGACCATATCCCAATTGATAATAGAAATTCTTCGATCAAAAAAAGATAATAAGTGTAAAAGAAATCCAAAATGGCATTTAAATAAAGTCCTTGTTGATGGAGTTAAACAGTTTTGACAACATAAGATTGTAAGTGTAACATAAAAAATAATAATAATAATAAATAAATAAAACGAAAATACATTTAAAAACACACGAATCATAAAGCATTCTCAAAATGTTTTCCATCAACACCAATACATAATTGGGCTCTTCTAATAATGCTTCTGTAAATATTTTGGAGTTCTGCTCCTGTAATATTATTGCATGCATTAATTATCTTTTGTTTAAGGTCAGCTACATTCAGGGGGTGAGTATTATAAACTAGCGTTCGAAGCCGACCCCAAAAATAAAAATCGAGTGGAGTTAGATCAAGAGATCTGGGGGGCCGTTCTGGGGGTCCATTCAGACCAATACACTGTTTATTAAAGTTTTCGTTGAGCCAGTTTGTTACATTTATAGCCTTGTGTGCAGGAGCTCCATCTTGTTGAAAATACATTTTTTTTACTAATGACAATGGTGTCGTCTCCAAAGTATCTGTTACTATGCCATTTAAAATAAGTTGCAAATATTTTATAGCTGTAAGTGTTCCTTCATAAAACACTGGACCAATCAGTTTTCCGTTCCAAATTCCGCACCATACGGACACAGAAAACTTTCTCTGGTGATGTATTTCTTGCACAAAAAATGGTTTTGTATCATTCCAATAATGATCGTTGTGTGCATTTATGTGTCCATTTTCCGTAAACAAACATTCATCATGCCACATAATGTTCTTGACAAAGTTTGAATCTGTGTCCTGTTGGATTAATAACCAATTGGAGAATGTTACTCGTCAGTTAATATCAGAGGGATGGAGTGCTTGAAGTCCTTGAATACAAAATGGATGCCAATTAGGTTTTTCAAGTATTCTATGGATTGACGTCCTAGGTAATCCTGTAATTGCACTTGCTTTTCGAATGCTTGATCGTGGGTTGGAAGAAAAATATGCAATACTATCAATTTCTTGGTCTTCATTGTACAAGATATTTCTACCAGGGCCAGGTCTTGGATTAAATGAACCGGTAGTTCTCAATCTTCTCATCATCCGATAAACAAATGTACGTGAAATTTCAGGCAAATAGGGATATACTTTAATATACATGTATTAGAAGCGGCTAAATTCCAGTTAAAGGAAAGGCAAAAATCGTCTGGCAGTTAATTTGTTAGAATGTCGGTTTAACAAAAATGTGATGAATTTGAAAACAATTAAAATTCTACCAGATTAATTTAACAGTATTTTTCTTTTTTTATAAATTTTGCAATAAAAATCTGTCAAATGGCTTTTATTGATTTTCAACGAAATCTTACAAAATTTCTAATGTAAATTTAGAATACATGGCATAAAATTACTTGCCCCTGATAAGATTAAAACAAAAGACAATTCTGTAACTGTATCGTGAATCTACCGTAAATACGCAAAAATGTGTTTTGTAAATAATATAAGAAAATTTATGTGTTTATAATTTGTTGCAAATTTACATTTCCATTTTGGTATATGGTCACTAAAAACAGCGTTCAATTTTCAATTACGCATAACTCACTCAATTTTAAAGATACAGTTATGCAGTTTTTTTTAATGGTCTTCTGGGGTGGAAAGGAAAAACTTTCTAATTGACCAAATTTGCACAGAGGGGTTGTATAAAAATTTACAAAGTGTAACTTTTTAAAATTCATAGGTGGATTTTTTTTCTTAATGTAATCTTCTTTCCTATCTTATTTTGAACATTTTTTCAAATTAAATCACCTACTTATCTCTAACGGTTAAAGAATTAAAGCGCGTTTCAATCTTTTTGGGACACCCTGTATAATATGTATCTATTAACCATGATAAATGGAAAAAGCATGTTCTTAACAGAATTAAGTAATAATAAATGTGTGTTAAGTAATATAAAATTTTATATGGAATTTTAAAGTTAATTTGCAAAAATGCTAATTTAAAAAAAATTAGAAAATATTTAATCTTAAAAACAAACCACATACCTTACGAACTCTTCAACAAGTTTCATAGCATCTTTCGAGTTCTTTCCTCCCACTTCTTGGCAATGTAAAGCTAGAAACTTGGGATCAGATCGTTTCACCACCTATTTTATATTAACAGAACTATCAATAAAAATTATAACTAATAAATCTATTTAAATATGAATAAAACTTAGACGAAATGATGTGCATCAATTTTTTTTAAGATGTTAAATGTATATAAATAATAAAAACCTTTAAATTCCATTTTCTGAAAAATATCAGAAAGGAAGTTTGTTTTTGTGATAGAATCGGTATGAATTTATCATTGTTAAATGATAATCAAAACTATGAAATGCCTGTTCATGTGAGAAAAAGAAAAAGATTTAATTTCAATAAGTAGATTTAAATTTAAAAACTATATTAGACAAAAGAAATAAAATATTTATAATTCTTACTATTCCCAAATGCATGATATATAAAATATTTTACCATTCAAACTAATGCCAATACATATGAGCAAATGATGATTCCATTGTACAAATAGCAGTTAAACATTGAAAACAATAGCGTTATTATCAACAAACAATATTAGGAAACAATTCAATAATAGAAAAGTACAGCGAAAGAAATTAAATAATGTTTAGCCTGTATTATAGAAAGAAAGAATTTTCTTCATCAAAAGTATTTAATTACTCCATAAAATGTTGGCAACAGACAAATCTTTGATGAAAATGTAAAACGAATACAATCCAGTTATAAAAATCAGAATGACTTTCATGGAAAGACAAGTTGGTTTTATTATGAAGATACAATGACCCTATTTTGAAGACAAAAACTTCCACAATGCTTGTTGAAGATAATAATAATAAAAATCACCAGCCAATCATGAAAACTGCATTTATTGAATTGGTGATGACAGCGATATTACTTCTCGGTACTTTTTCCATTAGCTGGGCATAGCGAGAAATTGCCAAATAATGTAAAATTCCGCCAAATTTCTTACAACTATTATTGTTTTGTAATTAACTTTGCTTGGTGACTTGGCTCACATTTGGTTCACATTGGTGACATTTGTGCCTGGCTAATAGAAAAGTACCCATTTCTCAACTAAATCAGAGCTGTGATCTCATGATTTATCTCTTACTATTTCCAAATGAAGAATTAGGATAAAATATGCATTAGGGGGAAAAAATCCTAAAATTTGCAAAATTAATGGGTTGGTGCAATTAAGCATATAGTAAATATAGTCCAACAGTCTCAGCAAGATGTTGAAAAACGATGTTTATTTAACAGAACATGGTGACATATACATAGGAAAAGCACAATAAACAGCAGCACACAAATAGCAAATTAGGAGTGAGAAATCATACAATATAAAACAACCAGAAAGATCTCAATATGATAAGAAACTTCATGCTGTTATCTCTTAAAAGTCAGCTAATCTTCACTGCCTACTCACTTTAGCTGAATTTCACAGCTAACTCAACTATACAATTATCTATTATGCACACAACATTACCTCAATACTTGACTATAAGAGTCAACACATGATTTAATACTAAATTCACAACTGACTATTAGCTTGAGCTCAGTTTCTATGATTAACTCCAATTCAGCCTTCTGGGATTTTAAAGCTTCAAGAAGGATAATCATATTTCACTTTCTAATGGTAATTTCTATTCCCAAAATTCCTGTTGATTCTAGAACCATCCATTTAGTTTGAAGGCAAGGGGGAGGGGAGGCAATTACGTCACACCAATTCAACATCCTCTAGAGCACATAAAACTGTTTTTCTTACAATGGCACTATATGTGCTGAGAAACAACATTACAAATTCAAAATACATATGAACATTTTTGCAAATTGAAGATACAAATTACAATGAAGCTGATACTGTACTCTTGAATTTTTACACAAATTTTATGCCCAGAAGATTGTGGATGATATATATACTTATATTTTTTTTTAAATTTTATATTTAGAAGTTTATGATTTAATTTTTAGATACTGATGAAAAATTAGCATTAGCAATACATGCAACTTCAAATAACTTAATCTTTATTTCAGTATCTAATGCACTTATAATTTCTAATTTTAAACAAAAGCATATAGGAAACAAGATCAAATAATCCCCAAAGGATTGCAAAATGACCCTTAAGATTTGGCAAATATAGCAAATAGGGGTTCTTAAACTGCCTTCATATCATTTAAAATTTCATCTAACAGTAAAAATTAATCAAAACCTAAATATTTAATATGCAGATGAAACTTTGAAGTAGTTTTAAAATTTAAGCAATAAAAAATACAATATTTTTATTATCTATTTTGATATTTATATAAATTGTGATATTAACTATTTAGATCATAATTACTTTGTAATAAAGAATTTTGGATTCAAAATGATGCAAAAAGTATACTCATTTCGAATTTAATTATTTAAAATGATGTTCATTTTGAAGACCAACATATTGCATATTATATATTCAACACTCAACTTCAAGAAGTAGCAGGAAAACTTTTAAATAATAAATTAGCATGCAATTAAGCTACAATAAAATTAGCATGCAATTTAGATAAAACATAAAAAAAGAAAATCAAAAAAAAAATTGAAATCTTTTTAATATAAAATGATACAACTCAAAATGGGTAGAAATAAAATTTTCGTATTACCAACAGGAATTCTTTAAGCCATGTTTTGAAAAGATTTTCTGGCTAAAATAGAATAGTAATCTTGGGTTAGTACACAAAATTTTAACTTTAAAAAAATAATTTGCAATAAAATTCGGTTTGTGAAATAATAATTGTTATAAAGAGCAATATCTCATATTAAGTCAAACTAATAAAAATCAATATATCAATATCGCAAAATAGATTACAATTCAGTATCAATAATCAAAAACTATCCACAAAGAGAATATTGTTGTAATTGAACACTTATCTGAATAAGAAATTTTATTTCTGATTCCTAAGGAAATCATATTCATCACATTCAATTAATTTTATTTTATTGAATATGCAAAATTTCAACAAACTTTGCAATTTTAAACTTGTATAGTTGAAAAGGAATTTTAAAATAAGACTTTAATGTTTTCATGATTTTTGTGAAATCCTAACTATGCTTAGTGTAATAATATCAAGACTTAACATATCCAATAACTGAGACAGTAATGAAAATAATTAGAAAAAATGTAATATTCTTCCACATCATATTAAACAGCTAAATTAAGGAAATTACTTAGATTTTAGATCTTGAATAATTACCTTTTCAATAATAAAGCAACCAAAAAAAAAATCTGCATTATTTTTTATTATTTATTTATTTACATTTATGATAATTTTTAATTCTAAGGTGGGGAGGCCTCATCAAGTCAGTTTGTGAAAATTATTATTCAACAATAAAGGAAGCTAGACTTATGGAAACTGGCATATTATCTCGTCATTAGATTTGAAGTTTAATTTCCAGATTATGTCATAGGACTTCATTAATAAAAGCATATTTCTCAAAAGGATTTTAAAATTACAAAAAAAAAAAAAATTGTTATTATCATTTTTCATAACAAGGGAAATAAATTCTAATAAAAATTTCGCAACTAATATGACAACTTTTAATGCACAAATATTTGTACCTACAAACTCTTTTAGCATAATGTAAAGTCAATATATACAAAGTAACAATAATGGAAAATTTTATTGAAAAATATATCCATAATGCATAGAAAGGTTAAACTATTAAAATTTATATATATTTTGAAAACTTTTACTTGAAATTAATCCAAATTTCTGTTTGTTGAAATGTTTCATTATAATGCTTAGTATAAATAATTAAATCATCATTAAAAAAAGTTGTATTTGATGCATAAAAGAATGAAATGTTTCTTTACTGAGAACAAAATTTAAACATTATAAGACATATTAGAAAAAAGTTCTCATCACTTATCCATTAGAAGAGTAAGAATTTAAATAATAAACAATAAATTAACAGAAAATGATTGTATAAAATCTTTAACAGGATCCATCAGAACAATATTTAATAATCAAAATAACATTTGATTATAATAAGAAATACTTTAGTTACTGTGCAAGTTTAACAAACATAGTAACCGTTCCCCCAAAAATCTCCAAATACAGCAATATTGAGTTTGAAACGATGCAAAATTAGGTGATAAGAAATTTGAAAAATGTTTCAATTATTACACATATATATTTTATGAAAGAAAACAATAGTATATAAATCAGATATTAAAAAATTGGAAATTCTTTTTTTAATTTAGATATATTCAAATCTAATTAATAGACTCAAAAACAGACAGAATAAAATGTTTATAATGTAAAATATGGCCAAAAGAATGTAATCACAAGCACAGATAAAAAATCTTTAAAATATAGGAATAATTCATTTTTGTAGTAAACTATAAATAAAATTTTAACAACCAGTAATCACCATTAAAAAAATTCATAAATCCATTTCTCATAAAATTCTAAATATTTATGTGTATGTTAGGAAGAAGGCGATTTTCTTTAGAAAAATCAAAATTGTTATTTAAAAAAATATGATTCAATTATAAAAGACGGATCATAAGACATAATTAAACAGAAAAAGCAATGTAGTTTAATCTAATTAGCAACGCATACATGAAAAAGGGCACTAACTTAATTATTATGGATAAAATTTGGATTATTTGTTTCCATCATACTTACATCTTCAAATATAGATCCAACGTTGGCGGATACAAGCAGAAATGACACTAGCTCATCCATAACCAATACCAAAACTGTTTTGGTGAACAGCGTTTAATAGACAACTACCCAATTAAGTGGTGCCCATATTTCATGACAAAGGACACATTCATATTTACCTAATCACATCAGAGACAACAAATTTACAAACGCACCATGAAAGTGAAGTTAAATATGTATACATAAACCAAACCATAAATAAATTCTAGTTTTCTTATTCACATTGAACATCATGGAAGGATGCATTCAGACTGCTGCCAATTAATACTACAATGGATAAATTTTTCTTCTAAGCACGAATATTCCCTTCTAGGGAATTATTTCCACCACAAAAGAAAAGCTGTTTCCCTAACTTGAAATTATTCCAAGCAAAAGAAGAATGCTAATGTTTAAATAAAACTACTAATAAAATTTTTTTGTTGATAACAATTAATTATTGAATTTTTATATTTAATAATAAAATAATTATAAAATCTTTATACTTTAAGTCGAAATTCTTCCTTCTCAAATAAAGAACTTTATATCGAATTCATTTGAAAAATGAAGCTTTTTGAAGTTTTTAAAGTTTCTTTAATAATTTCAATTGAAAATAACGTATAATAAATATCTGAAATCTCCCAAAAATCGATCTAATGACATTTTTATTTCGAACAAATTTCGTTGAAGAGCGACTATGAGTAAAACTCATTGCCAGACGTTTTCAGTTTCGTTTGCAATTTACGTTTATTATTTCCCCATGTACTGAATCGAGAACTATCGAGAGTGTCTGTTCAAAACAAATCCATACTTAAATCTGAAGTTCAAGTACCACTTGTGAAATTTTATCAGACCTTTTTTATTGAATAGTATATTTAAAAAAGAAAACAAAAATTTGTAGATTCAGAAACTATGAAGCAACTTTTTCAATTTATTTAGAAATTCTGATTATGCGTATAATACGTTAGTAAGTGTTCTTTTTATCAATGATAATTTATTAAATAAATTTTGATTTGTTCCCACAAAAAATTTATTTACTCATTGGATTTCAATTCAGTGTTGATTATAGATCTTATGCATTCGTAATGTATTTTATTTTTTAATAAAGTAAGCTGACATTAAGGGGATTTCTTGGATTTAAACTAATATTGTTAAAAATAAATTATTGACCTAGCATCATGAATTTTAAAGAAATAAAATATATTATGCCCATATTGACGTATGCATAAAAGAATAATTTATAGAAATGTACCAGGATTTATTTCGTAAGAGTTATTTTTAAATAAAATGGATTTAAATATATTTCAAAAGATTATATGTACTTTATCTAACATTTCATTTATGAATTAGTCCTAAAATGTCAGGGGATAATATTTTAAGACGCAGAATTATATAAAATTATAATTTCTTTCAAATTGTTTTTTATGTTACTCAGAATATGCATCAGTTACTTTTTAAAATCATATTTGTTAAAAAACAACTAAGGAAGAATTTTAGATTTTATTAGTAGAAATGAATGAAAAAAAAATATATTTAACTAAACATTTTTTATTCATCCTATGTCACTTTTATCAATTTCTATGATAGAAAACTGAGGATACTTTGTATTAAAATATAAAATAACTTTATTCTGCTTTTTAATTATAGAACATTAGCTTCAATAGCAGACTTTGCAGTTTCTTGCATGTTTAATTAGGCAGAAGAATGCAATACTTTCTGTGTTAATTATATGTTGATATTATTTCTGGGTTAAGTCACATTAATGGATTTTTTAAAAATTATAATATATTTTACCGAATTATGATCAATGACAGCTTGACAATATTAATGCAAATCCTGTGGCTAAATTATTTATAACAATATTTGATTCTGTACTTTTATAAGGGTTATAGAAAGACTCATTTTAAATAAACATATTAATTTACATTATGATTATTTTTTTTGTATCTGAACTAATTAACTGATCATATGTAATTGAGAACAGTCTGTCTCATTCTTAGAGTCATGTAATTGTCACTGACTATAAGAATATGAATTTGTATGAAAGTAGTCGGATTTATTACTGAGGTGCAAAAGGATTAATCATATGCATATTTAACAGAGAATAGATATTGAACAATTATTTAATTTCATTTTGATGTTACAGCTATAACTAATTAACAGCAATTGATTGTTCACATTAATATAGATGAACTTGTCATTATGCATTTGCCAAATCAATGCAAATTAAATAGCCTTGATGTCTTATAAAGTAAATTTTAAAAAATTATTCAGATGTAATTCTTCACTTGGACTTAATTGTAAATGTCATTATTCAATTTTAGTATGTTGGGAATTATTAGGCTGTTTAGAAGAATTCCTTTTTGTGAAATTTATTTAATACATATATATGTATAAAATGATATATCTTAATTTAATTTCAGTTTCAATTAATTTCCTTTTATCTTAAATTAGCCCTTGTTACTTTATTCTAAAATAGTAGAAGGATTAAACACCTTGGCTGCTACATATTCCTTTCAACACCAACAATGCTCTTTCCTAAATTGTCATGCCTCAAATAAATCTCTATCATAATTTTTTAGTCAAAATATTAAAAGAAAAATCTTCTCTTTCTTTCCTAAGATAATTCTGAAGTATTTCATCTAGTAAGTTTAACTTTTAGAAAGTTTTCTGATGCTAATGAAAACATTCTTCCCTTGTCCATATGTATGCATTATGCTTCCCATAAAAAACTAAATTTCATTTGAATTTACTAGATTATTATGAGACTTTGATTATATTACAAATGTAATAAGCTGATTATTAGAAGAAAGAAGATTTATGTGAGGTCAAAGTTTTTTTTTTTTATTATTATTATCAAAAGAAGGTATGAAATATCTTAAAACTTTTCTTACCTGGGATTATTCAAAGTTACATGTTGTTTCAAAATATTGAAATACTCTTCATAGGATCCTTCAAATTTATGTAACTCAAAATATTTGATATCAAGAATTAAAAAGAAAAAAAGAAACTCCCTACCTTTTTAAAAGCCATATTTGCAACCCTTGTTCTTGCAGAATTGATTTATAAAAGAAAGCCCCCTTTTAAGAGATGGTTATCAAACAAATCTATACATAGATATTCTTTGAGATTTCTGAAAAAAATACTTCTTTGGTCTCCTAGCATGTTAAAGCAAGCTGTTTACTAAACAAAGCAGGCACCATAGGTATTAAATTATCACAACAAAAGGAAATTTTGTGATTTTAAGGTATCTTGGGCAACTGTTGAAAGTGTATTAGGGGAGGAGGCGTCTTTCAACATTGACAGAGTTAAATATTTGTTTTATAGCTGAATGAATAAAAACTTATAATGTTAATAAGTGGATTAGCTAGCATAAATATTAGTTGAATGTTATTGTGCTCTGAAATTTTTCTTCTTCACATGAACATGCTAGAATATTATATAAAAGAATGGGATTTTAAAATTTAAAGCTAAATGATATTTATAACAATCTGTTTTAAATTAGCGTACATGATCTCCTCATTGTTAATGTTTTTTATATATTATATACTTAATTGTTTCAAACATTTTATTTATTTTAGTTTTGTATTTTTTATAAGCAGTATTTTATCTGCATTGTAGCCATGGTTTGTAAATTTTATTTAATTTCGAGCATATATTTTCATTTTTACTAGCCCCTCTGTTAAAAAAGGAAAAGCTGCATTTTTCTTGTACACATAAAAATTTTAATCTAATGTAGACACCTGAAATTCTTGGAAGTTACTGCACAAATGAAGTATTGCAAGTAAATCTATAAATGTAATGAAGTAGGGGGAGAGATATTTTTCTCTAAATCCTCTTTATTCTTTTGTTATTACTTTATCAAGAAAAATATAGAATTTACATATTACTGGAAATTTTTATATTTTTCGTGATTTTGATCAGTTAATTAAAAAAAGTATTTGCTATAGTAAAAATTATTGAATTACAAATAAATGGCATTTGTTAATATGGTACTAATATTACAGGAATTATAGTGATATACCAAAATTATACTTTTGTTCCCTTTATTTTGTTATTTCCATTGTCAATGTTTTAATAATCTCTACAATGTATTTTTTATTTTTATTTTTCATATATTTCAGAGCTTGAAACATTTTTGGTTGCTATTTAGGAATAGTAAATTCCAAAACCAATGTCATCTTCAGCATCCAATTCTACTAATCAAGGGTTAGCAACTCCTGCTAGTGAAGAGCGGGTAACTTTAGTGGTTGAAAATACCCGTATTGTTGTTGACCCTGGTTTATTTGCGGATTATCCTGACACCATGCTAGGACGGATGTTTGGATCTTCATTGGAGAATAATATTACTCGTCCTAATGAAAGAGGGGAGTATGAAATTGGAGAAGGAATATCTGCATTAGTTTTTCGAGCTGTATTGGAATATTATAAAACCGGGGTTATCCGGTGTCCTCCCAATGTTTCTGTTACTGAACTACGTGATGCCTGTGATTATCTCCTGATTCCTTTTGATGCAAAAACCATCAGATGTCATAATCTCAGGGGTTTTCTGCATGAATTATCTAATGAAGGAGCACAGAGACAATTTGAGAACTTCTTAGAAGAATTAATTTTGCCTGTCATGGTTGCATCAGCACAGAGAGGTGACCGTGAATGTCAGATTGTTGTATTGTTAGATGATGATGTTGTTGACTGGGATGAAGATTATCCTCCTCAAACTGGAGAAGAACATTCACAAATCATATACAGTACAGAAATGTATCGTTTCTTCAAGTATATTGAAAACCGTGATGTAGCAAAGAAAGTGCTCAAAGAACGTGGATTGAAAAAGATTCGACTAGGCATTGAAGGTTATCCTACTCACAAAGAGAAGGTCAAATGTCGTCCTGGAGGTAGAGCAGATGTGATTTACAATTATGTCCAAAGACCGTTCCTTCGAATGTCTTGGGAAAAGGAAGAGGCTAAGAGTCGCCATGTTGATTTCCAATGTGTCAGAAGCAAATCTATTACTAATTTAGCAGCAGATGGCCTTGAAGGATCTCCACCAGCAAATAGTGGTGTTGCAGAAAGAGCCGTAGTTGATGGCAACTATGATGAAATATATCTCTTACCTCCTCATCCGTCACCGAGAGAACCTTATCCTGAAGTACACTTGCCTCCAGATGAATCTTAAAAGTGTGATTTATCAATATTTATGTGTACTAATAATGCAATTTATAAGGTTCACTTCTGTGAACTACTTTATACTCAGCACTTATTTATATAATATTGATGTTTGTCCTGATGTCTAGCTCTTTATTGATTGTATACAAAAGATTAATGTTACATTTTACTATTTATCCTCAGAGTTATGCTCACTTATTTGCTTTGCATTAGTTTTCTTTAGAAATATCCTTCATATCAGTCAAAGCAATATCAATGATATTCTGACATTGCAATAGCTTTGGCTGATTTTTCTCTGAATATTGTTTTTTCTAAATAGTTTGAGATCTGTTTCTATCGCAATATGATATCCAGATTAGCACTGAAAATAATTTCTGTGACTCATTTCAATCTGTTTTTCATTGTAAACTTTGAGTAACATTTCTAGCTTTTGCTGTTTGTGTTTACTTTGGAATATTCATTTTATAATAAAATTTCTGCACTTTATAATCTATTTTGCCTTGCTCTGAGCAATCAAAAGTCATTTTTTTTTTACTATTATTTAATGTGACTTATTTGTGAATACAGAAAAAAAAAGTAAAAATCAAAGAAACATTTTTTATAACTTTTTATTTTATCTAATGAAATAGATTGAAATGCTTTTAAAATAATGTAGCACATTTAAAATCATTCAATAGACTAAAACATAAAATAATTTTTGGTTTAAATATGGAAATTTGTAATCAGAACAATTTCGTATTTTAATTGAAGAAATTTAAATCAAACTATTTTTAATTCCTGTTACATACAGCTACCAAATTTGTGAAATATGATCAATTTGAAATGTTGTTGTTTTGAAATATTTGAGGGGCCATCTTGAATTTAGAGATTCCAGTGAGTAATAGTATAATCTTTTTGTACATATCAGTTTTTTGTGTAAAATAAATTTAATTAAAAAATCAAGTTATCTGTTTTTGTGTCTGCATTAGTAATGCCTCTTTGACAAACTACAAAATTTTTAATGTATTAATCATTTTTTTTTTAATTTAATATAAGACAATAGAATTTTTTTTATGTTCTACCATTAATAAACTTAGAACAAAATTAAAATTTTTTTAACTTTATCTATTTGTTGCAGACTAGTACCCCCCTCCCCTTCTTTAATTTGCACTGCTATTTTTAATATTTTAATAAAATCTGCCATTTATTAGATTCTGAAAATGTTCTACCCAATGTGTAAATCTTAATTATGAGATACTTTCTCTCTTTAAAATATGCTATAATGTTTATAAAGATCTTGTAATTTATGTAAATATTTTTAACTAAAATAGCAGTTATTATGTCCTAAACTAAAATACGAAAATAAATATTCCAAATTTATTCTCAAGCTCAGGCACAATCATTAAACAAAATATTCATGCCTTTCTTTGTTATTATATTGATTTGTTTCACTATCTCTCTTGTTATGAGATAGTCTAATAATCTCAGTATGTGAGTAATTAAAAAATTAATTTAAAGTTTCTTGATTCCAATGTATTGGAAATATATTAAATATTTTTATTTAAAAGTGCACCTTAAAGATGAAAACGTTTCCTTGGAATAAGAGAATTGTAATCAGTGTCTCTGTCTAACATCAATGCATGATACTTATTAAGACTGATTTTTCTGCACTGTTTTTAAACAATTAATCTTTATCAAGCAATAAAAGGATACATACAAAAAATTATTTAATCTGCATAATTAAATAATAATTAAAATGATAATAATTAAAACAATGAAAAATATAGTTTTAAAATATACTTAAAGATAGTTTTAAAAATTATTAAAACTACATGAAAACTGTTGGGAATAAAATAGATGTCACTAAAAAGGTAATATTTTAAATTGGCATAAAAATAGTTTTTTGCCCAGTAATATGCTGTGAAATTATCAAGCAAAAATGTTAAAATTTCAATTAATTTTGAATAAAATTTGAACTAATATTTTGGCAAATCCTTTTTTAGTCAGATTTTTCTACCAAAGAAATAACTATTTGCAAATTTAGCATCTCTAGATGCAATGAATTTCTCTATACATCCATTGTACAAATGATAATTATGGATATCATTTCACACAAGTCCTATCCGTGCTTATAAATGCTGTCATATTCAAAATTTATAAAATAGCTAGAATTATGATTATTCATCTTCATGAAGCATTATGAATCTAAATACTCTTGAAATATATAGATAATTAAAGATAAAGAATTTACAAATATTAGCAAAAAAATTCATGTTCATTGGTGTTAACCTTTTTTTTTAAAAAAAAAAAAACTTATTAAACAAGGGTGCTATGGTACCTGGAGAACCAGGGAATTTTGAGGTTATTAGGTGTTTTTTTTTTTAATCTTAAAATTTTGTTGAATTCTGAATATTGTGAGAATGAAAGATCATAGCTATAGTTCCAAAAATGGAGCACTTGTATTCGCGATTATATAATTGCGGAAACACTCTCCTTTTCTACACGTTTTTTTTCCCCTCCCTGTATAGATTAGTTTAATTACAGTTTAAGGGACAATTTTTCTTTTTTCATGACATTATCGTATTACAGATAAAGAGTATAAGCGTGACTGTTCTCATTTTACAAGAGAATAAAATAAATTTCTCCTGCTGGAATAACTACATTCAATCTGCCGGAGTATCGCAGTAGTGTTTAGCAACTCACACGAGTTAATTAAACGATTTGCTTATTATTTGAGAAATTTTGAGCTTATTCTGAATAAATTCAGATTTTTTAAGCAATGAGCTGCTTGAAATCTATTTGGCACTGATTGGATGGATAAAAATATGTGAATGCCAAGATTTCAGTACACAACGATAAGTTCATTGGGGAGCGACTGTTTTTAACTTAAATGACATTTTAGGAGATACTCCTCATTCAAATATTTTTGCTTTTTAAAAATAAATTCAGATTTTACATCAGATTTAATTGTGCATGTGTGTATATATATAATGCTTTAATTTTCAACACGAAAACCATGTTTAACAAATGTTTGGTGCAGAATGATCAAATTCAACATTTGCTGCACTATAAAATCAAACCAGCCAACCATGAATTGTAATGTTGCTTAAAGCGTTAAATAAATTCCACAAAATCCGCTTGCTGTGTACTCATGGCCGGCCATTTAGGGGATCCACACTCCATAAGGAGATATCTTTACATATATTCACATTCCATCAGTAGGAATCTTACATATATTCACATTCCATCAGTAGGAATCTTTACATATATCCGCATTCCATCAGTAGGAATCTTTACATATATCCGCATTCCATCAGGAGAAATAGTTACATATGTCCACGTGCCATCAGTATGAATCTTTACAAATATCCACATTCCATCAGTGGGAGTCTCTACATATCCACATTCCATCAATGGGAATCTTTACATATATCCACATTCCATCAGTAAGAATCTTTACATATATCCACATTCCATCAGTAGGAATCTTTACATATATCCGCATTCCATCAGTATGAATCTTTACAAATATCCACATTCCATAAATGGGAATCTCGACATATCCTCATTTCATCATTGGGAATCTTCACATATATCCACATTCCAACAGGAACAGGATGCCGGGCTCCGCGACTGAAGGGGGGAAAACACCGTAGTTAGGAATCAAAACGGTGTTCTGAACAATCATAATCCTACGCATACAAAAGAACTACAAGCTTGTTTCATTGTGGTTGGCTGAGCATCGATTGACCCCTTTATTAGGCGAAAATCGCAGCGATATCTATAAAAAGGCGGGAAAAGTTCATTTAGGAATAAGGAAATCCCGGTCAGACATGTTAAAACAGAGCAGCGTGCCCGGCGGTCAGAAGTCGAGGATAAGGCTGGGTTCAAATGGACTTGTAAATCATCAGCTATCTACTTTTGTCTATATCTAATGTAATATTTTTTTACAATCCTTTACATTGCCAGTTACTAAATATAATAAATGCTGAACCCTCTTTGAGTAAATTAAAATTAAATAAAGGATATTAAAATTAATATTCTCGGTTAAGTTTAATTTAGTTATATTAACGTCCCTTTCTCGAACCTGAAACCCTCCGGTTCCGAAGCCAAGACCTTACCACTAGTCAACCAGGGCCCTATTCTCGGTCAAGCATATGGGTTTAGTTTAGTTATATTAACGTCCCGTTTCAAAGCAACACGAGGGCTATTTTGGGACGGACCTCGTAATTTTGAACCACGCTCAGATGACGAGGACGACACCTGAACTGGCACCCCCTCTCCACAACACGCCACACCAGTGGGAGGACATTTGGCATGACAGATTTAGCGTGCAAGAGACCCCCTCATAAGAAGGTTCTTCGGTGGAATCGAGTCTCGAACCTGAAACCCTTTGGTTCCGAAGCCGAGACCTTACCACCAGGGCACAAGCATATGGGTATAATGCTTAAACGATCTTGGTATACTATCGGAAAAGAAATTGGAAAAAATGTAATTTTCGTGGAGTAATTAATAGTAAAAACAATAATCACGCATTATTAAATAACTATGCAAATATTCGGTGTGTGTGTGTTTTACTTTGCTAAACATTTAGGGTTCCTTCATGGTTTCTTGCATCCAGGCCCCTTCATAGAGAAGCCCGGCTCTGTGTGTACTGTTTGCTTTGTAAGAAGATAGGTGGAAATAAGGCATGTGGAAATAAGGCATTAACTAGTCGCACCAAAAAAGGAAAACATACACAAATTACGTGGTTGTTCAAAAAAGTCATCACTGATTTGGACTTAAAAGAATTCAGAAAAAGTTGTCATGTTAAGTCCGAAAACAAAAAATTTCAAGATAAACCAATTTCGAAATTTCTAATTTAAGAACAATCTACGAGACAGCAGTAGCCTGGTTGGTAAGAGCATCAGCCTCGTAACCGAAAGGTAATGAGTTCTGTCCTCGTCTCGGCCAAAGACCGTCGTGTTGGCTAATGGCAGTTGGGGCACGTTTAACATGTCGTGATTGCAAAGTCCTTCATGTTCCCATAGCAAATTATACCTCTGGAGGTACTGAATCAGGGCATGAGTCGGTCTCTGATTTGGATCTAAATTCTGACTTGCGGATGGATGAATGAGTGTATGAATGAGTTCGATTGCTCCCTAAAAAGGGTTGCGTCATGTGTGTTCGAGTTAAGTCGTATTTACACCTGAACAGTGCCCATCAACAACGAAAGGCGCACACTCCTGCCTTCATTCGTAAGAGCTCCGCTCCTTCGGGCTTGGTATGACCAAGTGACATTAGAGTCCCCACCACCCTAGAACAATCGTTTAAAGCTGAGCCTTTATGGTTATTATAGCTTGTTATGTCACTTTCATGCGTTCAATGATGCATCGCAAATATTTTCACCTGAGTTTACTGGTATTGAAATAGACAAACGATGTAAATTAGGTCGTATGAAAATGTCATTTGTTACGGATTAACTCCATTTTTCCAAGAATTTATGAAACAATAATGTTTATAATTGCTTAGATGAAAAATTGATTATTTTTGATTTATTTTCAGCAGCGCCAACTAGATCTAAGTTCACTTAAAGCCTTATTACACGGAAAAATATCGTCGGCACTTTCCGTCAGTAAACGACAACGAAAGTGACGTCACTTATGTGACGTCATTTCAAAGTTTCACATGATTGGTTGAATTTTGTTTGCGGACAATATTTCCGTCGGCATTTTCTGGCTGGTTAGAAAAAGCTGTCGATTATGAAACTTGCTTGACCGGTTCTTGAGGGAAGAAACGGAAAAGTACTGACGGAAAGTGCAGACGATATTTCGCCGTGTGATAGGGCTTTTAGACAGGGGAAAAATGCTGATATTGAAGTTGGATTACAATTATTAAATTACTATTGGGATTATTTTTTCATTACTTGGGGCCGCGGTGGCCTGGTGGTAAGGTCTTAGCTTCGTAACCGGAAGGTTGCAGGTTCGAGGCTCGATTCCACCGAAGAACGGCCGTGGAAGTGGGTCTCTTGCACGTTAAATCTGTCAGGCCAAACGTCCTCCCGTTGGTGTGATGAAGTGTAGAGAGGGGTGGGGGGGGCAGTTCACGTGACGTTCTCGCCATCTGACCAGGGTTCAAAATGACGAGGCCCATCCCAAAACAGCCCTCGTTTTGCTTTAAACGGGACGTTAATATAACTAAAATTTCATGACTAATAGTGATACTGAATCTGAAAAAAAGAGGCATTTTTGCTTTATATTTATGATAAATACTATAAAAATTCACTATAAAATGCTATAAAGAATCATATTAAAGCATGTTCAAAAATTTCCCTGTTTTAAACTCTGAGAATATGATTTATTAAAGAACCAGTACATTAATATGTGAAAATAAATGGTTAATTTGCTTCAACTTTTTCATTCAAAAGCATAAATTTCTTCGACATGTTCAGAATGTGCAAAGATTCAATTTGAATTTTTCCTGAAAAAAACTAAAAAGTTAATACGAAAAAACTGTTTATTCGTTTAAGGTATCCGACTACGTTAAAATGACTGGTTATCGACCACATTGGTGAATGTTTTTAAAATTGTTATTTCGTGTCGTTCAGACTTTCCTCTTTCCAAAACAGTTTATCTTTTCTAGGAAAAAGAAGACCTGACCTATCATCCAGGGCCACCTATTTTTTAGCTAAAATGTGTATTTGACTTCAGTTTTCTCAAAACTTTAATTTTCATAAAATTCTTCCACCGTTGATATGACATCTCAAAATCTAATCGAAGTATTTGCATGAACATGTCAGCGTGTGTTTTAAATGAGATGCGAGCAATGAAATTAACCAAAAGTTTTATTGTTGATGAAATACTTTTTTGATTTATAAGAATTTTTATAAAAATTCAGGGTAAATTTATGGAAAAAATGCATATATGCGTATATTTTTACCCTTAACTTCTTTGCATCTCAAGACGTTTCTTACATTTTGGTTCATTTCATTCATCATTATATTCTATAACTTGTGTACAAAGAAAAATAGGATTGCTGCATTACAATTTTGGGTAAAGCGTTAACCGTTTTTGGTTAAATTTCTTCAAAATTTACTACCAATTTTCCTACTTCTCAAAATATATTATGTTTTCAAATATTTTTTTTGTGTGTGTGTTTATAACATTTTATATTATAATTGACAATACATCTAAAAACTGTAGTTTTAAATAGCTTTTAAAAATTCAAATTTTTCAAAATTTTTCTTTCGAACGTAGGCGGATACCTTAATGCAAAAAATTTGTCTAGATGATTACTATTCTGAAATTTTGATGTGCAAAGAATTTTCTGATTTTGTAGAAATGGTAAAAATAATATTTGTGTTGCCACATGGCAATGTGGCTGTGGAAAACGGATTTAGCATCAACAAGGCTATGCTTGTTGAAAACCTAAAAGACGATTCTTTAATCGTTCTGAGTATAATGTCATTAACTTTAATGGAGGAATTTTGAAGTTCCGATCAGAACCTATTGGCAGTAGCTTAGGGGCTTCGATTCCCCTCCCCTTTTGCATTGAAATCAAGATAATTTAATTTTGTATTTCCTTTGATGCATAAGAACGCTGAACTCGATTTTGTTCAATGCATCCAACTAGGCTGATGAAACTGGTGAGGCTGTAATGATCCAGCTTCTCCCCGGCCTGACCATTGTAGTTTCTTTTTCACACTCTCCATAATTGCAATTTCCAGACTGGTCTCCTCAATGGCGATGGTTTATGGCAGTGTAATTACATACAGATGGACAGGTAGAAAACCCTCCTTTTAAGAACGGACGCTGGCCCTTTAGAGTGAGTCCAGATAAAGGACCACCCATGCCCTAATCATGAAATTTTTGCTGAACGACGATTGAAAAATCGGCAGACCAAATGTTCCAATGTGGATGAGAGGTGGAGTTGAAAGAAGAGAAGATTATGGATAGAAAAAGGGGAGACGAGGAGTTTTTTGGTAAAGAGGTCTAGAGGAGAAATCCGTGAAAGCTGAGCGTTCGAGATAAGATTCCACCCGAGGAATTCGATGGATTTCAGGAGCTAACCCGTGTACCAATGTGAGACTCTTAGAGCCGGTAAGCTGTTGTCTTGAATTTAAAAACTGATGCATATATATATATATATATATATATATATATATATATATATATATATATATATATATATATATATATATATATATATATATATACTGTATCAAGTAACTGAAATAGTCTTAAAAGTTAACAATTATTATAAAATATATGTTATCATTAGTTTAAAAAAGATTAATGAATGTTAATTTGGCAAAATTTTCAGTGCTAAGAAAAACAGCATAAGTTAAAAAATAATGGAAATATTTAATTTTTATTTCATACATATATATACTTCTCAAGCTGCCTAGAATGTAATAAAACACAAGATAAAAAATGATTTAATAAATAAATATTTTATGAATTGTTAAAATCATCATTAATGACTCTTTGCCATTTCTCTGTCCCTAATTGAAAGTATCTTCACACTCCTTGCAAAATTTATATTATCATTATTATTATTTTATTATTAAGGATATTAAGGTATCCGACAACGTTCGAAGGGAAATTTCTGAAAAATTGTATTTTTTAAAAACTATTCCAAATTATGGTTTTTAGATGTGTTATCAATTATAACACAAAATACTATAAATACAGCAAAATTATTTGAAAATATTATATATTTTGAGAAATAAGAAAATTTGCAGTAAATTTTAATGGCATTTAACCAAAACGATTGACACTCTACAAAAAATTGTAATGAACCAGTTTTATTTTTCTTTGCACACAAGTTATAGAATCTAATGATGAATGAAATGAACCAAAATCTAAGAAAAATTTCGAGATGAGAAAAAATTATGGGTAAAAATATGCGCATATATGCATTTTTTTTCCATAAATTTATAACTTAATTTTTTTAATCACCTATAAATGAAAAAAATATTTCACCAACAATAAAACTTTTGGTTCATTTCATTGCCCATATTATTTAAAACACATGCTGAATTTTTTATATAAACACCTCTGTGACTTTTTGTAATATTATGTTAACGGTGAAGA
The DNA here is from genome assembly GCA_026543055.1 of Argiope trifasciata. Classification (NCBI taxonomy): domain Eukaryota; kingdom Metazoa; phylum Arthropoda; class Arachnida; order Araneae; family Araneidae; genus Argiope; species Argiope trifasciata. The sequence continues at coordinate 107,093 of JAPMOQ010008370.1, forward strand.
ATTTTTATAGAAATTAAAGTTTTGAAAAATTGAAATTAATGACAAAGTTTATCTGAAAAAATCTGTGACCCTGGATGGTAGGTCTGACCTTCCTTTTCCTAGTAAAGATAAACTGTTTTGGAATGAGGAAAATCTAAATTACGAGAAATAACAAATAAAAAAAATCGCCAATGTGGTCGATAACCAGCGTTTATAACGTAGTCGGATACCTTAAAGAAACCCACAATCAATTACTTTCTCATTTAAATGTGCTATATTATTTGGAGCTTGAAATTGTTTATACAAAGACTAAAGTAAAATCAATAACAACTAAATAATTTTGGAATTTGATGGAGAAAGTGTGGTGTGTAATGTAACTAGCATTTGTATTGTTTTTAATCTCGAATTTGAATGTACTGTGCTTTTAAATGCCCATAATCGATTTTTCGCCACTACCTAACTTCAATTCTAGAAAATTAATTTCATCAGCCGAAGGAAGCTCTGACAAATACGAGTCATACAACAAAATAAAGCGTTTCATGAATTATTTCCTCATTCTTGAATGCACCTGAACATATAAAACGTATCTAAATAACAAACAATGAATATTTCAGTATGGATCTTTCAAGTTTCTATTCAAAAATGTCATTAGTAACTTTAATTTTATTAACTTTAATTTGAATTAATATTTTTAACTTTAATTTTAATTTAATTTTGCCATTAATAACTAATTTTTAAAAAAAAGTATTTGTGCCTCCTCAAAAGTATTTATGTCATTATTTTTAATTCTTTTCTAAAATATAAAAAAGAAAAGTCAATTATAAATGTATAAAAGAAAAGCCTTCTTTTTTTATATATTTTAGTTATCATGTTACCATTGGCAGATTCGCAACTAAGCGACTAATACTCATAAAATTAGTAGATTCGCAATTAAATTAGACTCATTTGCCAAGTAAATAAATTTATTAAAGTTACACATTACATCTCTATAATTGAAATAAATGTGCATGTGTGTTAGCAATCTTCAAGCTAAACCTAGAATAGTCACATTCTACTCAAACGTACTTTAAAAGATAAAAATATAGCCATTAAAATTTTTTTAATCAAAATCTTAATTAAAAAGTTGAACTGAATTTAGGCGTTTTAAAGTGATTACACCTCAATATATTCCTAGCCAAAAATATTTTAACATTATTTTAAAGTCTAATAAATTATCAGTTCCGTAAAGCCAATTTAGTCATTGTAAAATTCTTTAATCTAGAGTCAGTTGATTTTTAAATACATTGTTAACCCCTTCCCGTAAAATGACGAGTATCACTCGTCATTGATTTTTCATGCCAATGACGAGCTATACTCGTCATTGTGCTATATGCATGACGAGCTATACTTGTCATGCGACTAAAGTTACTGTTGAATATAATAATAAATTTGATTTAAAATTTTTAGTGTATTGAATTCAGAGGCACTTTGTTACTTATGCTGGTATCATAGATCACTATCATATATCGTTTGATTGTCTTGGTACAAGTTACGGCCAAACTATTAGTAGTCATTCGAATAGATTCGTTCATTTATTCTAATAAACATTTAACCAGAACTTCTGACTAACTAAATGCTAAACATGCAATGAAATAAACACCTTAAGGAATAAGAGTAATGTAAATCAAGACCGAAATGATTCAGAAAAATCAGAAAATTATATATTTAACTGATACTGATATTGAAACTAATGGTAGTGAAATATTACCAAGAAGACGAAAACGTGCATAGTGACTAATAAGTGAATTCGGTTAATACTCTGGAGTCGTAGACACATTATGAGCCTAAAATTATTTAAAAAAAAAAAAAAAAAAAAAAAAAAAAACGAAAGAAATACCGGAGTGTTAAGAGTAAACGCGAAAATTAGTGGCTAATCCGAAATCACTAGATATTTTTGAAGAAATGTTGAATGCGAACTTACAAATTACAATTATATTCATACCAATAATATAATTTTAATTAATAATTATAAATTAGTTACAATTATAAAATAAATTAAGTTTTCTTAAATAAAAATTAAATAGCTATTTCGCCCAAAATTTTTGTATTCTTAAATCTTACTGGAAGGGGTTAAGTACATTTCACGAAATTCTTTCCAATGCTCTATCAAATATTTCATCGCATGATTTCCTTCCTTTGTTCAAAGCTCAAGAAAGGTTCCATTTAATATCTAAGCAATTTAAGGATGAATGAAAAAGTTGAATTACAATCTCACTAAATGTGTTTGAATCTTCGCTACGGATAATAGGGAAGATTTATGAAGTCACTATGGATATTTGTGAGGAAATTCAGAGAAGACTAGGATGACGTATCTGTGTTTTGAGTTGTTTATTGTCTTGTTTTATTTATTCTTTATTTATGTCACAGCTTCCGATTATTCTTTTTTTTATGTTGGATTATAGCTACTAAAAACTGTACGTTCCTTTTCATATTTGATTTATCTTTCAGTAGTGGTTGTTTTTCCCCATGCGTTTATCATTCTGGATTTGCTTTGTATTTTCACTTTGTTTTTGTGTCATTTACCTATTGTTAATTATATATAATAGGATCGATATATGATTTTGGACATTGGTATATTATTTGATATTGTTATATGTCTATGTCTACTATGCTGCTATATTTATTATGTCATCCATCCTTTGGACATCGTGTTTTTTTGTATGTATGTGTATGCTTTTTTATGTTACTCCTTTCTATGTGTACTTTTCAATTAAATCTCCTGAACCCAAAATTGGCCTGCTAATTAATTAATTTAAATATTTTATTTTAGTCAAATGAACTATAAAACTATAATATATATCCTTATTTACCACCCACATTCTGGCGAGGATTTCAAGCCTTTTATTAAATAAATAATGGTTTTCTACCTGGCGACATTACACCCTTTCGGGTAGGTGGGTATATCAAGACCAATCTCGAAAAATTTAGAAGGTGGATGAACAGGACAGTACCATAGGTTGTCATGGTACTGTTCCCGTCAGAGAGGTTCATATTGCTATACTAATCCATCGGGTTCGTTTACTTGTATAGTGGGTGTGTACGGTGTGAGAAGATAAACATACAATGATCAGTCCTTTAGTAGAAGACACAACACATACGACGTTTATTTACAGCCAAGACAAACCCACTGCAGCATACAATAACTACAGTAACTCACAAGTAGTAACAATATCGTGGATATTGTTATTACTTGTTAATGTTGCTATAGTACTCGTCGCTGCTTCCACAACAGACTACAAGGCACACTGCTCAGTTCAGCACTTGATTGGCTCCGCCGCTTCTTGTCTTCTCGATTGAACCAATTGACCTTTCAGCTTGTCTTCTCCCAACATCGCAGACTGGCTGCCTTATATAATGACGGAAGGCGGGGAAAAAAGTCTTCTGGACCAATCAGGAGCATTCTGTATATATCGGCTCCTAATGGACGGATCGGAAAAATTATCGATGTTTCGGGTGTTAAACCATTTTGTCGCCAAGCCCCGGGACCTCTGATGTCACACTCATTCACTATTCAATACATATTACTAGAAATCTGTCTTCCTTACGATGACAGTATTAGCGCGGGATAGCAAAATTACAGGTTCGTAACAATATATACAATGAGCAGAATATGGGTAAAACTATTAAAATAACAGTTTTACAGTCTGACAATTTGGCGGGATCATTTCCTCTAAACAATTTATTTGAAATTAAATATAGCCAATATCTCAAGCAAACCGGTCAGGTGGCAACAATAGTAGTTCACAATGCGAGAGTGTAAGAGGGAGATGTATAAGGAATACAGATAAAGAAGTAAAATCGTTCACAAGCACTTTATAATATTTTCAGTGTAATAACTGCATAGTTATGACTCAAAGAACGCATCTGGAGGAATTTTAACCTGGTAGACTTATTGCTTGACTGCAGTGCGAACGTACCCAGCAGAAAGTATCCCAGGAGCTTGGAATCGCCCAGAGTGTCATCTCCAGGCTTTGGCAATGATTCCAAGATGAGCATAATGTGAGTAGACGTTACAGCACAGGTCGTCCCCGAGTTACAGCGCTGAATCAAGGCCGGTATTTGGCAGTTACTGCCAAAATAAACTGACGGAACACTGCATCAGACCTGTCTCGTCAGCTCTCTTGAGCCACTGGTACGACAGTTCCAAGGCAGGCCATGTAGAGTCGCTTAAGGTAGATTGGTCTATATGCTCGTAGACCTGTTCAGATATAATCCACTAACTCCTGTTAGCCTGGAGTAGACAGCATGTATTGTGGACAACGCTACAGTGGGCTTGTGTGATGTTTTCGAACAAGTTCAGGTTTAGCTTGTAGTCTGATTCACGCCGGACTTTCATATGGAGAGCGCCAGGTACCTGCTACCACCAAGAGAACATGACTGAATGACACCGTTAAGGTAGTGCAGGATTGCTCATTTAAGGAGGGATTATTCTGGGTTTCAGAACAGTCTTGCATGTTTAGTTTGGAACTATGACAGGCCAAATCTATCGGAATGTCATTCTGGAACAACATGTACGTTTGTTTCGGAGTGCCATGGGTGCAAAAATTCGTGTTTAGGGATATCTCCGAGGAAAAAACTTTAACGAATGCCTTGGATCGTAGAATATCACCAGTATTGACTGGCAGCATCCTCACCAAACTTGAATCCAGTAGAGCAAATGTGGGACATGCTTGGTTGACGAGTTGCAACCCGTCAACCAACTCTTACGTGCCTACCGAAACTTCGGAGAGCATTGCTTGATAACTGGTGTAATATTTCCCAAAATCATATCAATAATTTGATACTGAGCATGCCTGGACGTTGTACGGACTGTATTGCATCATCTGAGAGCTTACTATATATTAACCCTCATACCAACCATAAAATATTGGATTTTGAAAATAGTTTTTTTTTTTTTCGTTTGGTTCAGGGAGCAAAAAAATCGCAATTTTTATTGATGATATCAATCATACAGCAGCTTCTTTTGCTCTTTACCTTTTATGTAATAAATAAGCTTTACAAACAAGTCTTTGCTTTGCTTCTGACTCTTTCATTTCCTAAACTTGCATTATCCTTAATTTATGGACATTAATGTATTTATTTTTCAAAAAATACTAAATTATTCATGTGCAATATAGATATTACCTACAGTTGCTTCATTATGTAATATTTCACTTGTGCTCGTTCTTTATTATATGTGAAATTTAAAGAAGATGAAATTCTTCGTTTCGAATCTTTCTGAGTCTGAAAGACATATTTTTGGTTTTATGGCTGCTTGTCATTTAGTCTATCTGTCTTTGGCAAAGATAACTCAAAAATACGTTGTGATAGACAAATGAAATTAGATATACTGTCTTTTTCTCAAATTTGCTGATTCCTATTGATGGTTGAGCAAAATCTTTCATAGGAAATTTGCCTAACCAGTTGTTTGATTACAAATGATCTCAATCGTTATAAAACGCAAAGAGTTTTGTAATAAATTTGTTACACAATTTTAGGATCTGAAATAGAGATCCGTATCGAATTTCGTAACAAATTTGTACCGCAGTGGGCCATCTGTCGGTCATTACCCTAAGAAATATGTAAACACAATAACTCACATAAGGAATGACTTAAATCAATGCAATTTGATATTCATACTGGTACTACAAATGCTGGTGCGTGACAAGTTTCAGCTTTATTCTGTCAAGAAAAAAGAGTTAAATATATACATTGTTACAAGCTTGAAAAGTTGCTTCTCAGCATAGTTAGTTGAATCATGGGAAGAAGAAGTACTATCAGCTCTGTGGATACTGATTGGGTGTCACGTCAATGACCTCAGAGCTTGGCGACTAAGGTGGATATTTAGGCGAAAATTGGATACTGCTGGAAACTACAAGCATTTTAACAATCCATCCAATGGGAACTGAGATACGCCCAGATACTGATACCGATTAGCCTAGAAGACTCTATACCCGCCTCCTGAACTACAAAAAAAAGGTAGAAATTGGAAACGCAGTTGGAGTCAAGTAACGAGTCTTCGAAGCAAAGGCGCAATGCCAAAGTTGTGTGGAACCCAAATTATTGCCGACATGCTGTGTACTGAAATGTTGCTTTTATTGTGGAAGCAGCGTCGTGTTGTGTGTGGAGTAACCAGTCGTGTGGTAGTGAGGCGGTAGTTGGATACAGCTAAAGCGAAGAGACATTGAGAACTTCAGCCGTTTAGAGAGATCGTAGAGCGAAGTTCCGAGGATTCCCTATCCTACTGGATTCTGTCTGGTCGATTACTATTTGTAGGTTACTGTTTGCTGTTGTGTGTTGTCCTGTGTGTTCTTCCCGGCTGTAAATATTGGTTGTCTTTATGTAGTACCTTCATGTTAAATAAACGTCATAGTTGTTTTCTAATGCCACTTGCTCCTACCAAGTCTGAATGAGCAGAGCTCTTTCGAATTAAGGCAGAAGTGTGCGCCTTTCGTTGTTAACGGGCACCGTTAAGGTGAAAGTACGACTTTGGTCGGACACACCACACAACCCTTTTTAGGGGGCTGTCGAACTCATTCTTACACTCATTCATCCATCCACAAGTCAAAATTTAGATACAATTCAGAGACCGACTCATCCCTGATTCAGTAACCCCAGAAATATAATTTGTTATGGGAACTTGGAGGGCTTTGCAGTCGAAACATATTTAACGTGCTCCAACTGCCATTAACCAACACGGCGGTCTTTGGCCAAGACGAAGACAGAACTCGGGACCTTTCGATTTCGAGACTGACGCTCTACCAACCAGGCTACCGCGGCTTTTGTTGTTTTCTACTGTGACCTACTGATTGTGTTCTCACACCATACTCTTACTGCAAGCGAATCCGGTAATCGGTAACGATTTTTGCACTTCCGATTCAGTAAAAAGTTTAGATTCGTGCCAAAGATTTGTATTCTGTAACTACTACCAGATTTGTAATTTGTAATCCCTTTCCATGAAGTTGTTATAAACGCCGGGCAAAGTATTCCCGGGAGTAAAATGAATTGGGCGGTATGCAAGAATGTTCAGAGAATACCATTCCTCTTAGTTTTTGCTAAGGATTGAAAGGAATTTGAAAATAGAACCTTAATTGAAAAGGAATTTATTTTTACGTGACTGCCTGCAGAGAGAATTTTTTAAATTATATCCTTACTTCACACAACTGTTGGAATTAATTAGTTCTTTTTTTCCTATTTAGTATTTTTTTTTTGAAATTTTCTATTTTTCAATGTATTTGTGGTAGATCATTATTTGTTTCAATCTAGTTTTAATTAGTAGTTTTGTTTCGAGCATTATAAACACTAGGTATAGAGAAGATCCCACTGCAAGAAAATAAGTTAGCAAGAGACATAATTGCTCAATGGTGGACTAGACAAAGAAAAACGAATAAAAATATGTCATGAAATCATAAGCTTCACATTTAATTTAATTTTTTTTATTGTATCAAAGATCAGTGAATAGAAATCTGTAGATTCCTAATTTTTATTACTTATATTTTCTTCAGCATTAGATTTATTTTTCATTTGACATTGCATTTTTTTCTATAAGTGGATCCCAATTTTAAATCGGATTTAGTAATTAATTTTGACTTAAGTGTTCATGGACACTACGGTTAGAGAAGATCTAACTGTTATGATCTATGTATATGTTACTAAATTTATACTCAAATACGTAGAGAAATAAAACGTGTGTGCACGCACATCACCTGCTTTTCTTCTCACAAGCTTGTATTTTTGAATTATTTTATGATGAGCTTGCTCTATTATTGTGTTCACAGAGGAAAGATCTCACTGACGGTTCTTAAGATTCATTTAATATTAGAGATGCCGTTTTCCAAAAATTTATAACCTCCTAAATTATTACAAAACTCCATAAAATTTATTGAGAGCCTAATATTTATGACGACTAATCTATTCAGATAAAAAATTGGTGGCCGTAAAGGAATAATTTGGAAAATTATTAATTAACCATACCCAAGCTATTAATATAGTTAATTATAACCTAGTCATTAATTAACTATATTAATAACTTGATTAATCATTTTTTTTGGTTGGATTATTTTCTTGACAACAGCAAATAATTTGCACTGAAATTATAGATAGACCAACGGAAGTATTCACTCCTAAATTTTCTTACATGTTCTATTAAATATGTAATTATGTAACCACATGCCATTGCCGAACAATAATTGAAAAGAGTGCGATCTTTAACAATTTTTATTTTTAATCTCTCTGATCCAATTATGAAGAAACCTAGTTAAAAGTGCATTTTAGACACTTTTTCCAAGAGATTGATATTGAAATTTGATACAGAACTCCAGTTACAGTCGCAAGATGATATATAGAATTTAAATTTATTTAAATGCTTGCATTTTCGACTTGTGTTTACTTGCTTCTGAAAGTACCGCCAGACGATCGACTCCTTGAGGATTTCTTCAAATCTGTACGCATCGTCTGTTCAAGAGTTGCATCTGTGTATCAATTTTATACATCTAACTTTATTATTATAGTAAAAGTTCTCTATTCGCGGGGTATATGTTCCATAAATATGCCGCGAACACAGAAACCATGAATATGGAATGGTAATTTATATGGGATTATAGGGTATACGTTCCCTAGGGGATACACACACACACACACACACACATATATATATATATGTGGGTGTGATGGGTTTTAATTCATCAGTCCACTGGTTTAGATTACTATTGGTTTATTGAATGGTTAAATAAAGGATGAATTTTACAATGAAGTTTTGCTGATGAAGAATTGATTGCAATGGCATGGAGATGAACAGTAGATATTTAGTTGCTCTTTTCCACCTTCGCGTGGCACCTTGAGCATTTGCCGATGAATTCTTCTACACAAGAATTCTAGTTTTGGCCCTTTGAAGAGGATCGTCTCCACGGTTTCCGGTCGTGACCCTTTCTCGGTCTACGGTAGCGGAACGGTCCGAATTCTTTGGTGTCGGGAACTCTCTCTCCCTCTGACTGCTGGTTTACACCGGAAGAAGTGCTGAGCGCCCTCTCGTGGAATTAATTTACCACATCGCTCGGCCATCGACAGGTGAGGTCCTCCGAACTCTGAAACACACAAATGAAGGAAGAAAAAAAAAAGAGAGGATATTGAAGAGAAAATGATAAAAAATAAAAACAAAAAGGGTGATGGAAAAAAAAGAAATTTGTTGATCTCAAGTTGCAACTGCATCAGTCCAGGGCTTCATGTGATCAGCTGAAGTGGAAGTTGCATCAGGTCCTTCATGAGATCCTACTTTTGCTACGGCGTAACGATCATGTGGCTTTATCTTAACCACTTTGTAAGGTCCTAGGAACTTGGGTCTTAGCTTCAGACCTCCTCCTAACTGGGTTCTTTTAATTGCTACCAAGTCATTTATTTTGTAGAGTGGAGCAATTCTACGCTTTTTATTATACTGACGTCGGTTCTTTTCTTGCACTTTGAAGATGTTTGCTTTCGCCGCCTCACGCATAGTTTCCTTCTCTTGAATCATGGCGTGCAAGAATTCTTCGTCCAGAATTTCTTTGATTCTTAGATCCGTTTTGTTTCTCATCTTCACACCTATCATCAGTTCAAAAGGAGTGAATTTGGTGGATCTGCTGATAGTACTGTTAATGATCCGTTGAATGTCTGGTACAAACTTGAACCACTTTGCAGGATCGTCTATAGACAGTTTTGCGAGCACTGGAATAAGAGTTCCATGCATTCTTTCTATCTGGCCATTTGCTCTTGGCACTCCTGTAGTGATCTGTACATGTTGAATACCTTCGTCTTTGCAGTAGTCTTCAAATTCTTTAGAAGTAAAAGCAGAACCTCTGTCTGAAATAATTCTCGAAGGATTTCCGAAGACTGCTTGTTGTATCATGAGTTTTTGCAGTGCTTCTGCTGCTGATGTTGCTTTAACAGGATAGAACCAAACGAATTTGGTGAATGCATCTACCACTGTAAATATGTGTTGATACCTTTTGCTTGTAGATGGTAAGGGACCAATGAAATCAATATGATATGTGCTCAAAGGAGTGTTGTCCTTCGGAATTGGGTTCAAAAGACCTTCTCCTTTGCCTCGTTTTCTGTTATAGAGGATGCACTCAACACAATTCATTAAGACCTTTTCTATTTTCTGCTTTGCGTTAGAGATATGAAAGTCTCTTTTCAGCAAATCTTCAGTCTTTTGCAAGGCAAAGAGTCCTTTGTTGTGAATCCCACGAATTATTTCAAGCTCCATCGCTTCTGGTACGACGATAAGTTCTCGTCCGTCTACCTGTGTATACAAGACATCTTCTTTTATACAGTAATCATCTCTGAGTCCTTTCTCGACCAGAGTTTTCAGCAACTGAATGCTCTCATCTGTTGCTTGCGCAGTTGTGATTTTAGCCGTAATTTCACTTTGGGAACGAGTGACCACGCATACTGCATTCCTGCTCAATGCATCTACATGCTTCATTTGTTGACCTGCTCTGTGAACTACTTCTCACTCGAACTCCTCCAGAAATAATGCCCATCTGGCTATTTTAATCGCCAGGTCTTTCTTTTCCATCGTCTTTTGGAAAGCATCACAGTCGGTGACTATTTTAAATTTTGTCCCCAAGAGATAACTTCGAAATTTCTTCAAGGCTACTATAATTGCTAGCACCTCCAGCTCATAACTTGACAGTTTTTCTTGCTGTGGTGATGTCTTTCTACTCATATAATGAATTGGATGTAGTTGTCCATCATCTGAGCGTTGTAATAAAACTGCTCCGAAGCCATGGCTACTAGCATCCGCATGCAATTCAAGAGGTTTTCCTTGCTGGAAAATGTGGAGTACGGGACTTTGACACAAACGTTCTTTTAGATGTTGAAATGCCTGTTTTTGTAATGGCCCAAATTCAAATTCTACACCACTGCGAAGTAAATCACTTAGTGGTTTTGCTATTTTTGAATAATTTGGAACAAATTATCTGAAATATCCTGTGAGACCTAGAAAGCTTTGCATTTGTTTAATATTCTTAGGTTCAGGGAAATTTTGAACAGCTACTGTTTTATTTGATGAGGGACGAATTGTACCCTCTTCGATAACATAACCTAAAAATTCAATTTTTCGTTTTAAAAATTGACATTTTTTACAATTAATTTCTAAGCCATATTCAGAAGCCACTTTTAAAACACGTTTAAGTTTTTCCAAACCCTCTGTTTCAGTACGGGAAGGTATAATGAAATCATCCATATAAATTACAATTGTATTATCCCTAATCAGATACCTGAAAACATGATATATGAATCTCAAAAACACACTAGGACTTGTGGACAAACCAAATGGAGTTCTTAAAAATTCGAATAAACCGGCATGACAAATGAATGCCAAATATTTAGTGCATTTTTTCTCAACTGGAACATGAAAAAAACCGTTTTTTAAATCTAAGGTTGAGAAAACTTTTGCTTCTCCTAAATGATCGAGAACCTCCTCTACTTGAGCCATAGGAAAAGAATCTTTAACTACTTTTTTGTTCAGCTGTCTGAAATCCACGCATAACCTATGAGTACCATCTCGCTTTTTACACAACAAAAATTGGAGATGCGTATTCAGAACAAGAATGTTTAATAATACCCATTTGTAACCATTCATCAATTTGTTTGTCGACAATTTTTTGTTCAGCGAACGGCATTCTACGGGACCGTTGCCGTACTGGGATGTCGTCTTTTAATACAACGTTTAATCGCATATCAGTCTCTCGAGGTTGTTTAGATGGTTCATAATTTTTTACCAATTGCAAAACTTGATCGCGTAAACAATCATCTACATTCTGACTAATATCGAGTAACTCACTCTCAATTACCGCCGCAAAAAATGGAAGTTCACTCTCAATAGAATCTATCTGTCTATTTTCGGCGCTCGACAATTTATTTTGCTGAATAAGATGCAGACATTTTGGCGGGAAAATTCCCTCCATTACTAATTGATCACTTATAACTGCTTCAATCTCAACAGGTTTACATTTTTCATTAAAAGCAAATGAGAAAATTGCTGTTTGAGCAGAAACTTCATATCCAAAACAAGTTTTAACTTGTATATTTCCCATTGTTTTTTTAGTCGGAAAAAATGATTTATTTACAATTATAAGCTCACTTCCTGAATCAACCAGAAATTTTATTTTTTTCCCATCCACAAAAATATCAATATATTCTAGCATATTTTTTGGTTTAGTTCCAATTCCCGATATAACAAATTTATTTCCTGTCTCACTTTCATTTGTAGATTTTTCTAATCGCTTCGGACAGTTACGAGCGAAATGAAAGCTTGCCCCTTTTCCCCCGCAAACATAACAAATCCTTTCCGGTTTAACGTTCTGAATTTTGTTTCGGCGGAATGACTCATTTTTCAACGCTTGCTTTTGGAATCTTATTGCTTTTGTTTCATTAACGTGAACTTTGGAATTACTTAATTCAGCTAAAGATTTACCACGAGAAGAAAAAAAGAAATCACATTCGCGACCTAACTGAATTGGCGGAAACCATGTTTTTCCTTCGCGGACACTTATATATTCTTTTGTTCTAAAATCCAATGTTTCATATAATTTATCCGCAACAATTAGATTACATAAATTTTTGAAATCCTTTTTTACATCTCTGACCTGACAATAATAGTCAAATGTTGCAGTTAATCGCGATGCAAATTGTACATGCGACTCGTTCGGTAAGCGTTGAGCATTTTTAAAATTATTAAGACACTCACGAGGTGTCGGCTGAAATTCAGCTAAAATTAATTCTTTTAGTTTTTCGTAATCCGACAAATCTTCCTCATCTGCATAGGTTAACACATTATTTACTTTATCCCCTAGCAAATTAATTAGTATTTTGGCTTGCAAGCCTTTAGGAACGTTTTTAGTAGTAAATGCTTTTTCTAAAGACATAAAAAACAAATGCAATGCCTCGGGTTTCTCAGGAACAGAAATTGTTAGTGTTTTAACACTTTTAATCAAATTTTCAGCACTAACAGGTGCGTTTGTTCGCTCACCAGGCAAAGACTGTTTTCTTAATTTCTCTAGCTCGATCTCCTTCTCGAGTCGGGATAATTTCAATTTTTCAATCTCTAACTTTGATTGTTCATTTACTGCCTTAGCCGTGCGATCCTCAACGATCGACTTAATGACACCACGGACAAATTCTTCATCTGTTCTGAATACATCAGTATTTTCAATTAATCTTTTAAGTTCTAAAATTTTGGCATTTTCTAGCACTGTTTCGCCAAGTTCTTCGGCAAGAATTTTCAGATCACACTTTAAATTATTTAGAATACTCATTTTCAAAATTAAAGCAGGATAAATAGAGAATTGAAGAAGCACAGTATCTTTTAAAATCTGTTATTTCACCGGCTCCGAGCCCCCATGGTTGTGGGTGTGATGGGCTTTAATTCATCAGTCCACTGGTTTAGATTACTATTGGTTTATTGAATGGTTAAATAAAGGATGATTTTTACAATGAAGTTTTGCTGATGAAGAATTGATTGCAATGGCATGGAGATGAACAGTAGATATTTAGTTGCTCTTTTCCACCTTCGCGTGGCACCTTGAGCATTTGCCGATGAATTCTTCTACACAAGAATTCTAGTTTCGGCCCTTTGAAGAGGATCGCCTCCACGGTTTCCGGTCGTGACCCTTTCTCGGTCTACGGTAGCGGAACGGTCCGAATTCTTTGGTGTCGGGATCTCTCTCTCCCTCTGACTGCTGGTTTACACCGGAAGAAGTGCTGAGCGCCCTCTTGTGGAATTAATTTACCACATATATATAAATCAATTTAATTGAAGTTTTTGAATACTTTGATTAATTATCTTAAGGCTTAGGCAATGGTTTGAAGAATTTTGTAATTTTCTTTTGCTTGGGAGTTTTTAAAAACTCCTTCCATTCAGACTGATACACAGCAGTCGCGTTAGCAGTTTGCCTCTTAGAAATAAGACTTCGTTCCATAGACGGATCAATATTCATAAAGAAATCGCAAAGCTCATTTGCCATTCTTAAACCTTCACTAAGATTTTTCAAATGAAATGTCACGTTTCCAGTGCTTGTTGAAGGCTCCACTTCAATGGGCTGTGAATTTAACATTTCCTCCAATTCGGTTTCAGTCAGATCTTCATTTTGCGATTCAAGCAATTCCTGAATGTCACTTGATTCTATCTGTTCGAACCCATCTCGTCCTATTCCATTCGCGATTTCGGCTATGTTTGTAGTTTGCATTTAACAACATACTTAAGGCAAAGTTGTAATAAAATATATTTTACTTTTTTTATTAGTCCATTTGACGGCATGTACAAAGGATATTGTGTTGGATACCTATTGGAATCCTTTTATTATTATGTGTGTACTTATTAGATCCGCGAATTAAGAAATTTTTAGCCGCGAATATAGGAATCGGGTCGCATTTTTTTAATCCGAAAAGCGAGCGTGAAAAAGCGAATAAAGGAAGCGCGAATAAGGAGCTTTTACTGTATTATTATTTTGTAGTTATCGCGTCTACGATAATCGAACAACTCGACAGACAGACTTCTTTCGGTGGGATTTCGTTCAAAGCTTGATAGAAAGTCTATAATTTCATTAAAAAACATTACCAAATTTCGTTCATCTAGCTCAAAGCTTTTTTTGAATTATAGTATCCACATACAGTCATAAAATGCTTCTTTCAGGTTCAGACAAGTATAAAATGTGAAAAGTCAACAAAATCCTGAATTTTTGATTATTTTTTAAAGTTACAATGCTCTTTATTTGTATAATCTCATATACCAGTAAAAATAATGTAAAAAATTTTGTTTAATTTTTTTATTTGTATGATTTTATATTCAGGTAAAAATAATGTTAAAATGTTGATTGATTTTTCATTAAAAATCTATTTAAACTTTGCGAAACTTACTTTTAGTGAACAACTATTACTTCTGAAGTTATTACTAACCAAATTTAGCAGTTGCAGGCCCAACAATCTGCTCTGTACACTTTTTATATCTTGTGCTTAGAATGATGCATTTTACAGATAAATGCCATCTTATGAATATTATTATACTCATCTGGATATATAATAACTGATTTTTAAAAGGGTTATCTAAAATACTTTGTTATTTAAGGTAACCGACTACGTTCGAAGGAAATATTTTGAAAAATTCGATTATTTTATAACTATTTTTGGTTTTTAGATGTATTATCAATAATAAACACTAGAAATACAAAAACATTATTTGAAAATATATTATATTTTGAGAAATTTGTTGTAAATTTTAATGAAATTCAACCAAAAAAGTTAACACTCTTCACAAAATGGTAATGCAGCAATCCTATTTTTCATTGTACACAAGTTATAGAATACAATGATGCATAAAATGAACCAAAATCTAAGAAAACATTTGAGATGCAAAGAAGTTACGGGTAAAATATACGTATATATGCATTTTTCCCATAAATTAAGAGCTTTATTTTTCTAAAAACCCTTATACATGAAAAAGTATTTCACCAACAACAAAACTTTTGGTTCATTTCATTGCCTATATTATTTAAAACACACTCTGAAATTTTTACGTAAATACCTCTATTACTTTTGGGATATCATGTTAATGGTGGATAATTTTTATGAAAATTAAAATTAAAGTTAAAAACAAATTTTAGCTGAAAAATAATTTTTTTTAAAAATTCCTCTGTATAATAGTTTAGACCTTACTTTTCTAAGAAAAAACAAACCGTGTTTGAATGAGAAAAGTCTGAATTTCAAGAAATAACACTTTTTAAAAAAAATCGCCAATGTGGTTGAATACCAGTGTTTTTAACGTAGTCGGATACCTTAAATTTGAATAAATTAACATGGAAAAAGAAAGCTTCAATTCGTTAATACAAATCCGTTTTCATCAAATTTATCTTTCCAGAAAAAAAATCACCTTTTATATTCAAAACAGAAATAAAAAATCAGATACGAAATTTCAAGAACGATAAATAACTCACCTCATGCTTATAATTATGTTATTAAACTTAACCAAGGTTTTTTTTTTATCCTTTAACCAAAGCCTAAGAATTGCACCAAGATTCGATCTATTTAAACTATAAAAACGATCTATAAAATCTATTTAAACTTTGTGAAGCTTACTTTAAGTGAACAACTATTATTTCTGAAGTTATTACTAACCAAATTTGGCAATTGCATTCCCAACTATCTGCCCTGAAGACGTTTTGTACACTTTTTACGTCTTGTGCATAGAATGATGCCTTTTACAGATATATGCCATCTTATGAATATTATTATGCTCATCTGGTTACATATAAACTGATTTTTAAAATGTTATCTAAAATACTTTGTTATTTAAATTTGAATAAATTAAAATGGAAAAAGGAAGCTTCAATTCGTTAATACAAATCCGTTTTCATCAAATTTATCTTTCGAGAAAAAGATCACCTTTTATATCCTAAAACAGAAATAAAAAAAATCAGATACGAAATTTCAAGAACGATAAACAACTCTCCTCATGCTTATAATTATGTTATTAAACTTAACCAAGGCTTTTATTTTTTTTTTAAATCCTTCAACCAAAGCCTAAGAATTGCCACCAAGATTCGACCCGTGTATTGAATAACAGCAACAAGTGTTTCATGTTCCTTATAAAAGGATAATTGTTCTTGACACTACTTTAGTTACTGACTCAGCATTTTTCTACGCTCGAGTACTTTGATCCGTCTTCGTACGTAATAGGAATGAAGAGGAATGTATAAACAGGCCTTTGTACGTAAGAGAGAACAAAGCTGGCAGAACAAATGCGCAGGCTCTCATTCGAGAACAAAGGAGGCTAATTTTAGAATGCGTTTCGACGTGAATTATAGCTTTCCTATTTTTTAATAAATATTCGGAAAATAAATATGGAAATTTGTTCGTTCAGATAATGCACATAATGGAAAATGGAAGTATGTGAATAACTTGTACATGTATATAATTATTATTTAGATAATAATCATACAGCTAAGCAAGAGAATCACGAACTATTAATACTATTGTTGCGACATAAATTATAAATATTTCATTTAAAAGTTACTCACGAACATTTTAATAATTATAAATGTTATTTTGTAAATAGTTGTTAATACAGATTGCCAACAGTAATATACAGTTCAGATAATACACATAATGGAAAATGAAAGTATGTGTATAACTTGGAATATATATAACTTCAGTATTTAGATAATAATTATACAGATAAGCACGATAATCATGTACTATTAATACAATAGTTGCGACATAAATTATAAATATTTCATTTAAAAGTTACTCACGAACATTTTAATAATTATAAATTTTATTTTGTAAATAGTTGTTGATACAGATTGCAAGCAGTAATATGTTACGGAATTTTTGAGTTTGTTGTTTAAAAAGATACTAGAATTTGAATGAAAAAAAATTAATGTTAATTTGATAATATTATTTACTAGCCGCCTTTGGCGACCAGTTGGTTCGCCATGAGTAATGCGTTCTAAAATTTTCAATTAAATCACATATTCATTAGCCTTGAAGTAATTCCGGGCATTGATTGGCCTGAAATTAATATTTTCTTTAAGATGATGGACGAAAAGTTCTAAAAGAACACGCTTTCCTAATAATATTCTTTAATTTAATAAATCAGTCAATTTTAATGATTGATTTAGAAGACTGATTGATGTAGCAACTTTTATTTAAAACATTAATAAAAATATTTTGTAAAATATTGCTCACGGGGCAAAGTATGAAGAAATCTAAAACTCATTATTCATAAATGCATTGTTTGACTGAAGCGTTTACAGTAAACAAAGAAGATTTGTTGAATTAATTATTTAGATATTGCAAACGATTATAGAAACCTTTGCTTTGAATTTATTTTTTTAGAAAATATCACATTTTATATTTATTTTATTTTATCCAGTCACGTGCTAAAAAAAAATATGGTTAAAATATTTCTTTAAAAATTCGTTAAAAATAAAAGTTTAAGTTATACGTTAAAACACTGATACCATTAGAAAGCTAATTTTTTAATTTTTAAATTGATGTAAAAATCATTTTGTACGATAATATTTTCGGAAGTTATAGCGGAAAAACGTCGAAATTTCGCTTAAATTTTAATTAATTCAAATTCTAATTAAAAATTCGAAAAAGGGCTCCGAGGTGCATATTCCCAACCTCCAAGGTATACATGTACCAAATTTGGTAGCTGTAGGTCCAACGGTCTGACCTGTAGAGCGCCAACACACACACACACACACACACATTGAGCTTTATTTTAAGTATAGATATGGATAATGTAGTAAGATTTCGTTTAATAGTAAGTTTGCCTGCGTTCCATTTTTGTTGATACACAAACACAACGCTATTATTTCTGCTAATAATAAAGTTAAATATGTGTGTGTGTTGTTGTTGTTCTTGATCCTAAGACTAAATATTTCGATTTACAATTACCAAGGTTGGCAAATTTATACCTTGGATGGTGGGGATATACATCTCAGAGTGCTTTTCTAAAAAGTTTTGTTAGAATTTTATTAAATAAAAATTAAGCTAAATTTCGTCGTTTTTCTACACAATAACTTCAAAAAAATTTATTGGACCAAAAAAAAAAATCATGCCATTAAAAGTTTTTTAACTTGTCATACCAACATGAAAGGTCACGCGTATTTCCCACATACGCTGTAGTAAAATGTAAATTTTCAAAAGCGTAACTATTCAAATTATATTGTTAATAGCTTAGGGTTAATAAACGCAATTACCGTAAACCTTTTTTTACTTGAAAAGAAATTAACGAAATTCATCTCTAGTGTAATCTTTCACATACGTCCGTCCGTTGGAAGGTTTAAAAAAATTATCTTTTCATTTATAATCGAGTAAGGTTTTCTAAAATTTTGGCTGAATTATCAATAATTATATGCAGTGCTCTGAAACTCAAACCTTTTTTAAAGTTTCATCAAATATTTGATATTGATTTTCGTCTGCTGTTGAAAGCCGTAGAAAAAAGAATCTGTTTAACATCTGTGTAGTTCAAAGACGAAACAAGTAATATAAAAGAAATTTTTTTAATTAAATTCCTATTTAGGTCAACAAAGAAAATTTTATTTTAGTTACTTTTTATTAAATAATTATCAAAATAAATTATTAATTTTCACAAAAAAAATGAACAAGTATTCTTCACCTTCACGTGAAAAATATTGATATCCTTGCATTTTACAGACTATTGATTTCATTTTTCATTGTAAAATGCTAAAACTCTATTTAAAGTACTAAAAATGAATTAAATTTAATTAATTAATTAATATTAAAAAACTGTTTTAACATCAAGTGTCATCAACTACAAGTTTATAAAATGTATTTGAACTTGAGTGAATGATTAAAAAGTATTTCATTAGCGATTGAAAATTTGAACACTGATATATAAATATACAGGGTGATCAGCAAATAAGCCCTGATTTCAAAATTAAATATCTCTACAACAAAGATCGATAGAATTATGCGGCAAACTGTACGTTTATTAGCAAAACTGTAAAAATGCTGTACAAAAGTTTAGAAAATTTAGTTGCGAAAATCGTTAACAGATGGCGCTCTAATCTCTTTCAGTGTGACGTCAAAAATGAAAAATGACTCCCGATCTGACTCCTTGTGACTTCTTTCTGTGGGGAGCATTGAAAGACACTGTCTATAGAAACAATTCCGCCGCTCTAGATGAGCTTGAATCGTTGATTGGTGTTGCATGTGATTCCATTTCCGTTGAGACATTGCAAAACGTGATGTCACATTTCATTGTTCAATTACGCCACCTCATTGTTTCGAACGGTGAACATTTCGAAAAAATTGTATTTTGATTGCAAAGACCGCATCACTTTATTGTGTTTTTTTAAGACTCCTTTCAGAAAAAGAGTTTTCAGCGCAGTGCGCCATCTGTTAACAATTTTTGTAACTAAAATTTCTAACTTTTGTACACTATTTTTAGTTTTGCTAATACACGTACAGTTTACCGAATAATTCAATCGATCTTTTTTGTAGAAATGTTTAATTTTGAAATCAGGGCTTATTCGCTGATCGCCCTGTATATGCATAGGGAGAGTGTGCACCAATAGTACGGATTGTAAAAAGATTGAAGTTATAATAAAATGAAGTATCGAAGATAGATGAATCGAGCGTTAAAGTTTTTAAGAGCGCCATAATGCCATGGAACTGATCTCCATTAGAAAGATTCCTGTACACATTAAAGTTAACATATGTTGGACAGTTAAAATGAAACTGCTTTAGTGACTGATAATGTAGCAGAATCATGAATATGAGAATATATAAAGACTTAATTAAATATAAACAATATCTTCTGAGGACCAGCTAACCACCAAATACGATTGCTTCTATTGGTTATTAAGACGAAGTGTGTTTGTATATTGACGCTCTACAGGTCAGACTGTTTGATCAATGGCTATCCAATTCGCTACATATGTACCGAATTGGCAATTGACTGCATATATGTATTTTGAAGATATTATTGCACAAAAATAAATTTTATACTGCTTTAAAATTAAGAGAAAAATATATACAGTAAACTCTCGCTATAACGATACCCGACACAACAATAACTCCCTCTACTACAATAATGTTTTGTGGTCCCGGTGATTTTGCATATAAACTAATGTTAATCTCCCCTCAATATTGCGATATTCTCTAGAACAATAAACCTCTGTAAAACGATTTTTTCAATCTAAATTTCAGTATTATTTTCTCCCTTTATAATAATATTTTGATTTTCAAATGCTTTTTTTTTTCGTTTTCTTTTGTTATTTTTTCCGTCTATTAAGACTCATCGTGGATATTCAACTTATCCCTGAATAAATAGCTATTGTTCAGATTTCAAAACAGATGAAGACCACCCTTTTGGGAATTGGAGTGGGTGAGGGGGGGGGGGTGGAGTGTAAATGTATGCCTAGTCTCATTTCCCAGTAAGCTTTGGAATTCTGATAAAGTTTAAGGACATCTGGACCTGTCTGGTCACCTTGTCAAAGAACAAGTGCCCTTTGTTAGAGGAACAGGGGGAGATGGAGGCGGGGTGTTGTTAAGTGACGTACTGAAAAGTGAGTTCAAAGGTTGTTTTATAGTCTTTGACGATTTTGAGTTCTACGCGAAACATTTGGTTTAAACTTTTCTTTCTTTCACGCGATATTGTTCCCTAAAGGCCTTATCACACGGTGAAATGTCGCCAGCACTTTTCCGTTTCTACCCTCAAAAACCGGTCAAGCAATCGTCAACTTATTCGAAAATTGGTATTGGTGAACTTAACAGTTAAAAAAATGAATAAACAAACAAAAATGCTGGATTATTTTCAATAAAAAGCGTTTTCAGGTATGTGAATATTTCTGTGCTTATTTTCTAAATTTATCTTATTTATTTATTTTTTAGTATTTAAACCATTATTATTAGTATTTTACAAATTAATTTCTTCTAAATATAGACTTAAAAGTAGTATGTTATGCACCTTAAACTAATAATAATAAAAAAAACTCTTATTAAATGCTCAAAATATGTGGGCCCTCGATATAACAATATGCCTCTCTACAACAATATATTTATTTGGTCCCTAAAATATTGTTGTAACGAGGTTTCACTGTACTTATAATGATACCAATTTAGTCATTGTGCGAATTTTTCTTTAAATGTTGGGAATTTTTTTTAATATTTTTTTGTTTAATTTCCATTTTTGTTTTTGTTTAATTTGATGTACGCTTTAATTTGATCAATGCTTTCAGTCCCCTCATTTTGTATTAAACGACATCCTTCATAAAGTGCCTCATCCTCAACTTTTTACTTTTTTTAAAAGCGACTGGTTTTTTTTAAACCTTATTTAAGTATTTTAGCATTTTATAATGCTTTAAATCTATGTGACAGTTCATTTGTGCATATTTCTTAAGGTCTTGAATAGAGTTTTGAAGCAGAGATTTTGATAAACCTTTTAAAACGTGACCATTTTATGAACCATATGCTTGCATAGACCTTGTCGTTGGCGCTGTGTAATCAGAAGTGGTTTTAGCGCCAGTAAACTCCATCAACTCCAACTTAACAAATTAAAAATGAATATCTACAAATTAAAAATGAATATCTGTGTAATTTACAAGATGGGGAAAAATAAATAAATAAAGCTACAAGGTCGCGAGATTTAGAAAAAATATGAGCTGGATGTTTACGCTTTTAACAGAGGTATAGAACTCTCTCATTAGCTATATCTATGTATATAATAAACAAAATTCAACTATGACATTTAAAATAACGTGACATTAATTTCGATGATTTGACGAATCATGGCATGAAGTTGTATCTAAACGATTTATATGAAATCAAATAAAAACAATATTTCTGACAGATCATTTGAATACCAAAGGCGACTAGAATGAAATAAAAACTGGTGCAATAGGTAGGATTAATGTTTTCGGCTGGCAGAAGGCAGTCTAAATTTAATCGACATTGATAAAAATCGTGCAAAATTTTTTTAAAAATACCGATAAATTTTTCACTATTTTAAATTTCAAATTAAAAATAGTGACAAATTGAACTAGAATTAAATTGACGTAAATGAAAAGAATTTTCTTTTAAAATTTTAAAACCGGGTAAAGATTAAAATTGTTAAGAAAAATTGCCCTACAATTAAATGGACATAAATAAAAGTAATTTTTGTGACCGGTGGTTGGTGGGTCCTAATTAAGATAAGCCTTCTTTTGTAACATCAATTTATTATTAAAACATATAAGGTTACGTTACACACAAACACATACAGAGAGTGGACAAAACACGTCAACACATAACGATAACAGAGGCTTAACTGACTGTCTGTCTAAGCACTCGCCAGAGGGCGGCGTGTAATGAGTGAATCATAGTCTAGGGGGAAAAAGAGAGTGCTACATTTTCTTTTAAAATTTTCTCAAAAAAAAAAAATTGCCCTACAATAAAATGGACATAAATGAAAATAATTTTCTTTTAAAATTTTAAAGTCGGGTAAAAATTAGATTTATGCTATAATATTTTCAAATGTTATGCCGGAAAAACAAATTTCCATTAGTTTTTACTTAGTTATAACATTGATATAATTTTTTAAAAATCGTATCAAAGTCCACATTTTTATTTCTAAATTGTATTTGCCAAACAACCTGGCATATCAAAGCTTTGTCATATCTGTTGATAACTCTATGGGCAATAGTCTTTCATGTAACTTTTCAATTCGCACACTTAGTACTATGAAACTAGTACTTAATACTATGCGCTTAGTACTATAAAAACTTATCAGTGCAAAACGCGTTTTTTCTCCCGATCGATTAACACTAGAAAGACGCAGACTTAATGTATACCTACCTACATTGCTCCAAAGCAGTCAAAATGACTGCATTGTGAAAGAATAACTAATGTGTAAAAAAATTTGTTTAAAATTAATTTTTAATATTTCTTATACTATTCACAGTCATGTAGCAAGTTATTAGTAAGTATTAACAATAAGAAAAATTTATTTCATTTGGAACAAAAAATAATTTATTCATTATTTGTACATTTTAAGCAAAATTAAGTTGAAATCCTTTTAAGTGTACATCTTCCGCAAACATACTTTTGACATTTTTCACATATATTATTTGTTTTATTTTTGTTGCGAAGTCGTACTTGACAAAATTTTCGTTCGTTAGAATATGTTGTATTTGAAGTTTGTGGGTCCTCATTTTCTGATGACTTTCTGACGGCAGGCCTGGCATAAAGATTCGAATGACAAGTAACGAACAAGTGACGGTAATCGAAAAATATATAAACTGTTATACGAAATCGGAGTCGATCTGATTTCATATAATTAGATTGATTCCGATTTCATATACGAAATTTACTTGATTCAATAATAAAAGTCATTTAATTATTTAAAATTTTCCAAGGAGTCAAAATGACTGCTTTTAGGAAATACAGGTATAACACATATATATACCGGAAATGAAAGAAAGGGCTAGGCAACAACTACAATGATTAATAAACGCATTTATATGTTGTACAAAAAGTCACAAAATCTTAAGAAGCTGTGTCATTATATACACAGTTTTTTTTCTAACTGAAATTGAAAAGCTGTCAAAATGACTGCCTCAGGCAATCTAGTGTTAAAGGGAATTAAAAAAAGGGTACCAAGATCACACTTCGAATTAGTACCAACTGTTATCACGAAGATCAATATTATATAATTAATTATTTATTAGTAGCATATTATTTATCTAAGTCGTTGCTTTTTTGTGTAATCATGTTTTCATGCATACGAAATTACAGACCGACAAAAAGTCAGGTGTAATAAATTTAACTATGTAATAAATTATCTGTGTGATAAATTAACTGTGAAATAAATTTTATTTTTCTAATTTTTTTAGGAAAAATAATTTGTTATTATGTTGCTCTCGTTTTTATACAGATAGTTACACACAGACGTCCTGTGATTCAAAATTTGGTTGAAATCTATACATTTGTTATACATTACCCATATACCACATACCAGATTTCATTCATTGAGTTATTGGCGTTCGCATACAGCCAGAATTACAAACATTTGTTATTTGGACACATGAAAGTTTCAAACACAAAAATATCTCCAAATTCTCCTTCTCTCTCACTGTGTGTACATGTAAAAATAATATTTAGCAGTTGCCTGGTTGAATAGAAGAACGTTTTGAAATTTCAAATTTCGCTTTATTTTATCCGGAAGGCATATTATTTACAAAAAGTGATAACGAAAAACTGCCATTCTTTCACAAGAGCAGAAGCGCAAGAGGAGACCGAAATTTTCCCTTCAGTGTTTTTTTTTTTTTTTTTTTTTTTTTTTTTTTTTTTTTGCAATAAGATTTTGATAGGGATTTCTTTGACATATGCAGTCTTAAAATAGGTAAATTTAGTTATTTTTAAAATTATGTTGAAAGTATAAACCTGCTGGGACATGAAGTTTTATAGAGAGCATATAGTATTAATTAAATTTAGTCTGGTTGGTAGAGTTTAGTTTGGTTTAGTTATACTAACGTCTCGTTTTAAAGCAACACGAGGGCTATTTTGGGACGGACCTCGTAATTTTGAAGCACGTTCAGGTGACGGGTTGGTAGAGCGTCAGTCTCACAATCGAAAGATCGCGGGTTCTGTCCTCATCTCGGCCAAAGATCGCCGTGCTGGCTAATGGCAGTTGGGGCACGTTAAATAGGTCGTGACTGCACAGTCCTCCAAGTTCAAATAACAAATTATACCTCCGGGGGTATTGAATCAGGGATGAGTCGGTCTCTGATTTGGATCTAAATTCTGACTTGCGAATGGATGAATGAGTGTATGAATGAGTTCGACCGTTCCCTGAAAATGGCTGTGTCGTGTGTGTTCGAGCAAAGTCGTACTTTCACCGTAACCGTGCTGGTTAACAACGAAAGGCGCACACTTCTGCCTTCATTCGGAAGGGCTCCTCTCATTCGAGCTTGGTTTGACCAAGTGGCATTAGACCCACCACTCAAAAAATAATTGGACCAATAAATACGCAAAAATTTTAGCACGAAGTTAATATGAGTAAAATAAAAATAAAAATTAGAGAATCGAATAGGATTTAAATTAGATAAAAAAGATATCATTATATATATGTAGTAATTTCTAATTTATTTATTCTCTAAAAGGAGCTTCCTAATCATTCAAAATTTGGCACCAGCATAATCTTAAATTCTGTATAATTCGAGCTAATCATTTTCCCAAGGAAGCAAAATACTGAGAAACCATTTTTTTCTTTCTAAAATTATATAAGCTCTGAATATTTTCTCATCCTACTTTTACCTACTATCAGGCTTAAGGTATCCGATTACGTTAAAAAAACTAGTTATCGACCTCATCGACGAATTCTTGTTTTATTGTTATATCTTGTAGTTCAGATGAAAGTTTATTTTTTCAATTCATTGTTTCTAGGAAAAGGAAGGTCTCACCTATCATCCAGGAGAATTTTAAGCAAAACATATTTTTCAGCTAAAATTTGTTCTCCACCGTTAACAAGATATCTCAAAAACTGACAGAGATATTTACATACAACTTTCAGTGTGTGTTTTAAATCATATGAGCAATGAAATGTACCAAAAGTTTTATTGTTGGTAAAATACTTTTTTATTTATAGGTGATTTTAGAATAATTATGTTACGAGCTTATGGTAAAAATGCATATATACATATATTTTTACCCATAACTTCTTTGCATCTCAAGATTTTTCTTAGATTTTGCTTCATTTCATTCGTCATTATATTCCACAGCTTATGTGCAAAGAAAAATAGGATTGCTGCGTTACCATTTTGTGCAGAGTGTTAACCGTTTTAGTTAAATTTCATTAAAATCTACTACAAATTTTCCCATTTCTCAAAATATATTATATTTTCCAATTATTTTTTTGTATTTATAGTGTTTATGATTGACATTATATCCAAAATCATGAATAGTTTTTCAAAAATCGAATTTTTCAAAACTTCTCCTTCGAACGTAGTCGGATACTTTAATGCTCTCGCCATGGCTTGGCAAAGATTACTCGACAAAAACTGAAAATTGTATTGTTTCACTGAAAGCACGAAATAAAATTCTTTACAAAATTATTTATTTTGCATCTTCAAATCATGTGTAGCCACACACACTACTCGCAATATAAAAATATCAGAAATCGCACACTTCGCTAATGATAATTAATGGACCAAAAAATAAGAGAACATTGTAGCACGAAGTTAATATCAGTAAAATAAAAATTAGAGAATTAAATAGGAATTAAATGAGATCAAAAAGATATCATTATATATATGTAATAATTTCTAATTTATTTATTCTCTTAAAAGAGTTTCCTAATCATTCAAAATTTGGCACCACCATCTTTTCACAAAATAAAGGAAATAAAACAAAAGTTCAAGCAGAAAACAATATGTGTTTTATCTTTAACCCAAAAAACTAACAATAAAAAATGTTAACTAATATCAGAAAATAAATATAGATGCAGAGCAATTTTACTAAATACTTTTATCGCCAATAGTTTCTTAGGAAGAACCTTGAAATGATTTCGCACCCGTGCCCTGAAAGCTACAAGATCCGCCACTGACTTTCCAATGGACAGTTCTATTTTTAGCTCATATCCTAGCCAGTGGTGTAGACGTAAACAGCGCCGGAGCACTCAGATCTGGGAGGCATTGCTAGGGGGAAGGTAGTTACGAGAAATCTGGAGTCTGGGAAGGGAATCCCTTCAAATGCTTTTCCTTTTATTTTCTGGAGTTTAAAGTATCCGTAGTCGTAGGACACAGTCGGATACTCGGTTGAAAACGCTGGTTATCGACCACATTGGCGGATTTTTTTAATTGTTATTTCTTACATTCAGACTTTCCTTTTTTCCAAAACAGTTAATCTTTTCTAGAAAAAGGAAAGCCTGAACTATCATCCAGGGTCACATATTTTTCAGCTAAAATTTGTCTTTCACTTCAATTTTCTCAAAACATTAATTTTCATAAAAATTCTCCACCATTAACATGATTATCTCAAAAACTAATAGAGGTATTTACATAAAAATTTCAGCGTGTGTTTTAAATAATGTAGGCAATGAAATAAATCAAAAGTTTTGTTGTTGATGAAATACTTTTTCATTTATACTTATTTTTAGAAAAATTCAGTTGTAAATTTATGGAAAAAATGCATAGGAAGGGAAAAGATTTTTAAGCAAAACATATTTTTCCCAACTAAAATTTGTCTTCAATTTTCTCAAAACTGAAATTTTCTTAAAAGTTATCCACCGTTAACATATTATCACAAAATCTAATACAGGCATTGACATAAAAATTTCAGAGTGTGTTTTAAATAATGTGGGTAAAGAAATGAACCAAAAGTTTTATTGTTGATGAAATACTTTTTCATTTATACTTATTTTTAGAAAATTTCAGTTGTAAATTTATGGAAAAAATACATGGGAAGGGAAGGAAATTTTAAGAAAATATATTTTCCAACTAAAATTTGTCTTCAATTTTCTCAAAACTGAAATTTTCATAAAAATTCTTCACCATTAACATGATTATCCCCAAAACTAATAGAGGTATTTACATAAAAATTTCAGCGGGTGTTTTAAATAATGTGGGCAATGAAATGAAAAAAAAAATTTTATTGTTGGTGAAATACTTTTTCATTTATAGATGCTTTTAGTTAAGTTTAGTGATATTAACGTCCTGTTTTTAAAGCAACACGAGGGCTATTTTGGGATGGACCTCGTAATTTTGAACCAGGGTCAGATGACGAGGACGACACCTGAACTGACACCCCCTCTCCCCACCACACAACACCAGAGGGAGGACGTTTGACCTGACGGATTTAACGTGCAAGAGACCCCCTTATACGACGTTTCTTCGATAGAATCTAGTCTTGAACCTAAAACCCTCCGGTTCCGAAGCCGAGACCTTACCACCAGGCCGCCATGGCCCATAGACATTTTTAAAAACACTAAGCTGAGAATTGGTGAAAAAAATGCATATATGAGTATATTTTTAACAATAACTTTTTTTCCTCTCAAAATTTTTCTTTGATTTTGGTTCATTTCCTTCATCAGTATAATCTACAACTTGTTTACAAAGAAATAGATGTTGATGCATTACTTTTTTTTTTTGTAGAGTGTTAACCGTTTTGATTAAATTTCATTAAAATTTACTACAAATTTTCATCTTTCTCAAAATATATTATGTTTTCAATTAACTTTTTGTATTTATAGTATTTTGTATTATAATTGACAATACATCTAAAAACCATAATTTTAAATAGTTTTTAAAAAATCCAAATTTTCAAAATTTTTCCATCGAACGTAGTCGGATACCTTAAAATGGATGAATTTTTTTATATATGCACTAGCTGGTACCCGGCACATTGTGGCTGCCGAAGAAATAATTTTAAAAATATCATTTGAAATTTGAAATAGCTATCTTGTTTAATTAGGAATAATCGAAAGAATGATATTTATTTTCTTGTCAACAACTCACTGAAATTGAATGATATATAAAGGAGAAGTATAAATAATACTCACTCTAATTTTTGGCTTTATAATTAAAGTACACTGTAGGACAGATAGTACTCTGATTTTTCATCTTCAGAATAAATAAATTTCTTGGCTGTCTGATTCATGAGCATCCAACATACAACTGGCCATTTGAAACTATAGGTTCAGAATATACAATATATAAATTATATATATATATATATATATATATATATATA